>WWET01000032.1:1360530-1398324 GCA_011038615.1 Limnodynastes dumerilii
AAAGGCTAGAGGAACTAAACATGTGTAGCTTGGAGCAGAGAAGGGAGAGGGGGGGACATGATAGCAGCTTTCAAATACATCAAGGGTTGTGACCAGCTAGAGGAGGGTAGCATTTTTCAGAGGAAGGGGTGTAATAGAACACAAGGGGATGATTATAAACTGGAGGGTGGTAGATTCAAAGGAAATGTGCTGAAAAATGACTTCACTAAAGGGGTATAGATAAGTGGAATATTCTCCCATCTGAGGTGGTTGAGGCCAATACAGTAAAACAGTTTAAACATGCTTGGGATAAATATAAGGATATCCTAAATTGTAAACTAAATTGCGGGTAAATAGGGTCTAGGTTCAGTATAGTTTTCAATAAACAAATGGGCAGACTGGATGAGCCATGTGGCTCTTATCTGCCGTCACTTTCTATGTTTCTATGCAATTGCCAGCAGTCTCTATTTGAGAAAATGCTGTGACTCCTGCAGTCATGAAGAGTGATCTCTGAGAGGTAAGTGTTTTACATATCCCTACCGTTAGCGCCTTTCCTAAACCTAAGCCTCCATTTCTCGAAGCCTAATCCAACCTTCCCTTCTTCAGCCTTAATAGTAACCCTTTATGTCCCGTAGCCTAACCCTAACTCTCCATACCCTACAACCTGACCCTAATCTTCCCCTTAAACCTTATCCTTAAACCAGCCTCAGCCGCCGCAGTCTAGTTCTTACCTTATATCAGCTGCAGCCTGTGGCTGTTAGAAACGGGGAAATAGGCACCTGTTACCAGTAGCAATTTGCTATTTGCAAATGTTTTTGAACAATGATACAGCCGTCTTTCAGCTGGTGACTGTATGATTTTCGATATAGAGTCCAGCACTTGCATCCCATATTAATGTGCCAACTCCGAATTAGGCCATAAGTTAAACTGCTAATACTAAAGAAAGCTATGTATATATGGCCCATTGGGTAATAATGTGCATTGTTTGAAAAGAATGAACAAAAAAATAATAGTACTGTGTTGTCCAGGGCCGCCATTAGAAAAATGCAGGACATGATACATAGACGCAGGGCTCTGCCCCCTATGTGACGTCATTGGTCACATGGATGGAGCTTTGCAGACCTGATTTAACAGCGAGCCAGTGCGCAGAGAAGTTCTAAACTGTGCATTGGCTCACTTCTTGGTGGCCCTCCATCAGCTCAGGGCCCCGGACAATAGTCCCGACTGTCCCCTCCTGATGGCGGCCCTGATATTGTCTGCTATGAATAAATATATGAATAATACTATTTTGTCCAAGAGACAACCACTAGGGAACAGCAAAAAGATAAAAACAACCCCTAAATATAAAACTAAATAAATGACATTGAAAAAATGTTCTCTTGCTTTTCCAATGCATCCTAACATGTATGACTAATTGTGCCAATGTAATTTGGAATAACCCATAGAAAATGACATTGCACTCAAGCACAAAACATCCAATATCTTCTAATTACTACGAGCAGTTCCTTTGGATACTGTTGTTCCCAGTGAGTTGTTTTTTTCCCCCTCTTCTCCGAGACTGTTAAAGCCAAACAATGTCCTCTAGTGGCATATAAGCACAATCAAATCACAGCTGGAAATAACGCTTATAAAACATAACATAAAAAATGTCATATTCATCTGGAACAAAATGGAACATTATCTTAATACTTAGGGGCTGAAATATTTCCCAGTTGCAATTGTGGAGAAAAACGCTACAGTAAATTTGTAAAGAAAAGCATTTTCCTTTAAAGCTGTTTGGACTTTTTTTTGTATGTACATCACAATTTGTTTTAATGCTTATATTCTTATGTTTGCAGTCTGGAGGCACATTCTATACAATCATATACTGTAAATGCATTTGGTTTTGAGATATATATTTTTTTTAGTCATTAATGCTTTTATGGTAGCTAATGACTTGGAGACTATTGGGTTATTTGTTTTCCACATTTTAAAATGAAACCAATTTAGACAATTTAACCAAGAGCAATAGATGGCATGTGTTTAATAAATGAGGGCTATTTTCCCCATAGACCTAGATTTACCAGGCTGCGGGAAAGGAAAAGTGGAGATGTTGTCCATAGCAACCAATTAGATTCTAACTTTTACTTTCCTATTACATACTAGAGAATGTCAGCTAGAATCTGATTGGTTGCTAGGGGTAACATCTCCACTTTTTATTTTACGCAGTTTGGTAAATCTAGCCCCTAGAGCAAAGGATCTACAGTTCTTTTCTTCATACACAAAAAATAAAGAATGTATTTCAAAACTATTTTCTGCAAAATGAATGTGAATGAAATATTTAGAAACACTTTACTATTTCTGTCTAATACTATCAAATGGCTAAGAAACAGTAGGAAAAATTACTCTAATAATTTCTACATGTTAAGAATTATAAGTATATACGTCAGAAATAGTCCAAAACATTCCATATACTGTAAATGAAGTAAGAAAAAATGCAATACAAAAAAATTCATGCCTGTACTATGCATAGGGTTGAGCTGTAGAAATTGGAAGTTAAAGGTACAGGGGTAGCTTAGGGGATAGTTCAGTAGTATATGGGCATAGCTTTTGGCAATGCGAAAGACATCTGGGGAAGTTGGTCTATCTAATCCACTCATCTGTTTAGGCAAAACATTTGTGTGTTTCTTCAGTAAGTAACAAGAAGCCCCTCAAAAAAGAAAAAAAATATGTCTGACCTAATCACGTCACTCACATAGGACCAGATTTAGACTTCCGAACGCTTTCTGTACGTGTGAGACTTTGTCCATCACGTACGGAGAGAGGGGAGTGAACGCCCCCAGTCACTCCCCTCTCTCGTGCGGGCTTTATGGCACCTTTTTCTGCCATAAACCTGCCTTAACTAAAGCGTGCAGATCAGCACTAGTGTGGGATACCTCTCCCACACTGTACAATTACCATACTTCACCCTGGGCAGAGGGGAAGCACAGCCCATTCCTTCAGAAATGGCATTGTACAGAACTAAGTTCCATATGATGCTAGGTATGCTAGGGTTACTAACATAAAACCAAATCAATCAATAAAATCAGGCTGCTTACGCACCTTGCGTGCATAATTGGCCTGACATTATGAACTCTTGATCCGGAGCCCTGTAGGAGCAAATCTGTTTCTGTGAAGGACGTGACTGCATCTGTTAAATCAGTGTAATTCAATCGAACAGATTTGGCCCTACAGGGCTCCCTGTATAACCAGTAATGATAACGCATTCCCTTTAAGTCCCCTTGGGTTGCATCCCATGTGAATGCATGACTTTCCTAACACTACAAATGGCCCTGACCAACAGTAAATCCAATATATAAATGACATACTTTATTAAAATAATGTAACTTTGCAATTCTGTATTAAGGCTATATGTTTAATAAGTTATTGTTGATCTAAAAGGTTTAATGCCAAACATATGTAAGTGTCCCACCCTGGGCAAAGCTTAGCTAAAATACTTGCCACACGCATCTACAGAACAACAATATTTAAAATATACATTTCAGCTCTTATTAGGGCAATTCAGCTCGTCTTTTTATTTCAATGACCATGTACAGTAAAAACTGTTTATGCATATAAATGATTATTCACAACCAATAAGAAGCTAACCTACAGTAATAGTTTGGCTTCGCTTGAATTATAATTTAGTATTGTTAGTTACTGTACATCTGATACTTGCAGTTTATGCAAACGTTATGTCATTATGGGTAAATATAAATTAAATTAAGACTGAGTTACTTCATTTCATCTCTGAAAACATTAATATTTACATCCTGTATATCAATCATATCATTTATCATATTCAATAATGTGTTAACTGATTCAATTTTAAAATTTTCAAAAGAACAGATAAAGGCTCAGTATTTCCTATTCAGGCATACATATATTTCACTTACATACATACATACATATATATCATTTTCAAATACTAGTAAATATTTACTGGATCTATATGTGAATCTTTATGCGAGCTATACTCTATGCAGAATTTGTCTTACGGCCTCCCGAGGTCGGTACGGCCATTCTCGGAGCGGGGAGTGCACTTACATATCCAGATTGCTACCTTAACTTTTACCTTAACTCTTAACGGGGCTTCCCCCGCCCCGTCCCCTCATTAGTATGTCTATCTCTGCCTTCACGATAGAGATACCACATGCATAAAGGGGGGAAAAGCCCCCTTTTCGTAAAAGCCAGCATATGCTTGTGCACAACCTTCAAAACATTGAAATTACGTACATGAAGTATGTAACTTCAATGGCGGACAGACCTGAGGATCTACCCCAATGTGCATGCACATGTCAGATGTCCTGCACCGGATCTCCCAGCGTACGTGGCCTGGAGATCCATCCGATAGGACGGCACATCCCTTCCGCCCTCATAAACTCTGTAATATGGGTAGGAGAGAGCATTTAAACTGTACAGTAGGGTGTGTTAGGAGATATATGTGGATCAATGATCGTACAGACCACTGGTCTGCATGGGCGCCTTTAGGCTGCCTTATGACAGTGTAAATCACCTATAGTCCGCACAAGAAAGGAGTGTGACAGGGGAGTTCACTCCCCTTCTCCAAGTGAACTGCAAGACCTTAACCACACAGTCAGGATCCGGCCCTATGTGCATGTGCTAGAGCATAAAATATAGTGTTTTTAATATAGTAAATAATATATAGTATAATATATAATTATAGTGTAAGTGTATAGAGCATACCAGCATTTATCATTTATTTTTCTTTTCTTTTTTCTGCCTCTTGAGACTTTTTTTTATATCTATACATGCCTGGTGGCTGTTCACACATACCAAGAATCAAAGAAAGCTCAGGCATCAAACATCAGTGTATATCTTTTCCCAGGATTGCCAGGGACTGGGAAGTTTAATGACGCACTGAGGAAATTGGTGTTTTTCCAGCGTGGCATGCTTCCTAGCACAGTGCAATAGGGTAATAATATAAATATAGTAAATAGAGCTCACTGGCTCCTAACCATTGTGTTACTGGATCCACGCCTCCAAAAAATGGTTGTTTTCCACATGCAAGGAGTAAAAAACAACCACATTTTCCCTCTGTGACTGCACGTGTAATTGTTATTGATATTAATATGGGGAAGGATGCATACAGTGGTGCAGGCAAATCGAAAGGCAGCTTGCATGGCATACACGTGACTGTAAAATTAGGGCAGGCAGCTTCTGATACAGTGTCAGCTCCCTGGACTTAGAATTGACTGTGGCAGATGCAAATATTGAATGGTTTTCACTCTTCAAAGACCACACATAGTAGAATCTATAGAAGGAGGCGAGCTAGTGCTGCCTTGGCAAGATTTTAAGAAGAAGTGAGTGGGGAGAGGGATAGAGATTAGCCGGGGAGGGCGGGCAACATAAGAAGGAAAATACGCATGGCAACATAAGGTAGCCTATTATTATTATAATTTTTATTATTATTGTTATCATTTATTTATAAGGCGCCACAAGGTGTCAGCAGCACCGTACAAAATACAACAAAATGCAGTAGAGACATACAGGGTAGGGATGGACAGAATAGTACATAATAAAATACAATATAAATATAAAAATCACAGTGAAACAAGCACAATACGCAAGGCAAAATGCAAGGTGTGAAGCCTGGCAGATCAGTGAGGAGGGGATAGAGCGCAGTGAGAGGTTGAGAGAGAGCCACCAGATGGGGATGGGGTAAAAGGGTAGCAGGGGGGGAAAAGAGGGTACGAACCGAGGTAGGAGTGGTGGAGGAGGGAACAACACTGGGATGGAGGTCCCTGCTCAAGTGAGTTAACACACTAAGTGGGAGGGATGAACAGAAGACATAAGGAAGGGGAAGGAAGTGGACTGCTGGTGTGAGCGGAGGAAAGGGGAAAGAAAGGAAAAGAAGGTATAGATGTAGGATGCAGTGCGGGTGTTAAGTGGAGGAGGGGTAGGCTAGCCTGAACAGGTGCATTTTGATTGAGCACTTGAAGTCCTGCAATGTGGGGGAGAGTCTGACTGAAGAAGGGAGGTCATTCCTGTGCAGAGGTGCAGCACGGGAGAAGTCCTGAATATGGGCATGAGATGTGGTGATCAGTAAGTAGGTCAGACAGCGCTGGTTAGCAGAATGGAGAGGGTGGGAAGGGGTGGTTATGTTGATATGGGAAGAGAGGTAGGAAGCATTGGATGAGAAGATGGCCTTAAAGGTGAGGTAAGGTGTTTAAAGAGAAGACTGAAGCGAATAGAAAGCCTGAGGAGGGTTTGACATAAAGGAGAGGCCATGAGAGGAGGATGAGCCTGGAATCAACATTGAGTATAGATTGAAAGGGGGTAAGACGAGTGAGTGGGAGACCTACAAGGGGGAGGTTACAGTAGTTGAGGCGTGATATGACTAGAGACTGGATGAGGGTTTTAGTAGCTTTATTGGTGATGATAGGATGGATGCGTGCAATGTGCGCAGGTGGAAACGGCAAGAACGAGAGAGGGCACGGATGTGTGGTATAAAGGAAACTGAGGAGTCAAGAATGACACCTAAGCAGCAAACTTGAGGGGATGAGGAGACAGAGATATCATCAATGTTCATGGTGATGGAGGGGGAAATCCTAGGGGGAGGAAAAACAATAATTTCCGTTTTGTCCATATTCAGCTTGAGGAAGCATTTGGCCATCCATCTGGATAGGGACGCAAGACGGAAATCTTAGACAGAAGAGAGGGGTTGAGGTCAAGGGGAGGAGAGGTAAATTGCCTATGGCTTACTTAAGTGCCATTAGGCACCTATAGATGGGGAATGGGTTTGGGGGCTGGACAGGAGAGTTATGTATGGATCGGTCCTCACCTAACTCTCTCTTAAGTCTAAATCAAGTTCTTTATGATGTAAAGAAAGCTTATTTTCATCTGTGTTCAGATCTGTATCAGGTACACCTGCTTTGGCATGCACTTGCTGTACATTGACTATCTGCCTCCTCTTCTTCCCACCCATATCACACACTTCAGAATGCAAGCTCTTGCAGCTCAAGCTGCGATAAGGTCTGAATTGAGTGTGATTGTGTGTGCTTTGTTTCTGAGCACTTGTGTTGAAAAACCACTCCAAGATACACTACACAAGCTATCTTTGTATCAGATCTATGGCCAGATTAACTAAGCTGTTTGGAACCAATCAGCAACCAATCAGATTCTAGCTCTCACTTTCCTATTACTTAATAGAGAATGTCATCTAAAATCTGATTGATTGCTATGGGCAACATCTCTACTTTTCCAAACCAGCAGCTTAGTAAGTCTTGCCCCTAGTGTGTATGCAAGGTGGGAGGGTTAGGTATGCTAATTGTACAGTAAGCTGTACTGGCCTTACATACTATCCAGGCTTCTGAGCTGTCCACAAATGGTGCAGAAATATTAAGGTAGGGTCCTACACTCATAAATACCTTAAATAAGTAGGATGGTGTCTCCCTTTTCCTGCACAGTTATGCTGGTATGCTGGGGCTTTTTCTGACGATAATCAGGCAGATCACACGATCAAAGGACCATCTCAGCAGTATCTTACCAGTATGTTCTGTCCAACAATGCTGCAGAATTGTCTGAATCAGCATCTGCTCTTTTAAATTGGAGTTTTGGGAGCTCTTAATTTTTACAGTCAACGATGTTTGTAGATAACAACAGTGTACTGTCACATGATCTTCACTGCAAAGATTCCCATTCATATTTCTGCATAGCACCACCTTGTAGGAAACCATATCATTGCAGCAAAGATTTATTTGAACAGTTTGTGACAATGGACCTAATTCACACTTAAGAATCTTCATTAAAATAAGAACTTAAAGTCACACCTGGGCTAAACCATGTTAATTGCAGGGGAGTCATATTACATCTGTTGCAAACAGTACTAGTGTTGAGAGGTGATATTTCCCAGCCCAAGTCTAAATAACAGTATAATAGTAAAGCTTGTCAGTATCTGTGTGCAGTAAGCAATTCAAAGATATATCCCTGCATGCAAAGAATACAATTAAATTAATTCCCCCTGCAATCAACGTGGTTTTGCCTAGGAGTAACTTTAAGTTCTTAGTTTAAGAAGATTCTTAAGTATGAATCAGGTCCAATATCCACATAAAATTAGAGAGCAGCGCATATGGTGGGCACCGTTAAACAGGTCACAACTAAAATCATTGCTACTAAATTTGACTAGTGTGAACCCTTCGTTAGGCTATAGCAGGGATCTGTGATCAGATTTCTAGAGCTGTACTTGGAGCTTGGAGTTTGGATCTGGTCCTATGTAAATAAATTCACCTACAAAGGTTGTTGGTCTTTTAAGTTCTACAAAGCAATAATATATATGTACAATGTATCACTGTTTTATCGTTTTGTATCTGTTCCTAGGTTTTGCTATACTTTGAGTCATTGGGCATGATCCAGAGCTACGATGTAGCGCTGAGCGTACTAACGCTTAGCGTTACATCGTGGACTTCCTCTGACACTCCCCCTGCCCCCAGCGTACTTACCATCGCTTACAACGGCTGAAAGCTACCTTAACTTCAGCCGGCATAAGCGAGGGTAACTACGCTGGGACGGCGGCGTTGTTACGATAACGCCACCCTCCCAGCCTCATTACCCTCCCTCCCCCGCCTCCCTACCCTAACTACAGCATAGTAACACTGGGGGACGCCCCCCCTCCAGCGTTACTACGCTGGTGCTACGGACGCCCGATCGTAGACTGGCTTTTCAGCCGATCTTACGCTTACGCCCGCCATAGTTACTACGGCGGGCGTAGCTCTGGATCAGCCCCATTGGCTTTAAGTCATAATATTGCATTACTTTGTACAGTATTAACAAAAAATTTAATAAAATATTAGTGTCTTGGCACAATTCAAAATCAACAGAAATGTATTATTCAGTAGTAAACAGGACAATGGGGATGTAAGCAAACATTATTTATTGTAGGTGGCATGAAGTCTTTAATCTTTCACTTACACTCATGCTGGAAGAAGTAGAAAGCCAGAATAAAGGGTAAAGAAAACAACTTGAAAGTGTTAGTGTTCATTTATCTAATTTATTACCATGATCAGTGTCTGCTTTCTGGGAATCTTAAGGATTAAGAAAAGGAACCATTTTATATGCTGACAATGCTTTGTTTCTCTCCAACAGGCAGCTCAGCTAATTTAACCTGCAGAGCTTTCTTTGGCTACAATGGTGATGTTAGTCCCTTAATTTACTGGATGAAAGGGGAAAAATTTATAGAAGATTTGGATGAAAAGCGAGTCAGAGAGAGTGATATCAGGTAAAAATCCATACATTGTATTGAAAATATGTCACATGACTATGAAAGGTATCTTAGGGCATTTCCTTGTTTTTTTTCCTTATATACAGATTATTTATCTAAAAAAAAAACATTTCTTAGGAATTCTGAGTTAATAACTAAAGCAAAAATAATTAACTTAGAGTGAAAATTATTTTTATATTCTTTCTTGGAGGGAAATATTGACTGCTTTTGCCACAAATATGGAACAGCTGTGTTTTTATTATTCATTGTAAAAATGACCTTGTACAGATCCCTCTCAACTCACTTTAAAATAATTAAAAACCTGCTCCCCCTCATCATGGGGTGTAAATGTGTTTGAAGGGAAGATTGGGTCAGGTGATCCACAGTGTTAAATGCAGTGGAGAGGTTCAAGGGTATAGGCAAATAACACAGAACCGTAAGGTTTGTTTTCCCTAGAGACTGCAGTTGGAGAACTTTTTGAGGGCATTCTCCATGGAGAAAAGGTGATGAAAACTAGACTGAAGCGAATGAGGATAGACTTTTAGCACAGGAAGGTTAGGCTAGCTCAGTAGTCATACCCAGCGCCAACAGTCAGTTCTATTATTATACCGTCTAAGAAAAATTATTAAAAATAAAAACATCTACCAACATTATCTACTTGTAATTTGTTTACGACAGAAACATATAAATATATTTATTTTTATACTTTCTGAAAGTAATTGAAGAAAAAACCTTGTAGTCTTATCTGATTTTCAGGCAACACATATACGGGGCCATATTTACTAAGCTTCAGATTTGGAAACGTGGAGATGTTGCCCATAGCAACCAATCGGATTCTAGCTGACATGCTCAGAATCTGATTGGTTGCAATGGGCAACATCTCCACTTTTCCAAACCCGCAGTTTAGTAAATCTGACCCCTAATCTATCAAAAAAAAACCTCCCCATGAACTGTAACGCACAGGACTATTAAAGTAGTATGATTGGTTTCTTTCTACTGCCCATTGCTAATGTTGTTAGAACAATGCCTCCCCTTACTATACCTGATTTACAGTATATACAGCACCTTTTAGAATTGATGACTCTATGAATATTTAGAAAGAAAATGACTTATTTCTGTTTTCTCTTCAAGAGTTCTTAAGAAACATCTTGGAGAGCAAGAAGTATCCATCTCATTAATATTTGATTCAGTGGAAGATGTTGATTTAGGAAACTACTCTTGTTATGTTGAGAATGGAAATGGACGCAGACATGCAAGTGTACTCCTCCATAAAAGAGGTAAGAAGGCTGCATTTTTTTTTATACAGGAATATATTTGAAATCATTCTGAGTTATTTCAACCACATGAAAACCCAAGAAATGGGTTCAAATCTGGATTTTTTTTTTAATTAAAAGCAAGAATATTCATTTTTTTGATTATCCCAAGGATATTTGGTCATGACAACAGACTGGAAGAAGTATTTTTAACATTGCGATGAAGGGGTTAGCTTTTATAAAATAAATGGTTGACCAATTTTTTTTCAAGTGTTGCTAAGGGGCTTATAAGTAGATGACACTCTATTATTGTTCCACTGGAGAAATTCTCCCAAGGGAAAGGAAGAAATGTTACTTGGACTCTGTTTCCTGTGTGATAATAAAAGCACACAGACCTGATCCGGCGTTTTTGAGCAGTGGATGTGCAAAACTGAGTGCGTTCTATCCAAACCTCTGACATTTGCAACTCGGGGTGAGAAGTAGAGAAAAGATGCATCCATTTGCAACATGCAAACGGATGTGTATAGGCAGAGGCTGCAATTGTAGCAGCCTATACAAGTGGCATGTTTCAGAAAGTTTGATTTCTTTTTTTTATTTTAAAATTTACGATAAAATTTACAATATAATTATAGAAGATCCTTTTAAATAATGCCTGAGTAAAATGTGCAGCAATATACTGCTACTCAGTCACTATTTTGTATTTTACATTTTTTCAAAAACATGTTTTAAATATGAATTGATGCTTAAATGTAACTTTTTAATGTTTTACACATGTGTAGGTACGTGTTTAAAGTAGAATGAGGGCAATTTGATGAATAAAACTATTCTTACACCAGCCCCTGGGGTGTAGCAACACTAAACCACACACTTTCTGTTTTAAATAAAGTGGAACTCCCTGTTTCACTAGCACAGAACACATGGAAGCGAACACAGGCAAATAGTTAGCTTTGCGCCCATCTCTCTGTGCTCCCTCCTGTTCTGTACATCCTGCTGCACTTCTCCCTAAAAAATAATTGAAAGTGCATAGATCCATGATATAGGTCCATAATTTAAGTATAGCAGGGTTGCTAACATTTTAAAGCTACCCTCCCGGATATCCCGGAGGGCAACCATAGATTTCTACAAGGGGGTGGGACTTAATGACACGATTTACACAAATCAGTAATTGGTAAGCCCCATCCCCTGTCAATCACTGTTGTAATCTCTAGTGTTCAAAGGGTGGGCGGGGGTTGATGACATCATCAAGTTTGTCCCATTCCTAGTAACTCTAGGGATTACAATAAACATTGACAGAGGGTCGGGACTTGTGGGAGATTTTCCGCATCTCCTGGGATACCAGGAGCACTGCCCAAATTTTGGGAGTCTCCGGGAGAGTCAGCAACCCTTAAGTAGAAGAACACTGAATTATGTTCTTTGTTTAATTATGTATTATAATTATATGTATGAAAAAATGGAAACTTGTTATTGTCTTTCAGCGAAAAACCTCACATTGATAAATCTTTTGTATGCATCTGTTTACCTATTTAATAGTGCATTCCTCATTATATCTTCATCCAAAGATCTATTGGCTAAGATGGGTGAATCAATAAAGCAAGTGTCTGAGTCCATGTAGGTTTAGAAACCATTAATGGCTGACACGTCACTCACACCATCAGACAGCTTGCTTGGATTATAAAAGATTTATTAAATTGAAATTGGAATGTCTATAGGATTTGGCTGAGCAAAAAGGTGGCAAAAATAGCAGGTGGAGAAATCAGTTCAAGTAAAAATTAATTAAGGAGAGGCAGCTCCCAGGTCATGGATTATGCATGGACACTAACCCCTTTCGAAGTGCACGCGACAGTTGTATCAAGTCGTCAGACCGGGAAACAGCCGCTGGGCTTGGATGACCCAAGTTTAACCTTTGTTCAATACTAATGGTGTGAGTCACTATGCAGCCAGGTGTTTATCGGCCTTCATGCTTAGTTAGCATTCAGTTTCTAAACACTATGGAAGCTGCTCAGATCAATTTATAGGTAAATGCATACAGGTGCATGAAAGGCCGGGGTAATCTGCTAGCAACAGAAACACAGGAAAGAAAATTCCTCAGCAACACTGCCATTAACCAGTAACAGACTATACCATTCTGTCTGTAAAATAAAATGCAGAAATGTCCATTACACATATTTGCAAATATATGATAAGCGGAGACCAGGGGGGTAATCTGCAGAAACAAAGGAAGGAAAATGCTTCAGCACTGCCATTACCCAGTAGCACACTATACCATTCTATCTGTAACATACACACAGAAATGTCTGTTACACATATTTGCAGATATATGATAAGCCACCAGCCACCGTCAAGGCCTTTCTGCATATGGTGGTCCTAACTCTGACAATGAGAGTCCCAATGTTGGGTCATATATATATGTTTTGAAATGGAGAGATAACTTACCTCAGGAGACATCCCTTAAAGTCTCCAAAATAGCTGCTGTGGAACAACCCCCCCTCTCAGCTGCTGCTCCCAGACATGCTCCAAAACAGTATACACATTCAGCATTCAAGACCACAAGCTGAGGAACTACAATCATTCTGAGAACATTCACATTCCATCCTAAAAAAAAGAAATAGACTGGACATTTTATATAAGATACAGACTGTATAATCTGAAGTGCCAGTCACCTACGGTAACAATCCTCATTACCTAAGACTCCCCTGCCCGCAGCCTAACCTAAAACTCCCTTCCCCGCAACCTAACCCAAAACCAACCTTCCCTGCAGGCTAACCCTAAAACTACCTTCCCTGCAGCCTACTCCTAAAAATACCTTCCCCGAAGCCTAACCCTAACACTCCCTTCCCCGCAACCTAACCCAAAAACAACCTTCCCTGCAGGCTGACCCGAAAACTACCCTCCCTGCAGCATGACCCTAGTACTCACCTCCAGTCAAGCATGCCGAACGGCATGCTTATTCATTCGTTCATTCATTCACAAAAATTTCACAATACCTGTATTTTTTAAATAGAAGCAGCCAAAAATTAGCTCTCGGCTGCCTGTATTTCTAAAATAGTAGTATGGGACCAGAAACTGTATCACGGTAGTCCAGTCTGCAGCAGGCTGAGTCCATATGGTAAATTCAGATTGATATAGAGCAAATTCTCCAATAAAGCTGGATATGCTGAGAATTGGGTGCAGTGTTCAAATTTGAAACAGCAATAGTATCCTGACATGTTTCCTGGCTGAATGCCACTTCATCAGAGGTTTTAATAAGAGTCACACAGATGGACTAAGGGGGGAGAGGCAGGGTTAGGTATGCAGATTAAGGGTGGCATGGCTGTAGGTAAATCCACACGGATCTGTATTTTGATGGATGCAGAACTTTACGGAGATTTTAAGACAGGGTTCTAGATGCATGTGTCCGGAACTCTGCACGTAAGAGGGGAGTAGCAGGGGAGTTCACTTTCCTCTTATGTGCGGGCTTATTGACCTCTACGCATACGGAAAATGCATGGAGGTCCTTAGTGCGAAAGTTTGGTGCTCCAATAAACTGATTGACTAATTATATAGACTGAGAGGGAAAGTAGAACTTTTGGAGAGTGAGCACACAAATTGGTATTGGTTTCTAGTAAGTAAAATATAACATTTAATAAATAATTATTGAACATAATGCCATTATTTATAGAAGGGTAAAGAAAGGATCTGAAAATGTGATTAATGTCCATTTAAATACACTTATAGACCTATATGTTGGAGTTTAATGGGGGATATAATGGGTTAGTATCTACTCGCTTTTCAGTTGTCCCCCAGAATCTGTATATTACAAATATATTATATAAAAAATAACATAATACACCAGCAGTGTTTTTCTGCCTATGAAAATGTTTTTAGAGCTTGAAATTGTTGCTAAGTGTCCGAAATAGGTGGTAGAATGTGTGCCCTAGACATGACCTATAGCAGGTGCAAATGCTTTAATGTCTGGATCAGGTGCATTTGCTTGTGCCTGCACTTATTACTGTAGATTGACAAATGTCCCTCCAACCCCTTTCCTCCCTCAACACGCCTCTCACAACACAAGCTCAATTTGCTCTGAGATCTGAATCAGATATGCTGTGTGCTCTAGAAAATCACACCAACTAACCTACTCTGACCTCTGGAGCAGGGCCAATGTGAGAAGCGGATTTGCGTTTCCACTGTGGGAGAACCCTGGATCAGGTTCAGTGTCTTTACCATGTGTCTTGTATAAAGATTAGCATGTGCCTGGAATCTGGAATCCGCATTTAGGACATATTTTTCGTAATTTAAATGCTTTTAAGCTGCTTTCCTTTCGCGAGTAATTCTATAGACTAACAGATTTATTAAAAGCATCTAAAGTCATTAATTTGAAAATAAAATGGGGAAAAAGACTAGATTTTTTTGACACATTACTTTTCCCCATGTTATTATGTTTTATTATTTATTATCTATACAAAAAAGATTGTATGCATCTGTCATATTATCTTTTATGTGGAAAAATGGGGCTGTATTTCCTGATGCTTGATTTCAGGCCTTTTCAGGATCCACACAAGAAAATGGCTGTGTATTAAATTGGATTTTTATGGTAAAAGAAGGAGGCTTATTTATGTTCTTAGGAATAAGCATTCAGTAAATATAATGCAATATTCAGGGATTCACAATATACCCAATTCTGCTTTTTATTCTTTTTTGATTTGATTGTGTTAAATTGAATCTAACGTACAACTATTAAGAAGACACCAGGTAACAAATATAAATAATGAATAACACGCCAAAGTGAAGCACGATGTAAAAGTATACCTGGAATTTCATTTCATTATTTGTGCTAAAATTATTTCATATTTTTTACAGATGTTTTTTCTGCAGTCAAATTGCACATTATATTCACTTGGCATATTTAATTGTTGCTGTAAGGAAAGTAAAATGCAATACTGAAAGCCTTGCCTCTTATGTTTGTGCTCCAACAACTCCCAAAGCTACACAAGCATGTTGCAGTGCTTCACCATTCAATCATATATTTAATTAACATACTGTAGTTTGGGATGGGATCGCTGGTCTGGGCAGCTATATTTCAAATATGATGCAGCTGCCAACTGAATGGCGGCTATATCATTGTCTGAACAGCCCAGAAAATAGAAAATTGCTTTTGAGTTCGGGAACCTATTTCCCCATTCCCAATTGCGAGAGGCTGCAGTGGCGGCGTTATAAAGGTTAGGGTTAGGGCTGAAGGGGAGGCTTAGCGTTAGGATTAGGCTGCTTGGCATGGAGGGTTAGAGTTAGGCCTAAAGAAGGGGAAAGTTAGGCTGTGGGAAACGGAGTGTTATCAGTAGGAAAGGTAGTCTGCATTCAGCTGTAGTACGATAGTCTTTCGAAATCAAGACCATTGTACCAGCAAACCACACTCCTGTAATTTCACTATCAAGAACCCTATTTTAATTTGTATGTCATCTATCCAGAATATGAATAAAGTGTATTTAAAAAAAAAAAAAAAAGAACTTGAATGAAATTGCTATATGCAATTATTCTATTAACGTGGACAAAAAGTCTGCATTGCAGTGAAGAATATTTCTTATTGCATTGATTTGATATATTGTATCATTTGCATTGCATTTTTATCTGACCCTCTGAAAAATGACATCACAATTCAATAAGATAAAAGAAAAACAAATATTACATTTAATGATTAAATTGCAACGTATGTCCTTCAATGCCTTGATTGAATATTAGTGTAGAGGGAAACATATAAATCAATAACATAAAAAAAAACCTGTATTGTAGCTGCATTATAGTTTTGCAAATAATTCCTTCTACATAAAAAATAAACAAATAAAAAAAAGAAAAAATATCTGTTGACTACAAGCAAGTCACAGGCAAGATAATAGCTAAGAATTATTCACTAAAGAATGAATTAGGGATGGGCAAATGTTTGGGACTGCTGGTTATATAAGACTTATTTAATTATTTTACTCCTACAATTTTATTTATGAGTATGTTTAAAGAACATTATCATCTTTACATCAGATTGATTTGTTTCCTAGTCTTTCCAATGTTTGGAAGGACATAAAAGACGTACTTATTTATTTCATGATGCATCATCCTTTTCAATTCTCTGCCTTCTCAGACCATTACTGTGCTCTGTAATTATTCATTTCTGCTTGACGTTAGATGGTTGCCAGATTAAAGGGATAGAAGGATAGAGGAAGATTTATTCCAATGTGTCATCCTGTCAATGTAAGCTGCAAGTCTGATTATTTTTCACATTTTTCTACAGCAGATCCACATAGAGCCACTAGTGGTATGTGAGGATTTTTTTTTTAAATTGCAGCAGGTGTTCTGGTGCAGATGTAATTATTTTATTAATAGTATTTGGCTTGTAATCATTCTGTTTGAATGATTTGGTCCGGGATTTAGGAATCGTCTTTCATATCCAACTATGGAACTACCACAAACCTACAGAAAAGAAAATAACACACCAAATAAAGAACAGCTACATATAGATTTAATATAGAATATTATTCTTGTTATCTTGAGTTAACTTTTTCTATTTTGATCAGCTGTCATCATTACTATTGATGTTCAAAGTTTAATCCTCTCATATGTCTCCAGAGTTATTGTAACAAGTCTTCAAGGGTGAGCTTAGCTTGACCCTTGACCCCTATTGTGTGCCTCATTACTTGTATACTGTTGTATTATCAGGGGAAAGGAATATATGATCTCCGTGTATTCCTTTAATGATAGCATTATATGAAATGCTTTGTGGAAAGGATATCAGTTATATACTACTGGTACTATATTTCTATAATGATCTGTCATAAAGTATGTTGTAAAAAAAAAAAAAAAGTCCCCTCTTACGTATGATCTATGTAGAAAAACATGACTTCTCTTTTAATGTAAAAACAGAATCTCATAATGTTGAATATGCTACTTGTCTAACATATAGCACAATAGATAAACAATAAAAAAAATGATGCATTATTGAGTGTAGGTAAACGTGAATAAGTCTGTTTACTGATTTTTGTTTTTGTGTATTTTTTGTTTTGTTTTGGATAATTTTACACACACTAACATCCATCAATAATAATGGAGGACTGGATCCAGATCCCCGTACCGCACGAGAGATGGGAGTGATCTCCACCTGTCACTGCCCTCTCAGTTACGCTGCCATAAGCCTGCCTTAAGTTAAACGTACAGATCAGTGGTCCGTACCACTGCTGATTTATGCATATCCCCTAAACTCAGCCCCTACTGTACAATTTGAATCCTCGCCCCTGCCCATCTATAGTAATTTGTGCAGGCGGAGGGGAAGAGACACACTAAATTCAGCCATGACAGGTAGATATATTATTTCACACTAGCTTCTACACCCATTTACATAGCTTACAACAGAATAGAACAATGAGATGCAGATATACAATAACACCCCATTCACACTGAACCAGGCACATTGCCAGGCAAAGCCCCGACAACCCAAGTCTAGGCTCAGTGTGAAAGGATGTGACTGCCTCTACCCGATTGTCAGACCAGGGACCATTGGAGAGTCTGACCCGGGTAGCGTAGCCTCCAGTATGAAGAGTGAGGCCCGTTTCTTTTTTATCCAAGTCTCACAGGAAGAAAGTAATTGGGGGGATTTGGGAAATGTGCCATCAAATTGAGGACTAACACTAATTGCCAGGGCAGACCCGGGTTCAAAAACTTGTGTTTTTACCAGGGCAGTGATGTGAAAGTAGGTTTAGCTGCAACTTGAGCTTTGCCAGCTAAATAGCAAATGCATTTCTCTGATCTGAATTAAATCAATGAATTTTTCATCAATTAGTTTTTCCCACAAAATAAACACTTCATGTCCATCCTTACAGTAATTTAATTATAGAAGTCCCTTTATCAATAGAATTACATTTATTGACAAAAATAGTCATTCTGAATGAATGAATGAATGAATGAATGAATGAATGAATGAATGAATGATCGCTATCAGAATGTATTAAGGCATTGCATTCTCAACTTAACACAAAAAGGCTCCCAGTTGACTTTGTATTCAGACCTACATACATTGGACTACTTAGGCGCTAGACTAACTGTAACATCTGCTCATGTGCATACCAGATGTTATGATACGGATCTTCTGGTGCACAGAATGCAATTCTGAATGCTAGGAGATCTGCATGAAAAGGTGGCCCATCTCCTCCTTGTACCTTAACTCTGCAAGTTGGGGGAGGGGGAGCAATATTTAAATTATATTTAAGCGCCATACAAAGGAGTACAAGGGGGTGCCCTGTTCTCCTACGTATGTTGTTTAGGATTGCAGAATCCATACGTTTGCCTCTGCAATACAGGCAAATAGATGGATTTCACTATTAACGCTGGATAAGGCTCATTGGCTCTGATTCACACTTAAGTAAGTGTACTGACATCTGTACATTACATACGGAAGTCGGTACAAAAATGGTTCTGCTCATGCCAGAGGCAGAACTAGCGAGTTGTGAGCCCAGGTGTAAAAAATATGCTGTGGCCCTGATGATATCCCAGGTAATCCGATGGGGAGCTTTGGCGGTGCGGTGATGACGGCTGTGGACCCTTGTATCAGCATGGGCCCATGTGCCGTTGCACCTGTTGAACCAATGATAATTCCGTCCCCTGGCTCATGCGCAGTACCATTAGTTCTGTAATGGTGTGCAGCTGACCGATGCTGCGCCCTGCATGGAGCAGACCCCCTACCTCATAGGAGATATGCATGGGATACAGCAAGGGCTTGACTAAGCCCTTAAGTATGATTCAGTATCCCGTAAGCAAAGGTTTCCGTGCAGGATACTTAAGATAGGGTCCTACATGCGGATTTATTATTCGCACGTAGAAGAGCAGGGAGATTACATGTGGTCCTCTGAATTCTTAAATGTGAATCCGACCCATTATCTTTATCAAATACAGTGAAAAGAAAGAAACAACAAAAGCAAATTCCAAGCAAAACAATGTGCAGTACGCCTCTTACTACAGAGCATGTTGTTTTGCTTTAGCTGTATTCTATGTGTTCTTGTAAAAAGTGACCTCACTGTACCTTACTGCTCTACAAACGTATTATTATAATGAACATTTCATGTTCCCTTCATTCTGACAACTATTTCATTGAGCTGAAAAATTAGCCGTGACAGCTGCAAACACTATGTAATTTCATTATACTGGATTGCAGGAAAGTGCTACCATAATTTGAATGCTTTTCTACTTATTACTATGACTACTATTTTTTTTTATTCTTTTTTTTTTTTTTTTTTCAAATATTCCCTCACTGCACTATTTTTATTTTACTGTTCAGACAATTAGTTTGACAAACCCATAATTGTTCACAAGTTAGTCTTCTCAAATTCTTTTGATTAGGGGTAGTGGTCTTTCCTTCCAATTAAAAGAAAAAGCAACACTTACAAAGGAAGAAAAGAAGAAAGTGGATGCAGAGCAATTTTCTTTATTACATGAAATGGAAAGTACTTGTGACAAGACTCCATTTAAGCTTTGCTTCACATTCTGCAAGGCTGTCACCAAAAGTAATAAAAGCCCAATGTAGATTTACAGCATAAAAAAAGAAAGAAAGAAAAATTAACCTACAGACATATGGGTCCATTTAGAAAAAGAGAGATCCTTTCCTGTCCATATTCTGCTTTTACCACTATTTTGTTTGGGTAAAGCTTGGTTGTAACTTACAAGAAGTGAAAAAAAAACTTTTTGGAAGTTAATTTGAGCTTGTTCTCCAATAGCGGTGGCAGTCGCTGCCTCGTAGTGCTGCTTTTACAAAACTGAATTTCATCTATATTTTGAAAAGGCAGCCTTTTTCAAATTTTCTTTTTAGGATTTGCAGATCAGCATACTTACACATTAATTTCTCGCAAGCCGCAAGACCCGTCGCATCGGAAGCCTCCGGAGAGGTGAGTAGCACTCTCTTGGGATTTTTAGTCTCTGGGGAAGGGAGGATTAGGGTAACAGAAGGGGAGGGTTAGGGCCAGCCTGCAGGGAAGGGAGTCTTAGGGTTAGGCTACAGAAAGGGGAGTCTTAGGGTTAGGGTTAGGCTACAGACAGGGGAGTCTAAGGGTTAGGCTCCGGGGATTGGAGTCTTAGGGTTAGGCTGTGAGGAAGGGTTAGGGTTGGGGTTACATAAGTGGCCTGTCTTGACAGGAGGGCTTTTCCGCACGTAACTTCTATTGTACAGAACCAAGTTCCGTATGATATATTTTCCATTGTAAGGGGCTGTACTGCCAATCCGCCCACCAAGATGGGTGGGAGGAAGCATGTCAAATGTACAGTGTGGGCGTTAACACCCACTTACACGTGAATCAGCGGACGCACGTACAGCTGATCCACAAGTGTGACTTAAGGTTGCCTTATGGCAGCGTAAGTTACACTAGTTATGAACGAGAGAGGGGAGTGACAGGGGGAGTTCACTCCTCTCTCTTGTGTGGATGGACAGACCCCCACATGTACGGAAAGTGTGCGTTGGTCTGGATCAGGTCCACAGTCACTGTTATGTAAAATGGAAACTGTGTTTATGCTTCTTGCAATCATTTCATTGATAATGGAAGAATATTAATAAAATAGGACCTGATAGTCTGCATGGAAGAGGTGAATGTACTCCCATGTCACTCCTCTTTCTCATATGTGTCCAGAACATTACCCCGGACCTAATTAGCATACCAATCCCCACCTGCCAGTCCCTTCCTTGGATCTGCTAGCGTAAGAGATCCCTCTCGTAACATCTGGCGCACACATACGCAGATATTACTTTTCAGGGGACTTATATTTTTTTTCATTTAATAATAAACCAACACAGGGTTTGGAAGGGTAAAATGCTACCATAATTGTACTGTCTGGGCTGCGGACTGTCATCCACTGTGGCTGGTGCAAACGTTTTGCCAAAATTGTGGACACTTACTGTAAGTAATATTAATATTCAGGTCTGGATTGGGCTCGCCCCCTCACACCCTTACTAGACATTTACTATGTTTATTCACTGCCATCAACATTCATATTGATTCTCCAAACGCCGGTAGTTGCAATAGTGAGCATTGCAATATTTGCACATACTTTTGTTTTAACGTATACTATAAAGGTATGCAGATATATGCTACGTCATTGGGGAAATGTCACCATCGGGAGTCCAAATGAGGCCCATAATGAAGAGTACTGCTGTCCCATATTTTGTTAATGAAGGTAAATAATGGTTATATTCTCCTTTGTTTGAATTAAGGTTTGCCTCTATTGCTGAACATGAGCAGCTTTTAAAACTGACAAAACAAAATACATTGTACATATTCAGTATAAACACAACTACAACTAAGTACTATATTTCACATGACTAATAGTCCCAAAGGTAACCAAATGTGAAGAAGACAGGAAGCAGCATATTATAGATATAAGTAAAATAGACTTTAACAATGGAGCAGGTGCAATATTCATATGAAAATGCTGTCAACAATAAGTGGATCTATTTTATCACTTTAAGGGTTGCCAACGTCTTTGCCAAAATGAAAGTAGAAAATTGGCAATAATGAGCTTAGCTACGCATATTATGATCTACAAGGCAGAAACAAAGGAAGAATGAGCCAAAGCAGTTAAAGAAGTGTAGGGTTAGGGTCAGGCACGGAAGTTATTTTTGTGAATAAACATGCCACCACTTGCACATCACCATGGAGATGAACACACAGGGGAAATATCATGTCTAACAGATAGTCACATTTGGAAGCATGATGAAGCCTTGTAAAGCAAACTGCTATAGAAAGCATCAGAGAATGTTTGGTCTATGGATTGTGACTGCTACCGTGTAGCATATATTTTATGGGCAATGTGGACTGGATTCTTGTGCCTATTTATCAAGACAAATTAAATGTCTCCATATGTAAATACTTTTTTTTTTAACTATTTGTTCCTGTGTTCACTTCTACAGTTTGTGATTTGCAAGTTACCTTATGCCCCTTCCATACATATAAATGTCATACCGCAGCTACGTCAACTGACAAGTGAATTGTATGAAGAGAAAGCAGGGAAGGAATTACTTTTGCATTATGTTTATGATTGCTGACAGTGACAATTTCCAAAGACAATGTATTAGACCGTCAAGAAATCATTTCATTCTCCTGTCATGCTTTGTCCCGTGTAGCTGTATGTATATTGTAAGGCAGTGCAGGCACTTTCTAGCATCCTATAAATCAGTTACTATTATTGGACCAGATCCACACCCCTGCACGAGAAAGGGGAGTACACATCCCCTGTCACTCCCATCTCTCCTGCAGATATTGTGAGACTTACACTGCCACAAGGCAGCCTTAAGTCACACAAGCGGATCAACTGTCTGCCCAGCCACTGATCTGTGCGTGAGTGGGTAATCACACCCCTACTGTAAAATTAGAATGTTTTCCCCGCCCACCTTGGCGTGTGGAGGGGCAGCACAGCCCATTTGTACTTAAAATCCTTGGTAATGGTAGTTACATTAGTAAAAATAACGTAACATCTGGTGGGCGTGTGAGCTTTTGAGTCCATACAACCCACTTAAAAATTTGCTTGTGGAAGTGGGCTATAGTTATGATCTGTGGATCTGGTCCATAATAATAATATTAATAATAATAATAATAATAATAATAAAGATAAAATTATTATTATTAATAATAAATAAAACAGATCTAGAAATCTGCTGTCATCAGAACTTCTTCCACAGTCACAGCAACTTTCCAATAGCGGATTGCCATGTGATCCTAAGGTCTGTACGTGCCAGGGGCGAACACTTCTCCCACACATATGTACTTCAGAGCGCAGGACCCCACCTTATATTTTATTCACCAGTCCCATTTTTCCATTCAAACCTCCTGAGGATCCAGATCTGTGCTGGAAGTCTGAAGCGCACTCATAAGCTGTATTGAAATGTGGTTTCGGAATATGACCACATTTTATCATTCTGGACCAAAAAGGGGTTTTTAAAAATAATGCTTAAATTTAACATTTCAAATTTAAAATAGGGACATTCAACAAAGAAAAATATACTCTGTTCACACTTACACCAGTCTGAGCTGATGCTAAATTTTAGGTGGAAGTTCTGCTGTATTCGCAGAAGCACTAAACCCCCCACTTAGTGGAACACCCCGTACACACACACTGTTTCTGACTTTCTGTGCCCCCCTTTCCATTCTGTACATGCAGAGACAATACGTACATAGAACTACCATACTGCATAGGTTTATGTTTAATCTGTAGAGCTGAGCTATAAAATGTCACCTTTCAAATAGAATTCTGTTTTCACCTTTTCCTAACACTTGTTTTTTCCATGTACTGCCCAAACTCTGGATAAGCCTTAGAGCAAGATCTCTAGATACATTTGGATAAAACACAAATTTTAACCTACTTTTAAACTGGCTTTATCTTTTATACATACATACATACATACATACATATATACATACATACATACATACATACATACATACATACATATATACATATATATATATGTATGTGTGTGTGTGTCCATTGGGTATTTGGAAACCCCCCTGCAAATCCTGCGTTTGCCACTGGGGAGGGCGTCTGCCGCTCCTCTATAGAACGGCGGCGCCCCCCTCTCCTAGGTGAACTGGACCGACCCCCGTCCATTCCTGTCCCATCTATGGTTAACCTGATTTCTCACACACACACACACACACACACACACACATATATATATATATATATATATATATATATAATATATTTTTTCCAGGTTCTTTTAGCTCACAAAACCTCTTACTATCATTTTGCTTTATGATGTGTTGGTCTAATTTCAATATAGTAATTTTATAGGTTTTGAGGCTTATTTTGAACCACTTGTCAATAGAGGCAAGAGACCTGATCCAGACCTCCACGTTTGCTTCTTATGCACAACTAAGTTCTGTACTCTATGATTATTATTAGCACTCATTTAGCGCCACAAATTGGCTGCAGCACTTTAAAGAGACCATTAAACATTCACATCTGTCCATGCCCCTATTGGAGCTACATATTTAAGTCCCTAACACAGACATACAAACATTCACACTAGGGTTAATTTAGTCAGCAGTCAATTAACTTAACAGTATGTTTTTGCGTGTGGAAGGAAACCGGAGCACCCTGAAGAAACCCACACAGACAAAGGGAGAACATACAAACTCCACACAGATAAGGTCTACTCCTTACCTCAGCTTTGTGAGACACAAGTACTACTTACTGAGCCACCATATTGAATTAAACTGCACTGGTATATCCATTGTGTAAGATCTGGAATGTGCATGCGCAGTGCCAGATAAGGCACAGACTTTTCAGCACGCGGCTTGCAAGAAGTCAGGTGTCATACGCAAATGTGGATCCTCCCAAAGAACATTAGAACTTTTCAATTCCTATCATTCTAAATGTCATTTCTTTTAAAATTAGATAAAATTTAAGAAATTAATAAATAAGAAATATAAATTCATATCAAATTTGTTGAACTAATAATATATGTTCTAGATAGCAATAAACTGTTCATGTTGCTATATAGCTGTATTTCAACAACTATATTGCCATTAAGTAAAAGACTGAGAACCTGATTCACAGTCAAAAAGCTGCTTCTATTTGCATGACTATTTTTTATCACGGATAAACCGTGCATGCATAGTGCCCTTATTTATGGAATCTACATAGGATTTAAGATCCATTTACAAAGCCATTCGTAATGAGGCCGGGGGGGGGGGGCATGCCAGGCCAAGTTAAGAAGAAAATTAAGAAAAATTGGTGTGGGGGGGCATTTAAATGGTACAGACAGGGTGTACGTGCATACTATAGCAACTTAAGTAGAGACATGCACACAGGAAAATAAGGCTGCTTTTTGCCTTAAGTAAGTTAAGAACAACAAAAATGAGGGCGTATCAAGGGAGTTGCCATGCATATAATTGTGAATTAGTTAGTTCTTATCTTTTTAACTGTGAATACGGCATTGCGAGTCCCCGCTGCAATGTTTCACATTGCAAAATAGGCACAGTTATCTTTGCAGCTCTCTGTCACCTCTGTAACCCTCTCTGGGGACTTAGGGTAAGGCTGGCGCTGGGGTTTAGGGTTAGGCTGCTAGGGGGAAGAGACTTAGGGTTAGGCTGCGGGAGGGGGGACATAGGGGTAGGCTGCGGGAGGAAGACTTAGGGTTAGGCTGCGGGGGGATAACTTAGGGTTAGGCTGTGTGGGGTTGACTTAGGGTTAGGGTTAGGGAGTGTGGTTGCTTACCGTTTGGAGCACCGTGTTTGGTGCTCCGGGGATCGATTGCTATGCCTCATTGAGACATAAGCAATTGATATCCCAGCCAGGGAGTGAACGGCCCTATCAAAATATTGCCGTTCGCTATGGGGACCCACACTGAAATACGGTCCTGAGTTCTTAAACCAATCTCCTCCCATTTACTGAAAGGTTAAATTCTAAAGATAATAAGTTAAACTGCAGTTTTTGAATCATAAAAGAGCAGTTAATTAAAGAATTCCGATGTTTGCAAATGATCCTATAATTGGTACAGGGATGCAGGTTGGAAGAAGACGACATCATCTACATTTATCTGGTCCATAGTTATTCAGGTTTACCTTTTAGTTATTTATCAGTTTCAGTCTGCTAACAAAGCTAAAATAAAACTTTCCAACTTGTATATTTTTAGCAAAAGAAGTATTTTTTGCTGCAGCCTACTCATTAGGAGAACCTTCCCATGAGTTTTAAATGTTATTCCTTTTTTTTTTTAAAGACAGGTGTTCAGTCAATGCAAAGTAATAGTTTCACCCAGAAGGCATTGAGCTCTTATTTTTAGCGTCCTGTCCTGTGCATCTTTATGCGTCAGCATTTAATGAGAACTAAATTGCACATGTCATGCTGCATAGAGAGTTTATAACAATTTGAAACCAGCTGCAGATTAGAGATACAACCACAAAGTGCTCCAGATAATTAAAGTTGGATTAGCTGAGAAAGAACACACTTATTACTGGTCATATCACTCAATATTTGGAGAGGGAGAATGTACTTTATTGTAATTAGCTATCACTTTAGTCACAATGCTGGAGAAAATCATACTGATAAGGAAAAATGTAACATTTTGTCAAAACGGCTGAAGAAAATTGAAGCAATGTATTCAGAAAACAATCTAGTGCTGTATTCGGAATCAATATATTTTTTTTCCTTAATCGCCAATTGTACTATCGGAGAAGCTCTGTGAGTGTCCCATAACTACAGTGCACGACAGCTGAAAACTTTAACATTTATATAACTTGAACTTTTGTATGTTTACTGTTTGCATTGTTCTCAATGATCTGACTAGCATTATGGGCCTGATCCAGAGCTACGATGTTACACTGAGCGCTGTAGCGCTCAGCGTAACATCGCTGCTCTGGCCCGGCACTCCCCCTTGTAGGAGCGTATTAACTCTCCCTTACGCCGGCTGAAGGCTAACCTAACTTCAGCCGGCGTAAGGGAGAGTTGATACGCTGGGACGGCGGCGTTAGTACGTTAACGCCGCCCTCCCAGCCTCATTACCCACTGCCCCCGCCCCCCTATACTAACTTCAGCGTAGGGACGCTAGGGGACTTCCCCTCCAGCGTCCCTACGGCGCTACTATGGACACCCGATCTACGATCGGGTGTTTCCATAGTGACGCCGGGCAACATCTGCCCGGCGCATGCGCATTACGCTTACGGCCACCGTACTAGCAACGGCGGCCATAGCTCTGGATCAGGCCCAATGATATGATAAAAAAATGGACCTGGATTTGATTTTCTGTTTGTTTTATGATATGTAAATTATATGTATACATTTCTGTATGGACTGTTCTGCTGTCTCTTAGATGCTTGTTAATGGAACATAGCACACATTGTTCGCACAGGTGGGCCTAGATGTATTCCATTGAACACAGCACCTAAATGGAGGAGTTACAAGGAAAGGTGTGTGTGTAAGCTGCTGCTATGTCAAACTATACTAATTTGTGATGTTAATGCAAATTAGATGTAGATTTAAGAGTTCTGGAAATTAAAAATTCAATTTACATATCATCATCATCATTCCAATTCAACTTAATATAAAAAAAACACAAAAGTAAAATTTTATTATTGTTAGTATATTCATCTAATCGACATAGAACCAGCTATGGTTGCTTGGACTGCACCTGCATAGCTAGCGCATGTTGTCATAAATCTCCAGGGCCATTTGCTGCTGAGCAGGTGTCTTTGAGGACATATCTCATGGTGCTGTCTCAAATGACCTTAGTGGCCCACACTCCTAATCATGACATGTTTATGGAACATGCTTGTAATGTCTTCTTTTTTAATCTATTGAGGATAGTGCAAATACAGACCAACTCAGAGCAAAACAAAGATTGTATTATATTTCATCAACCATAGTAAAAAAGAAATATATTATCTATGTTTATCATCAGGTTATAAACGCATTATCTACTAAATATTTTAAATTATAATTTAAGCCAAAATTGTATGTTTCATTTTGCGTGACTGGGTCGGATCAAGATTTACAAAGAAATTCCACCTGCAGCCTCCGCAATGGATACCACATGTAGGAGAGCAGTGTACTTGGAGACCCCGCAGCCCGACCATAAGACTCCGTTCCCCACAGCCTGACCCTAAGACTCCTCTCCCCGCAGCCTAAGACTCTCTATAGACTCCTAACCCTAAAACTCCCCATAGACTCCCCTGTAATACTCACCTGTCCAGTGGGTCTGCAGTGGTGCGACAGGTCTATGGTGATGGGATGGGTCTGCGATGACAGTTCCCGAATTAATGAATAGGTAATACTGAAAAATAAATTTGACATACTAACACATTTATTAATAAAATCTTCTAATTAGCGCTATTTTCAAAAAAGACAGCCCAAAATTAGCTTTTGTCTGTCTCTATTTTGGATACATCACTTTCTGTACGTAGAGGGTGCATCCCATCTATTGCAATATAAGATTTGGATGTACCTATTTATTATATCAGCTTAACCTATGATAAACATCTGATCACCATAGTTTAGGGGGGACAAACACTTAATAACCTTTTGGTGTCTCCTAGGGCTCTGTTTATGGCCAGCTCCTCTTATCCTTGTACACCTCCTCGCTGGCTAACCTCATCAGCACCTTTGTTTTCAACTACCACCTCTACACTGATGACACCCAAATTTACCTCTCCAATCCTGACCTCAACCCCTCTCTTCTGTCTAAAATTTGCGAGGCCCTTGTGTCCCTATCCACATAGATGACTAAATACTTCCTCAAGCTGAATATGGACAAAACGGAAATCATTGTTTTTCCTCCGCATAGAATTTCCTTCCCGCCCTCCATCACCAAAACCATTGGTGATACCTCTGTCTCCTCAACCCCTTAAGTTCGCTGCCTAGGTGTCATCCTTGACTCCTCATTATCCTTTATACCTCACATTCGTGCCCTCTCTCATTATTGCCGTTTCTACCTACGCAACATTGCACGCATCCATTCCTTCCTCACCAATGAAGCTACTAAAACCCTCATCCGCTCTCTAGTCATATCACGTCTCGACTACTGTAACCTCCTCCTCACACGTCTTGCTCCTCTTCAATCTATGCTTAATGCTGTTTCCATGCTCATCTTCCTCTTTTACCGCTCTACCTGAGCCTCTCCTTTATGTCAAACCCTCCACTGGCTTCCTGTTTGCTTCGGACCTCTCTTTAAACTCCTTACCCTCACATTTAAGGCCATTATCTCATTCACTGCTCCCTACTCTTCCCTCATCTTCATGCACACCTCTTCCCGCCATCTCCGTTCTGCTAACCACTGCTGTCTGACCTCCCTACTGATCACCACATATCACGCCCATGTCCAGGACTTCTCCCATGCTGCACCTATGTACTGGAATGACCTCCCTCAGTAAGACTCCTACCCACATTACAGGTTTTCAATCGCTCACTCAAAGCACACCTGTTCAGGCTAGCCTACCAACCTCCACTTAACATCCTCACTGCATCCTACATCTATCCCTTCTTCTCCTTCCTTACCCCTCTCCTCTGCACACACCAGCAGTTCACTACCTTCCCCCTCCTTATGTCTTCTGTAAGTTCATCCCTCCCACTTAGTGTGTTAGCTTGCATGAGCAGGGCCCTCTGTTCTAGTGTTGTCTCTGCTACCATTTTACCTCGTTCTTACCTTAGCTCCCTCTCAACCTCTCACTGCACTATATCCCCTCCTCTCTGAGCTTCCAAGCTTAACACCTCCCACTTTGCCTTGCTGTCTATGCTTACTACACTTTATTGTATTTTTGTGATATTTTTATATTGTATTCTATTATGTACTATGCTGTCCATCCCTACCCTGTATGTCTGTACTGTATTTTGTTGTATTTTGCACGCCGCTGTGGACACCTTGTGGCGTCTTATAAAGAAACAATAATAATAACTTTTACTTGTGTTAATCAAGGATACCAACATAGTTTCTATATTTGCACTGAAAACAATAGTTTTTCTTTCGTGTTGTGGGAATAACTCCAGGGTTAAGTTTGTGTGCTGACACAAGCCACTCACAACAATTCTTTCAGAATAAATTGCCTGCAATGTGCAAATATTTTTCTGCTCAGAAATGTATTTACTTGATGTGTGTATCCTGTGTGGAAATCCTGATAATCCACGTCACAGGACAAGTTAGGCTTTCTTAATAATTGATCTGAGCAACTTCCATTTTGTGTGTATATCTCTTAGTAATTAATACTGGGAATTATTAGATTCTAATTATCATTTTATTAGTCAGCGAAGTATAGAATAAAAGCAAATAAATAACTTTATTGGGACTGCTTCATAATTAATAACGACAGGCGATATATTCACAGGGCCTGCGCATGCACAGTACAAGCGATTCTGCATCAGAGCATAGACATTCTGAGTGGAAATCTTTAGCAGCAGTACATCATCTGGATGGGCCGCGCTAAATGGTCAACCTCAACTTTTTCATGGCTGAACTGGTATTTTATGTTTTAACAGTCCATATAGAGTCATTTTGTGACAGTTGTTTCATTTTTTATAATTTGCAAAGATGGAACAATTATCCTGCATTCCGCACATGAGCCATCCACATTTAAAGAAGGGTTCTGAAAGTGGAAGGCCTGCACATGCGATGGCAGTGCAGAGACTCTGTTGCAGATGCTAACATACTAAATTTAGCCTTAATTCTGGTTTAGGATAATAATAATAATAATAATAATTATTATTATTATTATTATTATTATTATTATTATTATTATACCATATTGTACATGATTTACAGACTCTATGCTTGTTTTGAGGTTTGTATGAATTAAATACTGTAGCTTTATATGTGAAGATTAGAATACAAAAATACTTTATTATAAAGGTAACGTTGTTTTTAACCTCACATGGTTTTTTGACAGCTGTGAGAAAGCCAGGAACTACTAAAAATAATGAAGAAACATGCCAAATAATGAAATGAGATAAACTAATGAAAGCCATATGATTACATTTTCTAACACAACATAGAACAGATGACAGTCCCTGTGCATTGTGAAAATGCATAAATTGCCAATAATCACAACAGGAACATAGCATATGGCAATTATATAACTCGGTCCCAGTGCTGCTTTACCATAGATTGTTATAGTATATGATGAAAATTGTGATCAAAGATGTATCCTCATTTAGGATTAAATGATTACCTTTAGTAAGTAATATTGTGCTAGGTTATCTGATCATTTTATTACCTTTATGTCTCCTTGTGATTCAACATTTTTTATTGGGTTTGGATAAGATTTTGATTAAAAAAAAAGATTCCATTCAATTATTTTGCTACAAGACCTTCATGTATATAATAGTATATTATATAATAGTATTAATGGCTGTGCTTGCATGCATTTTTTTTATAGCTTATCTAGTTAAATAATACTGGGCATTGAGGTAACACCATTGGCACATCTATAATGGGTGCAGTGGTGCAATGCACATGGGACCCTCAGAACAGGGTACACTCTACACCAAAATCAATGTATATGCAGTAAGTATGCATATAAGCCAGACGGTCCATATACCTTTTTATTTTTTCTTCATGTTCTATGTGCGAGGGGGGGCTTCGTGAAGAGGGGGGGGTATTTGCAACAGATGAAATATGACTCCCCTACAATCAACATGGTTTAACCCAGGAGTAACTCAGTTCATGCACTTAACTAGGTCTGGATCCAGCCCTTTGAGTCTGAACGAGATTCATTACTTGGATGTCAGAATCATGCTGCATTTTAATCCGCTTCATACAGCCATTTACCAAAAACTGACAGACAAAAACAATATTCTTCACGCTGGTTCATTTCATCCTCCTTCTCTAAAATATGGACTTCCATTTTCACAGCTCTTAAAAGTTCAGAGAATTTCAAGCGACATATCAGACTGGGATGAGCAGATGGACAATATGTGCCTCAAGTTCACTGATAGGGGATATGATCCTCGACATTTGGTTCAGACCAGAGAGAAGGTTTATGCAATACTCAGGTCAGAGACTCTAACAAAGAAAATTGTGGTTGCAAAATTGCCTGCCTCACATACATACTTTTACGGACAAGAATCAAAGTATTAAACAAACAGCAAAAAGATACCGGCCATTGATACGTTCAGATCCTGACTTGAAATATTTAAAAGAAACGCGTCTCAGGCCTTGCTATAAACGAGGAAGAAATTTAAGGGACTTACTGATGAAGATGGATGTCACTCAACAAACTTGTCAATCACGCAAACTTGGGTGTTTCACTGCCCAAATTGTGTTACTTGTCGGTACGTAGTACCTTGTACACAGTTTAACCATCCTTATTCGGGAAAAATTTATACATCCACTAACCTGCACTTCAAGATATGTTATTTACCTCATCACCTGTCCTTGTGGCCTTCACTATGCTGGAAAGACAAAAAGACAGTTCAAGGAAAGAATGGCATTGCACCGTTCAGCCATAAGGGCAGCGTTGGAAGGCAGAAGCAGTGAACAGCCTGTGGCCAGACACTTTGCCACCTTCAAACACAACCTTTCCACATTGAGATATAGAATTATTGACTGTCCTACCACCATTGAGAGGAGGCAACAGAGATCTACTTTTACTGCAACGCGAAGCCCTCTGGATTCAGACAGTTGTCCCATATGGTTTAAATGAATCCTTCAGTCTGACATGTTTTTTTATGACTTGTGACTACTGGAATATGTCTCACTCCTTCGGATCTAGTCCTCAGACCTAGCCTTTCATTTATAATTATGGCAATGTGCAACTTTATTGATAATAGATAGCTTTCAGCACCTATTAGTTATGTTGATTCTCTAATTACTATTCTTACTCATAGGGTTATCTATATCTCTCTGTTTGGATTTTACATGATGTCTGTGCTTCCATTATCTCTTTGGGATATGTTCACATTTTGATGCATAGAGTGCGATGTAGGTCTAATTGCAAGTCATTTTGACTTATTTTCAGATATATTGAAATGGTTACATATATACAATCCCTCTTTCTCTAATGTACCCGTTATAATGTACATGGCTTTAATCCATCTAGTGAAGATACAGATGTATATGGATACATTTTTATGTAATTTCTTATGTTTATATTGACCTTTCCCTTTTGCATACTACACAATTAATGCTATACCAGTAATTGGTTTGTGTCAGCAGCTTTTCGGGAGATTCTCTCCCTTTTTTAATAATCACTATCTTCTTTTTCGTTTGTAGATTTTGATTTGTTGTGGTGGTGTCCATGGTAACCAGGACCGCGCAGCCACTTCCGGTGACATCAGGCTCGGCTCCTGGCGAGTGAGACCGGCGCAGTCCGGGAACGTGCCTCCACTGGGTGGGATGGCAAAGGTGGGGTAAGTTTGTTTTTCTGTTTATATGTGTGCTTTTTGTATACTGTTTAATGACCTGATGAAAGTACTGAATTAAGGTACTGAAATGTCGATAGATACGTTGTACATGTGTATCATTTGAACGAAAATTTGGAGTGCTGCTTACTGGACTATGTATATGTTAACACCCTGTTGCTGAGTGTGCACCCAAGTCCTTGACTGTTTTATGGAATATAGTGCCTTTCACTTGTGGATTATATATGTTACGGTGAAACACCGAAATCTGGAGAATGTCGACTTTCACCGGTGAATGTCAACATTCACATAGTCGCTTGGTGTATGTCCGAAATATTTGTTAAATATCCTTATTTCTGACTTACACCGGTGAATGTCGACATTCACCATGCACTAATGGTGAATGTTGAACATGTTCGAGATTCATATTTCTTTCTCCGTAGTTCAGTCGCGAAAATAATAGAAGGTAAAAAATTACTCAATTATACAGTACATTCAAAATGAGAAAGGTAAATAATAGTAGTAAAAAACTTCAGATCCTATTTATTGCAGCAGGTTAAACTATTATGACACTTTGAATTGCATAAGAGGCCCTTGCTTTTGCAACTGCATTTATTTGTCGAACACTTTCTTTTGCAATGGCAGTGTGTATAGCCTTGCCCACCGCTTCTCGAATTAGCAGCAGCTGCTTCTCTCAGCGAAATCACAATCCACTCCAGTATCCATTCTGTATAAATTAGGGTATCGGGAAAAATGAAGAAAACGATGCTCTCACCAATAAACCTTGAATAAGACTGACTGACGAAGCTCACTCATTCCACCACAACACGGGATTTGACAGGAAACAGCCTGTCGCCTAGAAACAGCCTGTCGCCTATATGTCGGCTCCTCCCTTTCGGTCCTTCACCAGAGCATGTCTTTCGGTCCTTCACCGGAGCATGTCTGTGATTGTCGACATACACCAGTGAGGGTCCGAATGTACAAGAATGTCATGAAATATTCCATCTTTCACCGACGTATTTGGTGTTTGTTGACATTCACCGGTGAAAGTCGACATTCTCCAATTTCGGTCTTTCACGGTAACATATACACCAATACATATCTAGTATTTAAGTGCTCTATGAACCAACATACAGTCAGGGAGCTCATTTGTCACACACATCATCTAGGACAAATTACTACACTTCTCCTTGAGGAATTTCTATTTTTTTCTTGTGGTTTGCCAGTGAAACCATATATGAGTTTTAGTGATTGTTCAAGCACTGAAATTTGTTTCATGATAAAACCATGTAGAAGGCAAACACAGAATTCGATTGGCTGAATATATGTGACATGGTTTGTGATCTAATAATTTTGGAACTAAAATAAGGAAAACCCATTTAAGCTGGCTAAATATATATATATAGTGTGATAAGCACTGCAAACAAATGCTGCTCACACAGGGTTGCTGAAACAGATTGATATTCTTTATTGGTAAAGTTCCCCATTCTAACAGCAATTCCAGGTCCCAGCTTCTAACTAGTTCCCACTCTGGTCACTGGCCACTAAGGTAGTGTTTGTTGCCTGCCCACAGCACAAACCAACTATTTTTGGACTCCTCCTCAGCTCTAACAAACTTTGATTGGACCCAGGTCTTTTATCTGTGAGTTCTGTGTGAAAGAGTGAGTGTAAGATTAACCCTTAAGACTGTAGATTTTAGCAACATTACAAGTCTCTATTTTACTCTGCTGTGGCAAACTACCCTCACTGCAACAATAGACACTGAGAAAATACATTGAGAATGGATTTGAGACAGGAAAGGAGGAGGTAAGATATGCCACAATTAAGTAAAGTGACAGTTGAACCAATTGCATATTTGAATGAGTGTGTTTCTTGCCTAAATGGTCAAAAATGATATGCTCCTAAGATATTTTGGCAGGGGAACAAACTCTGAGTATTGGAAGGGATGAATATGGGTATTAAGGAAGGTACAATGTTTGGTGGTCCACAGTGTAAAAGCCAGCAAGGATAGATAAGTTAAACTGACAATTACATGTGCTTCTAGGGCAGTAGAGGAGGCAAAAGCGGAAAGTCAGGTGGAATAAGGAGGAAGTGGGAGGAAAGGATGGTTAGGTTAACTCAGAGAACTCAATCATGTATTATGCTGTGGGTGCAACAAAACCTTTTTTATATTTTAATAGTTATATTGATATTTCAACTTGGAGGTCAAAATCTATTAATTGTGAAGGCAGAGAAGAAACCGTCTAGTCTGATCATATTTATAAATAAATAAAAAAATATATATTATACTTCTTTATGTACTAATTTGACATATATTTGACAAGCTAAATACCATGTACTATATTAAATTACCATTCTTTTAATATAATTGACGCAGCAAACTAAATCCAACAAGGTCATAAAAATTGAAAACATACTTAGTGTAACTGTACTACAAGACACAGCAAATCCCACATCTGAAAAAAAAAATTGAAAAACAATACAGTAATACAGTATGTATCAGAAGATCTATATAACACTACAACAGCAATTTTCAAAAACACAGATATTGTGTTACAAAACTAAAATCTTTCTGCAGCTTAAAAATTATTTATACAATTGTGCTTGAACCAAATGACAAACACCAGAAATATCTCCACAGAAAACATTTTCAATACAAAAATTTTTTTACCACCCAAAAAAATATAATAGGGATAAAATCAATTATATGTATTGCACAAAGCCTTGAACATTAGACCACTAAATGTAGACAGAATGTTATTTCCGTAGAAAAATGTATTGCAAGGGACAAGTCCAAAAAAGATACAACAAATAAAGCATTCAGAGAGCATGAACTGTTTCTTAATTATCTGGGAAATTGATGCTGCAGTAGTGGGGATAGCTTGGCTCATCACAATGTGTTTGTCTGTTATTTATTCTGTTCAGTATCTTTCTGTTTACATTTCCTCCGCGAGTGTTTCAGAATTGTAATGTGCTTTTTATATACACTCTTACTAATAAATTCTGGGCACCATATCACAGTCATAAATGCAAAAGTGGCAAGGTACTTTGTACTATACATGAAGAAAATCCGAAGAGGACCAAAACAGTTGCCCCAGTTAAATATAATGCCAAGAATATAATAACTCAGAATAAAGCAGAATAAATATAATATAAAATATACAAGCATCTGTTGTACAGAAAACCTCATCCAAAAAGTTATTGCTTCTGTTAAGATTGATTTTTGTCAAACAAACACACTGAAAATTAAGGATAAAATATTGGCTATGGTTAACACTGCCAAGGAACAGTGGTGCAGAGTCTAAGCTATTAACAGTAGTCACCAAAGCCCACCACAGGGATGTATTTGGGTGGGTGGTGGTGAAGTGCTGCAGTTATAGCCCAGAAGACAGAGTGGTCAAACAAGTAGAGTTAAACAGTGTTTTGGAAAATCCAGAGGTCAGAAGTAGTCAGTCAGTGCAGTATAAAATTTGGGGTACTACAATGGAATGCGATCTACTGGTAATCTGCAATCGACCCCATCTGCCTGGTCTACGACACCTGCCTGGTCCACCACACCTGTCTGGTCTACCACACCTGCCTAATCTACCACACCTGCCTAATCTACCACACCTTCCTGGTCTACCACCACTGCTAGTAGACTTTTACAATTTTAATAAGTACCAAAAAAGAAGTTCTTGTTGATAAGATCAGGAAACACATTTTTCCATTATATGGATATAAACAACAAATGAACAACACCTGAATTTGTGCCAAATTTTTTGGCATGGAAATACCCATGAACAACAGTGACTCTTACAGGAAAGTCTAGTAGTATTTAACTGACTAGTTTAAAACATGCCGAGAGTTGTGTGCAGCCATTGGGCTGGATCCAGACCTAGTTAAGTGCTTGAACTTAGTTATTCCTGGGCTAAACCATGTTGATTGCAGGGGAGTCATATTTCATCTGTTGCAAACAGTATTAGAGTTGAAAGGTGATGTTTCCTATCCCAAGTCTAAAAAACAATGTGATAGTAAAGCTGGTCAGTATCTGTGTGCAGTAAGAAATCAAAGATATATCCCTGCATGCAAGAATACAATTAACTTGACCCCCCCTGAAATCAACATGGTTTAGCCCAGGAGTAACTAAGTTCAAGCACTTAACAAAGTCTGGATCCAGCCCATTGACTAATTAAAACTACTGACTGAGAATGTTTATATAGTGTCTGAGGGGCTGATTCAGAGTATCGCATCCGTGTGAATTTCACACGGATGCAATGCTTTTTGACAGGTCTGCGCATGCGCTACATGCGGAAGGAAGTCGGATTGCTGGCGGATTTTATGGTATCCGCCCCAATCCGGTTCCGACTGCAAAGGGGGTGTGCCAGGATATTTAAATGAGAAAATGTTCGGTTTTCTCATTTAAATATTCCCTGAGCACGAGTCCGCTTGCATGCGGAAATAGCCCTACGATTCCACCATCTCAGAGCTGGTGGAATCGTAGGGTCAGCTCAGCAAAAGTTT
>WWET01000032.1:1404772-1428978 GCA_011038615.1 Limnodynastes dumerilii
TTTTCCACAGGGATAGGCGGAGCGCGTTAGTATTAATCCGAATGAATAAATTTAAAAAATATATAATTCTTTTCCCCCCCATGGCTTCACATGATAAAGTATTCTGAATATCGAATATAAAAACACATTCTGCTAATAGTGTGTGTATGTAAATAATAGAGAAGCAAAACGGAGTCCACTGTGGAAAAAAAGGCAGTTTATAGTGGGAATAGACTTTAAAGACACCAAATAAACCAACACCCATAAACATTAACTGGTGATACTCATCAAGTGAACCAAAAAAAAAAAAGCCCTCAAGCATGAAATCTTTTATATTTACCCCCTGTCTCCTTTGTTTTATTAGTAGTAGTAGTATTAGTAGTAGTAGTAGTAGTAGTAGTATTAGTATTATTATATTAGTAGTAGTAGTAGTAGTAGTAGTAGTAGTACTATAAGTAGTATATTATTATTATTATTATTATTATTATTATTATTATTATTATTAATAAACAAGATCTAGATGTCTGAAAAGAAAGTGTTTTCCATTTGCAAACATCAGAAAACGCCTGATTTTTGCCACTGCATTTGCACACACACCACAATTTCAATATCAACCTAGAGGCTCTGGATCCAAACGTATGTCCTCTTCTGCATTGTGACACATTTCAGATGTGGGTATAAGCACTAAAGGGGAGGCAAGGTGTTTAAATTGTTCAGTGGAGGCAATGCCCTACATATGTCACCCTGTCCAGATTTCCAATCTGTCACCATTTTAAATGAGGATGGATCAGAAAGCTTAAGGTAGGGGTCAAGTTTGGAAGCCACTTCTCTCATGTCAGCAATATTATTATTATTATTATTATTATTATTATTATTATTATTATCTGCCACTCTGGGTTAATACTTGTTGTCTAGATACCAATAGTTTGGAACAAAACTATCAAAACCATGGTGAACTGCATGAGAAGTTGAGAGGTGGCTTTCCCTAACTTGATCCTGTAAAGTGTGATTTTAATTGAAATCTGGTCTGTATTTTTGTGCTATATGCTAAATATGCCAGAATTTCCCATGCAAGAAAAACAAATAAATAAAAAATAAAAGGAGGCTGGGTGGCAATTCAACAAACAAAGTAGACAAAGTAGCACCATAAAAGGCTCATATAAACTAGTACCATGTGGCACCAAATTACTATTTGATATTATCTCTGATTTACTGGACGTCATTGCATTGCCAAGCATTTAATTTGTAACTTTCTTTTTTTTTATATTATAAATTAACTGTAATCCTCAAATTTTGAAAAACATAACTTTCTGTCCTTAGTAAACTTTTGAAGTGAGTTTAAATTAAATGTTAATCCAAGTTATAGCTTGGTTGAAATATGCTTATGATAAAGGACATATTTTTAAAAACATAATTAAATCTAAGCCAATGCTTTGTCTGTGCCGAGGTTTTAACCAAACAAATATCCTTCTAATAAAAGAGCCTTATTTCTTTGTGCTGCATATATTGTGCAGCCCATTAATTATCAACCCAGACAGTATAGTAAATAGCTAACTGTGCCAAGAAAAAACTACGCCAAGCACTTTTTATGCTCTTACAGTGAGCCCTGAACAAAATTCTTGAATATTAATAATATGCTTCCATATCATAACAGCAAGTACAAGTGCTGCATTGTGTTCACTAAGCAACCTGTTAGTAAATTAATTTCATGTTCATCTGAGTCTTTTCTTGTTATCAAACAGATGTGTCTATTTAGGAAATGATAAACATGATAGACTATCAAAAGCAAGTTATTCTAATTTATTATCTCTTTTATTGTTATAAAATGTCCGTTACCTGCAATATGGAATGTATTATTCCGGATGCCATAAAAAAATTAGATTTCTCATTTTGCAAGTGTGAATTAAAACAAGCAAGTCAGCTTTTATGAACCCTTGGAAAACAGATTGTTTTGAAAGTAGCAGTTGCTTATTATATTGTCAGTATATTTGTATTATCATAAAGACATGGAAAAATAGAAGTTCATTTGCATTCATACTTGTGGTCACTAAGCCCCATAGTGTTTGCTGTTCTGCTCTCATTAAGCAGTCACTTAACCATATTTTCACATAACTAAAATAAGGATTCGGAAACAAAAGTATGGGAAGTTAAAGGCCACAGCATGCCGGTATTTATTTTATTTTATTATCTTCTTCTACTAAAGGAATGATCCTGTTCAATGACAGCTTTACTCTAGGGGGTAAGGTTACTAAGGGACACATTTTTCTGATTTTAAATCGCCCCACATCACCAGCGGTTTTGGTGTCAAAACCATTGAATATACTATGGGACGAGATATGGTGGCAATTTCAAAGAAGGAAGCGATGTATGACGCTTTTGAAACCTTCAAGCTGAAGGGTATTTTGTAGCAATAGGAGATTTTGTACCTAGGAGAGCCGGTATAAGGCTCACCTGTAGTGCTCTGTAATACATCCACTCCAAGTCCTCAACGGAACTCTGCTGGGGGATTCCCTCCAGCAATTAATACCACCATCACTAAAGGGGACTGCTACATTGTTTCCCCCATATACAGTACATAACACTACCATTATTAACAATTGGATACAACTTTGGCTGCTACCAGTGGATGTTACTTTCCTCAGGGATTGTAGCCACTTTCAGTGTGCAATATTTATTGGACTCCTACCATTATTTACATCAGGGGTGTCAAACACAAGGCCCGCGGGCCAAATCCGGCCCGCCAGACCTCGTCTGATGGCCCGCGGTGCCGCCGCCAGCCTTGCAGCCTCCCCTTTTTTTTCAATGAATTTACTCCGTGCCTGCACGTGGTAAATTCATTTAAAAAATGGCTCAAGTGGGGCACATGGCTGGGCACTATAAAAGGGGGCACATGGCTGGGCACTATAAAAGGGGGCACATGGCTGGGCACTATAAAAGGGGGCACATGGCTGGGCACTATAAAAGGGGGCACATGGCTGGGCACTATAAAAGGGGGCACATGGCTGGGCACTATAAAAGGGGGCACATGGCTGGGCACTATAAAAGGGGGCACATGGCTGGGCACTATAAAAGGGGGCACATGGCTGGGCACTATAAAAGGGGGCACATGGCTGGGCACTATAAAAGGGGGCACATGGCTGGGCACTATAAAAGGGGGCACATGGCTGGGCACTATAAAAGGGGGCACATGGCTGGGCACTATAAAAGGGGGCACATGGCTGGGCACTATAAAAGGGGGCACATGGCTGGGCACTATAAAAGGGGGCACATGGCTGGGCACTATAAAAGGGGGCACATGGCTGGGCACTATAAAAGGGGGCACATGGCTGGGCACTATAAAAGGGGGCACATGGCTGGGCACTATAAAAGGGGGCACATGGCTGGGCACTATAAAAGGGGGCACATGGCTGGGCACTATAAAAGGGGGCACATGGCTGGGCACTATAAAAGGGGGCACATGGCTGGGCACTATAAAAGGGGGCACATGGCTGGGCACTATAAAAGGGGGCACATGGCTGGGCACTATAAAAGGGGGCACATGGCCGGGCACATAGAGTGGACACATAGACCTACAGATACAACCGGCCCTTTGATGGGGACCAAACTGCTGATGCGGCCCCCGATGAATTTGAGTTTGACACCCCTGATTTACATGGTTTAATCTGTGCACACCATAGGTGTGAGATTTTCAGCTGTGCATATTTTGATTGTTTTTATATATTGTCTTTTATGGTTATTTTTTGTTCTTTTTGCAGTTAAACATGGTTTTTTAATATCACTGCTCGACATCAGTGAATTTCAATACTGGTGAATTTCACTCTTTCTCTATAATTTTAGCCCAATTGTCGGGCATAGCGTTGTGGTCTTTTTCTTCTCTTTGGAATATTTTGTAGCAATAGCCATAAGTTTAAAAGTTGGAAGCACTGCTACCCTATGGCCCTTTTGAAATAAAAAAATATAAAACCTATTAAAACATTTTTAAACTATTCCTTTAGTATATCTTAATACATGGCACAGCAAGTGCAAAGCTGCTGTTAAACCTTTGGCATGCTGGTGCTTATAGTACAAAAACTTGCAGGCATGTCCATGGCTGGCAGGGTATGCTGTGGCTTGTAGTACCACAAGTGCTAGGATACCAATGTGAGAATCACATTATGGCTTAAAAATACATATAAGCTCTGACAGTATGGGACTGTAGCAGTCTGTTCAGTGGTCTTTTGGTTCCCTCCAATCATTGGAACAGTGAATTTTTGTGCCAAGAGCCATTTGAGCCACCTATGAGGTGACTGACATGTGTCCCAGCAAACATGAGGGGCCCAGTCTTTATCTTGGTCAACGACCTTGTATCTGAAGTACAGCTCATAGCACTTCTTTACAAGTGGAGCAAAATGACTTTATTGCCGTTTAAATGTAACCTCACCACAGACCTAGCAAAAAGAATCAGTACAGTTTAAACAACTTCTAAGCATGGCTCGAAAACCTGTGGAAAAGCTTCTGTGCCAGATCTGTGGACCAACCTCTACGCAGGGTTTAAAAAATCTGTGGACCATTCTTGAAATCAGTGTAGAGACTACATATATAATAACAGGTTTGCGTGTTCCACTGTGAAAATTGCATTTTTGAAATACACACAGCCAGCAGTTCATTGTCAGCTGTGTTTATTTAAAAAATGAATAAAAAAATAAATTTAATTTAATAATCTAATAATTTAATGTTTATCTATTAAAAAAAGTCAGTAATTAGAAATTTACGGCACAGACCCAACGCTTTCCAAGATGCCGACAGGTTAGTGCACATTGGGGATGTAGTGTAGGAGGGTAGTCTTAGGGTTATGCTGCAGGGAGGGGATGGATTGCATTAGGGAGATTTAGGGTTAATCTGCATGGAAGACGATGAATCGGATTAGGGGAGACTTAGATTTAGGCAGCAGGAAGGATATGGATTGGATAAGGGGAAATTTAGGCTTAGGCTGCAGGGAAGGTAAAGTTAGGGTAATGGAAGGGGAGGGTTAGGGTGAGGATTAGCATAAGGGTTGGGGCTGGGGAAATAGGGATTGGCACTTACCTATCTGCGGAGGGTAGAAAGTTTAGGTTCAGCTCTGTCTTCGCAAATGGGATGTCAAAAATGGCTGTTTCGAAAAAGTGCCATTCTCAGCAGTGAACCTGACCCATAATAACACACAAGGAGCCCTTGCTTATCAATCTTCTTTAAGCAAGTAAAACAAAAAAATAAATAAATATATAGAAACAAGAGAAAGTGAGAGATGTGTTACAAACATTTGCAGATATATGATAAGCCACCAGCCACTTACAGGGCTTCTCTGTTTTGGTGGTTCTAAAAATGATTGTCAGAGTCCCAACTTTGGGATGTGTGTATATATATATATATATATATATAGAACCACGGCACTCCCAGTGTAATCACCATATATATAGTGCTGTCACTTTAAGCAGAAACATTGATAGAGCTAAAGTATTCAGGTTTCTGCTAATACCAAGAGAAAAGACAGCTGCAAAGGTCTCATAGAAGTACACCTTGGGAAAGCTGTATTCAAAATGAATGTTTTCAGACATTAATTAACTGAAGTATTGTTGAAAAGAGCAGTGGGTCAATACTCTTCATAAAAAATGAGAGTCGTAATGCTTATGAAAACCCTTGAAGTTATTGCTACAATCAAGAGGTGTACTTAGACTTTCATATCTATATGATGGCTTATTTTATGTTAAACACCACATACCATACTGTTCTGTCATTTTGATATGAGATTAAGAGATTAAGAAAAATGTATGGCTTGGTGAGGTCTGGATAATTGTTAATTATGCTTTTACTAGTAAACCTTCAGTTTCATTTTATAGGATAACTTTACCCAAAAATAAATAAATTAAAATTAATTTTGAAATAAACATTGATATTGTACACTTACGTAAATGTGTACATCTGAAGAAAATTCAATATAACTATATTTAATATTGGTGTGTTTTTTTAACCTCCTCTCAGCATTTTTCTGCTCCATAAGTTCCATCAGTCTAAAATAGACAATGATTCCTTCCAGTGTAACTTTCCTGAGTATATAATGGAATAATTGGAGAAGGTTCATTAAAACTGCAATATTATTTTATTTATTTATTTATTTATTTGTTTCAGTGGCGTAAGTTCAGTCAAGGCGCCCGGAGGCAAAATAAATTTTGGTGCCCCCCTGGAACATGATGACGTCACACCAGACACTCTATGTGAGGAAGGAGAGGAGGGTGCAGTGTATGGCAGATGTGGGTGAAGGGGGGGGGATATATGTTCACTAGTTACACTGTGTAACTAGTGAACATGTATCACCATTGCCCCCCAACCCTCCGCATCTGCAATGCACGCAGCCACAAGCCACAGGCAGCCCTGTTACTAGTGCCAGTATGCAACTTGGGGATGCGCACAGTGCCGAAGACACAAGCGGTCAGTGTCACAAACACTCACTGTCTGGGAACAATAGAGAAGTGCCCGCCTCTGGGCTCTAGCGCCCGGAGGCCAGCGTTTCCGTTGTCTCCGGTACTTACGCCACTGATTTGTTTGTTTGTATATATGTATGTATGTATGTATGTATGTTTATTTATTTATTTATTTACAGGGTGTAATTATTATTTATATTTTATTTATTTATTTATTTATTTATATCACCATCATATTATGTAGTGCTTTAGTATGTATAAGCAGCAATTCACATCATACCCTGCCTTGTTGGAGCTCACAATCTTAATTCCCTAACACACACAAACCCAGACTAGGATTAGTTTTTATTAAGTAGGCAGTTGACCTACAGTATTAGCATGTGTTTGGGCATTGTTGGAGCAAACCTGAGCATCCTGAAGACACACACAGACATTTGGATTTTTTCCAAATCTCTCCACTAATCTTTGTCCAGGCTCACCTAGTTACACTGTGCCCCTGCTATTAAAAAAAGAAACACAACTGCCACCCTAAACCATGCCTTTAAAATCAATACAGCATAACATTTTATGAGTAATAATGAAGAAGTATCAGGGGTTCTTTTATGATGGAAGTTGATCAAGGACCAACTTTATTTCGTCTTTTCTCTGGGCAACTTAGTTTGGACATTTGTCTTTTAATCAAGGTGAAGTTTGTAAAGTAATCATGTTAAGTTACTGCCATGCCAGAACATGCCACACGCTTTATGTTCTTTCCTTCTACTTTCAATGGCCAGCATATTTATATTTAATAACCATACATTGGTTCATAAACTAAATTTATTAGTGTTCAGCAGATGTTGTCCTACATTTGTCTTACTTACTTTATTCACTGCATATAAATATATTCATTCACACCATGTATGCATCAATGTTTATACCGCCATTTTGTTACAAGTCATACTGTACACTGGCACTAGAGGATGAATTTCATGACCCTGATGAGAGTCCATTGTGACTCCTGGAATGTAGGTCCGGTGTGTGTGTGTGTGTGTGTGTGTGTATGCGTTGTACTGTACTGTATTCCTTAAATGACATTAAATAAATTATTATGCTGGCAAAAATAGTAATAGAAGAATTAGCTTGTATTAACTATCCTGCGGCATTGTACTCATTTATACAATGATTCATCCATCTTTTAAATCTGTAGTTATGTACTGCCGTAGAAAGTCTTATATTGATGCTCACAGAATGAGTGTCAGTATTGAAATATTATGCTGATTTGTAATACACAAGTAATAAAACTCGCCCAAAAAAAAGTTAAGATGAATAATAGATCAACAAGAGTGTCATGCATATTAACTTTTAAGTGAGAATGCAGTTCCTGTAGTAACTGCACAATACATCTTAATTAAATCTATGTGTAAGCTGATTTTCATTTCTGGAGGGTAAAGACCGAGGAGGAAAATTAAATTGGTTAGTGAAGAAACGAGAAAGTACAAAAAGGACATTTTACATGCTCTTAGAGGCATTGATTGGTTTGCTATAAATGTACAACTGTTAACAATGGTTTGAAAATGCAGTCTCATGTTAGATAGTTAATATTAGAAAAATTTAGAGGGCGTCCGTCACCAAGAACTTTGTTCCCTTTTGGTAGGGTTACCCTAATGGTCCTTTACAAGGAAGAGGATCGGTGCTGTCTGATACCACAATAAGGGCTCTATCCAAGTAGCTTGCGTGATTTCCCCTACAATTAAAATTCATATTTGGATTTTATTAAAATTTGTAAATGATATTGAAAATATAAAACATAATAAAGCTAGCTTTACCTTCTGAATACTGATAATAATTAGTGCTGTCAGATGCGGTTTTGAGTGTGTTAGCCTACTGCTGTTTAACTCATTGTTTTGTTTTGCTTTTATTTAAGAACTTATGTATACAGTTGAACTTGCTGGTGGTCTTGGAGCCATACTACTGTTACTCGTGTTTCTGGTCACCATCTACAAGTGTTACAAGATTGAACTGATGCTTTTCTATCGGAACCACTTTGGAGCTGAGGAGCTTGATGCAGGTATGAGAGTGAAATAGAATTAACATATTTGAAATGTTTTTTTCCACATTGATCATTTTTGACAACTGGAAATTTATACTTGGGCAAAAACATGTGAAATAGCAGGGGAGTCAAATAACATCTGTTGCTAAGAATATTAGAGTTGAGAGGTGATGTTTCCAAGTCCAAATCTAAATCATAGTTTAAAAGTAAAGCTAAGTATTCTCCTTGTATACAGCGAATATAATTAATGCAAGTATTTCTGCAACTAAACATGGTTTTGCATGTTATAAATTTCCACCTGCTTTCCTCTTATTCTATTATTTTCAGATAGTAACTTATTTTCCTACAGGATAAAATATTAAAGTATTCAGAAATTCATGGAGATTCAAGTTGGTGAAGTCAGTGACATAACTACACTGGTTGCGAATGCTAGAGGGTCCAGAGATGAGAGGAGCCTAAAGTAGCCTCCACCCCCGCATCCACTATAGATATGTGTCCTCTGCTCTGAAATGAACAGAGTGGTGACTACTCTTGTGCACTTACATCAACAGAAATGCTCACAAGGGAACACTACTCCTTTCAAAGAAGGTGGAGCCTATTGATGGCAATCCTAACCATTCGTGATCCTGATACATAATTAATCATCTCACCATTGTGACCAGGACTGCCGCCAGAGATGGTTTCCGATGTTAAAAACACTCTGATGACAAAACAGTTTAGTGCAGGGTAGGGATGTAATTTACCAGAGTAGTTTTAGGATTAGACTGCGGGGAGGGGATGGATGGGAAAAGGAGAGATTAAGGGTTAGGCTGCAAGGAGGGGATGGATGGGAAATGGAGAGACTTAGAGTTAGGCTGCGGGGAGGGGAAGATTGGAAAAAAGAAAGGCTTAGGGTTAGGCTGCAGGGAAGGGATGGATGGGAACAGGGGAGACTTAGGGTTAGGCTGAAGGGAGGGGATCGGAGAAAGGGAAGGTTAAGGTAAGGCTGTGGGGACGGGAGGATTAGAGGGAGAGGCTTAGGGCACAAAATAGCATAAAGGTTGGGGAAATAGGCATAGGTGCTTACCTGTCAGGCAGGAGTGCAGCTCCGTCCTCGGAAATGTGGTGTTGAAAACGGCCCTTTCAAAAAAGACCCCAAGCCCCCACTAATGTACACCTCTAAGCAGCAGGTATCAGTGGTTTGATACTGTTGATACCTGCTGCTGCAGAGCTAGGTAAGTTTCGGCGGACCCCATCAGCTCCAGGCCTGGGACAGTAGTTTACCTTTATTCAGATATTTTATCAAATGTTATTTTAATAAAAATTTTATGATGTTAGAAACCTACAGTATGTTTGCACCCTAACTATAAAGGTGACGACCTGGGTTGAATACAATGGTTGTTTGTGCAACATGTACATGGCTGGTAAGCACTGCTAGCTGAATAGGAAAGGATGGTGTTAAACAAGGTAAAACATGTATTCATTAAAAGCAACCCAGTAGTTGTTGCATCTCATCTATCATCATCAACATTATCATCATCATCCTCATCTTGTGTCTTGTCGCTGGTGCAAAATATAGGGTTGAGATTTTTCTGCTAATGCTTAGCTCTGCATTGGACATTTATGAATACACATATCACCTACACCAGTCTAGCCCTTGGTTTTCCATTTTATTGTTCTTGATTTATCCAAATTTTGTTTTATAGTGGAACTTGGGCTAATTTTAGGCTATATTTCCTCTTCATTTTTTAATAAAATTAATTACATTTTACAAAAAATTTAACCATGTGCAAATGTAATATATGATAGATAAAACTGATCTACTCTCCAAATATGAGTGATACCATCACTAGTGTATGAACACAGAACATGAGACTGTTAAGTATATTTTTATGCACACTTCTGCAGAAAGCTGTCATAATTGCTTGTTATGTTTAATTAAGTGTGACAAGCATGACAAAGTATTATCAAGTGCTCCTTCTTGTTATGCCAAGGACTAACAAACAGTTAAGTGAATTCACATCCCATTAATCTTTTACCTTATTAAAATTCGAAACTCCAGAAGGTGTTTCTCTGAAAGCCACAGTGATTCTCTACCTCACACTGTTGGCCTTTTAGCTTGATGGTTGGTAGTGACTCGTAACAGTACTTTAGTTTACTCTGCATTTATAAGAAGCCATCGTCCTTTTAGTCTCCTGCTAAGTACATCAGTTGCATGGAGAGAGGTTATCTATATGACTTCTAGAGAAGTGCAATTTAATGGCAAAGGCTCATGTGGTGTCTGAACACAATGGTACAACTTTTCTTTGCAAGTTCAAAAGCAAAACTGTACATATTTTATTATCAGCTAATACTTATAAGAAGGAACAAAAATGCGCATCCTTTATACTGCTATAAACATATTGTCCTTTATTAGAGAAACCTATTTTCTCGCAGTGCTGGGATTTCTATTGAAAAAAAAAAAAACTGTGGTAAAAATATGAATGTTCCTTTTTAGTCAAAATCAAAAGGACACTGTTTATTTCACAGCAACCTCTTTATCAAATGCTGGTAAAGGAAAATAGGAAAGGAGAAGAAATAGAAGACGTACTGGTAAATAGCTGATTTCAGCACTGAATGAATATAGAATTTGTTTTGGCGCCCAGTAGAATATTCAATAAGGCTTCTTTTATGAGCAATTGATATTCTGCATAGTCAGTGCATAATGTTCTCTAGGGAGTTGAGGAAAGGTTAACATTTCATTATACCTGCAATTGATTTAGCTTTAAGTTCCGCAAAACAAAAACAACTAAAACAACAAAAATACAACATGTGACTTGCTATTTTAAGACATTAATTGCATTAAACTTGGTGATATTAACATTAATAAATATTAATGGGTTCTTTTTTTTTCCTATTGGCCATATTTACCTATTCAAAATTATGCAATAACTCTTTTTTTTCTATGTGTTTAAGACAATTGTATACATTATTTGAAATAAGTGTTGATGGAATGAGAAATATGTAAATGTATACTTATACATATGGGACCTGATACACAGCTATGCTGAAGCACTGGGCCTACTAACGCACAGCGTTTCTACAATGCACTCCCCCTGACACTCCCCCCTGTCCTGCCATAGTTACACTGCCTTACACTGGCTGCAGCCTACCAATCTTTTGGCAGCGTAACTATGGCAGGACATAGCTACGAACTGCCCGTAACTGCTCAGCCCGGCCCTTCCTAGGTGGGGGGAGGCATGCCTCCCCCCACCTACATTCCCTAACTCTATCGTATTTACGATGATCGTAAGATTGGCATGCCCCTTCCACCGTAAGTACACTAGAGTTAGGGAAGCCTGATCCACAATTACTAGAATCCCTAGTTATGTTGCAAAACATCTGCCGGGCACATGCGCAGATCAACAAAAAAGCCGATCATACACATACGACCGCCGTAACAACCCCAGCGGGCATTGTTCTGGATCAGCCCCATGGTACCTGATTCACAGTTTTAGTGTAGGGGATGATCAAAGTGCGTGCAATCTATTCCGTTTCAACATTAGTAACTCTGGATTAGATTAACTGAAAATGAGCACTTGATTGAAACATGCAAAAGGATGTGTATAGGCAGATAGCCTGCGAGGGGTAATGCAGCAGCCTATACAAGTTTACATGCTTCAAAATATTTTTTATTTTGGTGCTTTATAATAAAATAAAACTCCTAATTTTGGACCTTATGTCTTAAAGACCGCATATACGCAATCTACGTAAGGAAAAGATACATAGATTATGGTAAAAATTTACTGCACATGCGCAGTAGTAAAAACCGCAAAACTCCGGGTGTATATATGTTATACGCTCGAGAGTCTGCGTACGCCCCTTTTTTTTTATCAGTGTTTAAAAAAAATGTCTGAGCAGAATTTGTGACAATACGGTGCTACTCAGGCTTACAGCAGTCACTATAGTATAGTGTATGTGTTATAATTGTTTCTTAAGTTTAGCAATTTAATATTTCTAAAATGTTTAGGGCTTTGTGATCATTAAAAATAGGGCCTCTTAAAGAAGGAAAATCTCCTCCATCTTACAACAGCCCTGAACTGGAGCAAAATCCGGCCTGCTACTGCACTGGCAACAACTGTAAAGCGTCCATTTTCTACTTTAAAGATAAGGGAACATCACGTTCCAGTAGCACAGAGCACATGGCAGGGAACATGGGTGGATGGGTTGTACTGTGCTCACTGTCATTCTGCGCATGTACAGTGTGAAATCCCTTCTGCGCCTACACCTAAAAAACAGGTGTAAAGCACAGGTCTAGATCAGCTCCATGATCATCATTACAGCCTTTTGTGTTTAGTGTTTTTTGTTTGTGCAACTGATCCAGACTTAACTGCAATTTCTGCATGCACACAAGAAGCTAATCCACTCCCATGACACTCACCTCTTGCGTGCAAATTTTAGCTGACTTACGTGTCCACCTTAACTTTTCTACATGTATCGCTGCGCGTGAGTAATGCTCAGACATACAGAAGTGCCTAAGCCAGCCCTGGCTTAATTAAATGCCTCCCCCACCCACACTGCGTATAATCTAATGTACTGAGGGCTGTCATGCCCTGATGGAACACTTGATGCTTGCATACACAGTGTGCTTGCATGGACCGACTTACACACGCAGCCATATGCTGTGTTATATCAGCTTCATACAAGAATACATTTTAAACAGAAATTGGTGATTAAAGGGATTTGGTGCGAGTCCCCATCGTGAATGCTGTCTCTTAGGAATAGAGACAGTTGAAAACTGATTTTTGTCTCTCTATTTTGAAAAGGCAGCATTTTACGAATTTTTTTTTTTGAATGGATAATGCCGATTGACATTCTTGCCCATTAATTTTCGGAAGCCACCGCCAGACCCGTCTCACCCTCCAGCACCCTCAACCATTGCAGACCCCGCCGGAGAGGTGAGTAACCTCTCTGGGGACTTTTAGGGTTAGGCTCTGGGGAAGGAATGGTTAGGGTCATGGAAAGGGTGTCTTAGGTTTAGACTGCTGGAAGGGTTAGGGTCACACTGCGGGGAAAGGAGGAATAGGGTTAGACTGCGTGGAGAGGAGGGTTAGGGTCAAGGAAGGAGAATCTTAGGTTTAGGCTAATGGGAAGGGAGTATTAGGGTTAAGCTGCGGGGAGGGGAGTCTTAGGGTTAGGATGCAGAGAAAGAAGTCTTATAGTTAGGCTAGGAAGGGGGTGTGAACAGCGCTAAATCAGATGGTCTGAAACATATAACACAAACAGATCGCTGGCTATCAAAAGGGGGTGATATCCCTTTAAATGAAGATACAGATACTGAACACAATATAGCCGCGCTCTAACATGTAGTAGATACACTTAAAATAGAAATAATTGCTATTGTAATGGCGAAATTAAGAATAGATATCACAAACAAATTTATTATTTAGAAATATAAAAATATAAATAATATATCTTTGAATAAAAACCATACAGATAACAGCGTCACTCTCCTAAAGAGGGTAATGAACCTTAACCCAAACACATAAATGCAAATTTATGAAATCACAAATTAATAAAATAAATAAAAGGTCTATCCAAATAATAGTGTTATAATGTCCAAACGAATTCAAATATCGGCTGTCCCCTCGCCGCACGGCCTAGGCTGGCATCCTATATTTGTAGGGATATATAGATGGTATGTTGTGGACAGAGTAGTAGGACACCTAACGGTCTCTCAGCAATAAAACTTGCAATAGGTTGTATCCTCTGTAAAAAAAGGCATATGGTCCAATATTTTAAAGTGTCTTCTAATTGGTACGTGAATTCACAAATGGACCACACATATAATATTGTGGACAAAGTCATAAGACACCTAAGTGTCTATCAACTATAAGACTTGTGATGGGTAGTATCCTCTGTATAAAAGGGCATATGCTCCAATATTGCAAAGTGTCTAATAATTGGCACAAGGTTTCCAAAACGCACCTCTCATATAAACAAAATAGCGTATTGATGCACTAGTGAGATAGCGCTTAATGGAGATACAATTCTTGCCCAAAGGTTAATGTTGTATGCTGCTTGATATCCTGCAGCAAAATAGAATGGTACTCACTGCCCCAGTAGAGATCTTGAAGACAGATTGGGGGAAGTCAGTGGCGGCGTCTCGGGAATGAGATCAGCGGGCGTCCCCGCATATATAGTCCCAGAGCGTAGCTGCCAGTTGCAGGAGTATTTGCACTTCACAGAGGGATATCTAAAGGTTCAAAGCGATCCAGGAGGTAACAGTGGTACGCACACTGCAACGCGTTTCGTCCCTACTGACGGGACTTTGTCAAGCAGAATGAGTGGCTAGCAAAAAAGCACCATTTTTAAAGGGCATGTAGAAACGCCTCTCATTTAGTTCAGGTGATTATTAACTGTTGGCTGACCGTTTTTATAGGTGATTGTTTACTTTCCAGTTAAAAGTACTATGACCCTTAAGTTGGAGTGGAAAAAACAGGTTTGCCAAACACAATGTTTCTAGAATTTAAATACAAATAGCAACAAATTTACGATGGCCTATATTTAAATAACAAAATAGCAATTCTTGCCAGTCAAAAATATATTGTAATAAAATTACTAAACTCAAAATCGCCAAAACATTGCACACATGCACAACAAACATATGTATAATAAATAAATTAATAAATCAAAGAAAGGGGGAGGGGGGAGAATAAAACTGTAAAATATGTTAAATCATTTATCATCATGTCTGGATTATTTTATACAAATAAAAATAATAATAATAATCCTCCGTCGCTAGGACGGCGGGCGTAAGATCGGCTTTTCAGCCGATCTGCGCATGCGCCGGGCAGATGTAGCAGCGCCGTCCCCCAGCGTCCCTACATTCAGGTTAGTGCAGGTGGGCGGGGGGAGGTAGTTAAATGAGGGTGGGGGGCAGGCTAGGCGGCCATACGCTCCTGTGCGAACGTATGGCCCCTTCATTACGCCGGCTGTAATTAGGGTAGCCTTCAGCCGGCGTAAGAAAAGGGGCATATGCCCGCACAGGGGGAGTGCCAAGGTAAGTGAACGCCGATACGCTGTGCTTTAGTAAGCGATCAGGCCCTATAACACTACAATTTGGATAGACTTTTTATTTATTTTATTAATTTGTGATTTCATAAATTTGCATTTATGTGTTTGGGTTAAGGTTCATTACCCTCTTTAGGAGAGTGACGCTGTTATCTGTATGGTTTTTATTCAAAGATATATTATTTATATTTCTATATTTCTAAATAATAAATTTGTTTGTTATATCTATTCTTAATTTCGCCATTACAATAGCAATTATTTCTATTTTAAGTGTATCTACTACATGTTAGAGCGTGGCTATATTGTGTTCAGTATTTATAATTAGGCTAGGGTGGGTTAAGGTTAGGGTCATGGAAGGGCAATCTTAGAGTTAGGTTGTGGAGAAGTAAGTCTTAGGGTTAGGCTGTGGGGAAGTGAAGGTTAGGGTTATGGTAGGGGAATCTCAGGGTTAGGCTATGGGGAAGAGAGTATTAGGGTTAGACTGCGGGGAGGTGAGTCTTGGGGTTAGGCTGCCTGGAAGAGAGGGTTAGGGTCATGGAAGGGGAGGGTTAGGATAAGGAGGGAAAGGGTTGGGGTTAGATTTAATACTAAGCATTTGGAGCACCATATTCAGTGCTCCGGGGATTGATTGTTTTGCCTCTTTGAGGCAAAAGTAATCGATTTCCCAGCCAATTCAGAACTGGCTGAGAGAGATTAGTGACCCACATCCATCACCTTAAATGTTTTTCTTGCAAAGTGACTCCTAACAAAATAGTGTATGGTATGTTTTAGCTTATTAATAAAACAGCACTATTATGTATAATGGTTGTTACATTGTGGACAACCACTGGGCATAACTAAATAATAAAAAAATAAAACATAACAAATAAATGCACCAGTTTTGTTATATATGTGAAATAAATTATATGTTTAAGGCTATTTTATATAAAGTTGTACAGACATGTTGGCAGGGGATGCTGGGCGACTAATCTATACATGCCTAGCACAGCCACAGCCTTCAGAGAGCGGTCACCAATTCACGTATGTTTGGACTGACGATCATGCTGCGCATATGCCAGATGGAAGGGGTGCAAGTTGCCTTACCCCCCATTGGAAAAATTCTACTGGATCATGCATTGTTGGAAACATACTGAAGGTGCTTATTCTTTTCCAGTTCTGATAGTTATACATTTTTTTTGTATTTCAGATAACAAAGATTTTGATGCATATTTATCTTATACAAAAGTGGACCCAGATCAATGGAACCAAGAGACTGGTGAAGAGGAGAGATTTGCACTGGAAATTTTACCTGATATGCTTGAAAAACACTATGGTTACAAACTGTTTATACCTGACCGCGATTTGATTCCTACAGGAAGTAAGTCAGTTTTTATTTCAATTTGAGGACAATTTTGTTAAATGAATCTATCATCCAAGAATGCGTCTACTTTAATTTACCACAACAATAACATTCTAAAAATGTTACTAAAATAAAACTTTTATAGTTCTTAGCAGATCATTGTAAATGTAAAATAGCTGATTGGGATAGGAGAGCTGCTGAAGAATGCATATTATGTTATTATGTTATACTTCCATACTTTCCATTCACACACAGGAAAATGTCATCATGTTCTACACCAGTGTTTCCCAACCCTGGTCCTCAGGGACCACTAACAGTCCATGTTTTCCATGACTCCGCACAGAACAAGTGATATAATGAGCAGTACCTATAGAACTTTTAAAATGTTATCAGTCAGTAATGAACACACCTGTGCTCCTGCAAACACCTGGAAATCATGCAAGGTTAGTGGTCCCTGAGGACTAGGGTTGAAAAACACTGTTCTACACCATAGAACTGTCGTTCTGTAATATCTCTTTGGACTTTGTATTTAGCTATACTAAGCAGCTGGTGTCCATCATTGGAGAACCAGGGAGGGATAGGTATAGACCCAGCAGGGAGAAACGGGGCCGTGAGGAAGTTAATTACTCTGGTTCCAGGAGAGCTGAAGGCTAGGAGGACACTGGACAGCTTGTAGATGAAGTCGAACATGCTGAGTAACAAGTAGTATTGACTAGTGTAGTATCATTTACACTGTTTATATACAATTATATTGCCTAGTAACACTTTGAGGATCCATTGCTGATTCATGCAAATACTTTCTAAGCATGATGTTGTGAACAAAGTACTAATAGTAATCAGTTGTGATTTAAATCATATTCACTGCGCTTCCACCTAAAATTTTGCACTAAGGCTGGTGTATGTATAAAATGGAAGAGATGTTTAAGCATTAAATGACCCTGTTATTAGTTAAAACACAGCCCTACACTTGTAACAAATATTAAAATGTTAGATTTCAGATTCAAATGATGTTCTCACCAGAGGCGTATCTACCCCTTGGCCAGGATGGCACCCGCCAGGGGCGCCAGCCAAAGGGGGGTGCTGTCTGGCAATGCCACCCGTGGTTAAGGGACATAGGCGTCGGAACGAGGGGGGGGGGGGTGATTTCAGCTGCTCTATGTAACTACCGCAGATGCTCACACAGGAATTTCCTGTATGAGCTGTCTGCCTGCCGGGCTACAGGAATATCTACGCCTGAATGATGAGGAAGGGCGGGTGGTGCAGGATAGAATACTGGGGGAAGAGTGGGGCTGGTGTCACATGACGGAGTACTGGGGGGAGGGAGGCTGGTGTCACATGATGGAGTACTGGGGGAGGGGGGCTGGTGTCATATGATGGAGTACTGTAGCGTAATTGTGAACGTATGGGCCATTTACGTATTTGTCACGTAAATACTTACGTGTGGGCGTGCCAATTTTACGTGTCAACAATACTTTCGAATTACGTGAAGTAGGTGGAGGTTTGTATGTGAAGTGTACAGTATGGGCGTGCTAAGCGGCGTACGTTCACGTAGTCTATACGTCCGTTAGCGGACGCACGCTGTTACGCGAAAAAAGTTAAGGTAGGGTTTGAGAAGCTGAACTCGGTGAAATACGTACATTCAAGGGGTGTGCCTAGGGGAGTGTATAGAACATACGCGCGCGAAAATACGTTATGCGTGGAAACGTATTGCACACGTAGTTCTGGATCTACACAAATATATGTAAGATCTCAAATAACAGGTTTTTGTGATACATAAACACTACTATAAATATAGTAAGTTAGAAAACGCAAGCAGTTAGATGTTATTATTCCAACACCAAATATAATGATGTAACATAAATTCCTTTTGAATACTTGTATACAGAGAATAAGCTCCACAGTATCTGTGTGCAGTAAGCAATTCAAATATATATCCCTGCATGCAAAGAATAAAATTAAATTGACCCCTCCCCCGCAATCAACATGCTTTAACCCAGGAGTAACTAATTTCAAGCACTTACTTAAGTCTGGATCCAGCCCAATATGTTTAAAGTCTGAAAAACAAAGACACATCCTATACTGCTCAGTGGCAACCCATTAGATAAGAAAAATGTTCCTGCATAGATTTTAGATCTTTTCAGGTAATATTCAGAAAGTTAAGCTTTAAATCTGTGTATGCAATCAAGCACAACACAGAGAGGTGTGTGTCTAAATGTTATGGCAATAGCTCACGGAATACAAGACTGACTCAACGTAGAAGTAAAGCTAGAAGTTATTACTTTTTACAAGTTGCTTGCTTTATATGATATTTTTAAATCTTCTTTTGTCTTTCTTGGCATTAATAATATGGAATCAGGTCCAGAGTTTGAAAATAAGAGGTAAAAAAAAATAGGTAGAAAAAATTACATCTGGGAAAAAACATGTTAAATTGCAGGGAAGGGTTGCAAGCAGTAGTACAGGTCATATTTACTAACCCAAGTCTAAAGATAATTATAAAAGAAAATGCAAAGTATTCTCTCTGTATTACAATACAATACAGGGCCATAACTATCCATTTTTTGCCCTGGAATATTAGCACCTTCTCCCCCCAGACTCATTATCTCTCTCTCTCTCCTCCCTCAATGTCTTTCTCTCCCCCTCAGTGACACTTCAACACCCACTCCACTATCTTTCCTTCACTTACTTTCTTCTCCTGTGTTATCCTCTTCCTATGGCTCTACCTCTACCTCTTTCTTCTCTCTTCTCCATATTACATAATTGTCAGAGACTAATTCAAATTTTCTTTACAGCACACAGTAGTAAAGTTTTCAGGAATCGTGAGTAAATAAGTGGCATAACTACAGTGGGTGAGAGTACCATGGGGCCTGGAGATCAATCAACTTTCACCCCCTGCATTTGCTGTAGTTATGCATCCTCTCCAATCATGTGCATATTATTTATTTATTAACAGGTTTATATATAGCTCTTTACAGAGAATATTTCACATTCCCATCAGTCCCTGCCCCATTGGAGCTACATACTAAGGTCCCTAACACATACATACACACACAGACATTAGGGTTAATTTTTTCGTCCAATTAACCTACCGGCATGTTTTTGGCATGTGGGAGGATACCGGAGCACCTGGAGGAAACCCATGCAGACACGGGGAGAACATACAAACTCCACACAGATAAGTAGAAAATAAAAGGTTCCGCTTATACTCAGCGCTGGACAGCAGCTGTATGAAAACACAAAGACTAGCTCCTCCAAAGCTTGGCAAAATTCAAGACAAATGTATTTGTGATTCTAACAGCGCTAGTGATGAAAAAAAACAAAACGTAGATAATATAAAGTAAGTAAATTGATTGGTTTATTAAAAATCCCTTAATTAAGGGCAAATGAATGGAACGGTTGAAGGCAGTCTATATATATATATATCCTGTAATGCCCACACAGATAAGGCCTAGTCCTGGAATCGAATTCATGACCTCAGCGCTGTGAGACACAAGTGCTACTCACTGAGCCACTGTGCATATGCAGTGTCACATAGAAGGGGCCACCACTCCTCATAGATATTGTATAATGTGTAGACAGCTTGACAAATGTCAAAAAGGAAAAAACATAGGGGCTGATTCAGAGATGCGATTGCGAAAAGATCGCAAATATACGCATCTAAGGTTAAGATCTTAGCAGGTTACAGCCCACTGCATAAAGAGTCACTCCCCTTGCAAACAGCGGTGGATCTTAAAGTTAGACCACCATTGACTAGCCCTAACTCTACGCTGTCATTTGGGATCTTAAGTGACGTGGTAGCGTTCATTTAAGATCCTAAGTGTCAGCCCGCGCCCACTTTCCCTCATTTCCCTGCCTCCCCCCGCCCATTTCCATGCAAATCCTTAAGATCTTAAAGATTCGCAGCACTTAAGATCTTAAGTGCTTGCGATCGATTCAAACTTACGATCTTAGCGAATTTATGCTCCAAACCGTTACGTACATGGCGTTGCACTATTACTACGCATGCGCAGTTTTGCGAATTTTCTAAGATCCTAAATATACGCTCCTAAGTGCCGTGGAAATCGTATCTCTGAATCAGGCCCATAGACCCTACTCCCAAAACACAAAAAGCAAAAAAACACACCAACATCTAGCATAAGCACATAAAAAAGACTATTATTGACAGAATAGAGACAGAATGTTTTACTGTATTTATGTCTATTCTTTATTTCAATGCGGTGTTTGAAATCTGTGTTTAGATTTCGCATCTCTTTTCTAGTGACTGTATATAGTAGATACAGGAAGCCCTAACAAGGACAAATGTTACTCTTTGAGTAAACAGGTGCTGTCTGGGTGCCGAACTTATGAGACATTTCATTACCTTGCAGCACAATAATTAATAATGTATTGTAATGCTATTGCTTTATATTACACGTCATTCTCCCTGTCTGTCTACTTTGCTACATTTTTTGTATTACTTTAGTTTATAGTATAAGTTATGTAATAATGCTTTTGCAAAGAAGGCTGTATGGACTAGAGGGCGCATGCGATGGAGTTTAAGTAGAAAGGGGCTATGTTTCCCCTCTGCTCGCCAAGGTGGGCGGGGAAAGCATTCAAATGTTACAATGTGGGTGTCAGGATCGGGCAGACCTCTGATCTGCTAGTGTGACTTAAGGTTGCCTTTATGGCAGTATAAATCACACTTTTTATTCACAAGAGAGTGGAGTGACGGGGGAGTTCATTCCCCTTTCTTGTGCGTAAAGAAAATGTGCTAGGGTTTGGTGCCGTATCCAGAACTAAAGAGATCACCGACTGTAAGCTGCTTGCGGAAGTTGGGTGATATTCTGGCAGCGCGCATGTGCGTGGCAGATGTTTCGCAAATAGGTTTGCTGTGTTAGTGGGGGGGGGGGGGCATTACACAAATCATGCCTAATCCTCAGAGATTTTAAGGCAGGGTTCTGGAATTCACCTCCCATCTCAGAACTCCGTCCCCTGAAAAGGGAATGACAGGGGAGTTCACTCTGTACGTGCGTGGGTAGTGCACCCCCCTTGCGCTCCCTTTGCACATACAGAATTTCTGAAACCTGGACCTTATCTTAACTTTTATCACATGCCCCATCCATAATGGTCTGGTGCGTATTGAAGCCCTTTAAGCACAATTTAAATACCACCCTACGCCCACCATGCATACACGTTGTACATATGGCGGGTCATCACACCCCACCACTGGAATGGATTATTGTGTGTCATTCAGATTTGTTCTTAGTGTATTATGATTCTCGCACATGTGCAGAACGCATTCTAAATGCTGAATTGTACCCAATCCTGGATCCTGCCCCAAGCATGAAAAGTATTGCTCTGTCATATAATATTTTACTGAACATTTTCATATAAGTTCCCCATAACGTAGCAGATTATCTGTATGCAGAATAAAAAGAATAGCTCTAAACAAGCATTACTTGGAAATGAGAAATCCTTTGTGCTTTATGTAACTTATCTTTTTTTTGTTCATTTCACCCTCTTTAGCTTACATTGAAGATGTGGCAAGATGTGTGGACCAAAGTAAAAGGCTAATCATTGTCATGACTCCCACTTATGTGGTGAGAAGAGGCTGGAGTATATTTGAGTTAGAGACCAGACTCCGGAACATGTTGGTCACTGGAGAAATAAAAGTGATTCTGATAGAGTGCAGTGAATTACGTGGGATTATGAATTATCAAGAAGTGGAAAGTCTCAAACACACCATTAAGCTTCTAACTGTTATCAAATGGCATGGGCCGAAATGCAACAAGTTGAATTCCAAATTCTGGAAACGTTTACAATATGAAATGCCTTTTAAAAGAATAGAACCCATCACACATGAGCAGGTTTTAGATGTCAGCGAGCAGGGACCTTTTGGGGAACTGCAGACAGTCTCAGCAATCTCTATGGCTGCTGCCACTTCTACTGCCCTAGCTCCTACTCATCCTGATATCCGCTCTACCTTTCATAACACTTACCATACACAAATGCGTCAGAAACACTATTATAGAAGCTATGAATATGATGTACCTCCTGCTGGCACCCTGCCACTTACCTCAATAGGTAATCAGCATACTTATTGCAACATACCTATGACACTAATTAATGGACAGCGGCCACAAACAAAATCAAACAGGGAGCAGCACCCAGAAGAAGCGCACACAAACAGTGCAATTTTGCCGCTTTTGCCGAGGGAGACAAGTATCTCAAGTGTCATCTGGTGACAAGAATGGTAGGGGCACTCGGCCCCACTCCTAACAGTTGGAAGCGGATAAGGCAGTCTGGTCTGGTGCCTGGAACTTCATCCTCGACTGCTGCTGTTAATCATGCATAACAATCGTTACATTTTGAGGAAAAACAGGGTCTTGTACATATTTTTTGCAATTTATTTGTAGCATCAGTGTCTTCCTGTTTTACCCATGTCTCTTGCCATTATATTTTTGACTTTGTTTTATATGTTAATGAAATTTGTCTAGTTACATTTTTTTTAAAGAATAGACTGATGTATAGATAGGTAACATTCCCCTTTGCTTTAAGCATAGTTTTAGAATGAGTTTCATTCCTTATTATTTCAGTTCCTTTGTTTTGGAATGCTTGGTCAAACTACTGGATAAGGAACAACACTCCTCTTGTTGCCTTTTTTTTTGTATTCTCCATCAAGGATCGTCAATAGAGGGAAGTACAGTATGCAAGATTCCAAGGACTTATTTTTTTAAGATAACCAGCAGAGCTCACTTTCTATTCCTTCAACCTCCCCCACCCCCACCTGATATCAGCATGCTTGGTTACACTTCAAGATGGTCTGATTGTTTATCTCTTATCTAACTTAAATGTCTGTCAAACATAAAGATATCTGGTCTGTATTTATTGCTTTGCAGTAACATAGATCATAGAGAGCAATTTTAATGGAAAAGTACATTTTTTTTAAACATTTTTTTCTCTCTACCATTGTATTTTCTTTGTTATATATACATGGTTTAAGCTTTTTTTTTTTTTTTAAATAACACAAGTTTTCTTTGTATTTTTATTTTTTTCATTTTTATTTCGGGAAGGGAAAGGGACTCATCCCATGTTTATTGCTATCTTTTCTCTACTTTATCAAAGTACTTGATATGCTACAGTGCTCTAGTCAGCCAAAAGCGACATGCATTGTTGAAGTTATTTTTGTATGGTCCTAACCATACCAAGGCTACGGTAGACCTTGTTACTATCAGAGACTCCTGTATAATGTTTCAAATTGTTTTTGCCTTCTTGGTTTTCATTTTGTAAAAAAAAAAATATATATATATACAAGTTTGTCAACTTAAAGGCAATTTAAATTAGAACTCAGGAGGTTATGAACACCAGATGTGATCGCCAACATGCATAAGCCTTTCCAACAGATTTACTGTTT
>WWET01000032.1:1429006-1439870 GCA_011038615.1 Limnodynastes dumerilii
AAAAAAAAAAAAAAAAAGTAATCAGACCTTAAATGTCAAATTCATTTTATTAAATAAAGAAATATGTTTATTTTTAAGAAAATTTTGTATGTTTGAGAGGTGTAAAATGTGTGTTTACAATTATTTCCAGGAAACCTAATGGATATAAAATAAAATGTATTTATTAAGCTTTACTATGAGCAGAGGTGGAGCTTGCCATTAGTGAATCCCACAACAAATGTTCTTGGGAGCTTGGAATGCATCTCAGCTCTAGTCCTGTCCCAAAAACTGTGCTCAAAAAACAACTGAGAAGTCGCTAATCAGGGCATGGGTAGAGGGGTGCATGCAAAGAGAAGAGGTCCGATCAGTTGTTTTAAGAGCACAGCGAGGCCTTGAGATAGTTTGACTGCTATGGGTGTAGTGGGCCCCTCACCTATACACCACCTGCACCCATTATAGTCACATCATCAACTATATACACAGCACTTATGTAATATATGCACTTCCTATGAAACTCATGGACATGCTTATTCATTTGTATTACACAAAACAAATACTATCTAATCCACCAATATATTTTACTCCAAACTTGTGAGCTCTAACCAGAAACAGTCAGCATGGTGCAAATTTTAGTAGATATATGCTTGGCAGCAATCATTGCTGAAGTATGCAATTTGGTTATATCATTTTGACCTGGTCTTTTCTATTAAATGAATGAATGTTTTTCTCTTTTACAATAATTGTTGACATTATTGCATATGCCCTTAAATATGACACAGACACAGGTCTGTGCATTGCATTGTAATAAAGAATATGGTGAAAGTTGCAGGATGCTACTTACAAAGTCAAGAAAGTTCTTTTCATGAAAAGTTAAATGCCCAGTTTCTGTAACGTGTCAACGGAATATAGGTAATTTAATTCAAAATGTTAAATATATAATCCCCCTGATTGCCCGCATATGTTCCCAATATTTCCAAGACAATTCTCATTTGAAAACCATTTTGTCATACATTTTTTTAGCATCTTTGTTGTACAGATAAATAATAGTTATTTTAAAATAAAAGCATCTAAGGGTCTGATAAAGAGTTTGAGTTTAAGGGTAAAACAGGTGCACTTACAGTTTTTGCGGGGAGCTTCGTGCGTATTTTTAGGAATGGATGAACTTTGCATGTGTAGTAACTAAATTTACGCTATCTACGTTGATTCTACACACAGAAGCCCATTGGGCGTGGATTTGTGAATTGCACTTGGGAACATATGTACGGGGGGGGCGTGGTTGTAATCCGTCCGGAGAAAGATACATGAAAGTGGGTGGGGGGAGGGATTTAAATGAGCATTTGAGGGCGCATTTAGTTAGATACGCACGTACATATTATACGCACGTAAAGTCCAACTAAAAGATCAGAGTGCTCGAGGTGTTGCCTTGCAACGTCCGTGCGTATAATTGCGAATCTTTCACTGACGATCTCTGAATACAGCCCTTTAACTGTGAAAACAGATATAGAGTTAGAGGTGGGTTCAGAGCTAAGCTCTAAATCCACAGATTAAACATAAAGCTATGCAGTTTGTTACTTCTATCTTCAAAATAGTTACTTGTGTCTGAAATTGCATGCACCTCTTTTGCCCTTACTCTGTATCTCTAGATGAGCCCTTAAATATCATTAAAAAAATGACTAGAAAGATTACGGAGCTAACAAAATAATAAAGCAATATCCTGGTTTCTTGCTGACTCAATCTATTAATTACCATACAAAACTCACTGTATAAACATGGGTTGACTTTACTGAACAAGTAAACCCCATAGCAAAAATGTCCAATTTCAGGTTCTCCAGATGTTCTCCCAGCATGCTCTACAGTAAATGCATTGGCATAGCTAATAGCTGGCAATGCATGCAGAGACTCATAGTATAGTAAAACCTTAGGCCAGGTTTGCCTTATAGCTTTAAGAATCTGATCATGCAATTAGTGTTTTCTTCTATTACAATCATACATATCGGAACCAAGAACTGCCTCCTATTATTACAGAAAGGGGCACTGCTTAATTTTTTACTGAGGAGAACATTTCGATTTCATTGTTCAGTGGCATGTCAGAAACAAAAGGAAAAAAAGTAGTGGCCTAAGCTTTATATAAAAGAAAGAATAAACCATTTGCTTTTATATGGAAACATAGTCTGAAAACTCCCTAATAGCACCTTAAGGAGACACAGGCACAAATGCAAAGTTAAGAGCAATCAAAATAGTCACAATAAAAACATTATTTTATGAGAATGGTTTATATATTTTTTATTATTTAATGTAATTCATTGCAAAGTTAAAACTTTCTATAATGCAGGGGCCTGGAGGTAAAAAAAAACACATACTTTTTTATGTACTCTATTCACTTAGCCAATGAGAAAATGCCATGCTGTTTGTCACCTTTGTATATGTAATCATGCCTTGTTTTGCTCTGTCTTGGCTGGCGTGATAACCAGGCTACAACCCTTAGTGAAGTTCCAGATTGGCGATGCTGTCTTCATCTTTTGAGACAAATGATTATTAACTTAGTCAAAAGTCAATGTTTATTGTTTTGGTTTTTTTCCAAGACCAGCAGATATCAGATACCTGTACAGAATGTATGTGTGTTAAATATGTCTATACAAAAGATACAGGGCTATACATTGATATACTGGGGTCAGATATTCATGCTCAGGGCTATTTCTCTGACTTGTTTTGCAATGGATCAATTCTTTTCATTTTCACCAGACTTCAAGTGCAATTATGCAAATATTACATTTAGCCAGAATAACAACAAGGACCATCAAGAACGGTCTACAGAATGTCATTAAATATGGAGTCTGCCAATACACTGAAGTTAACAAGCTACATAACACGTTGAACTGTGAACCATCAATTTTGTAGGAATAAGGCATTTAGAAAGTAACACAGAAATCATAGCCACAATCATGTCTACTTGTACTATGAAAGCTGAAATTACTTCTAAAATATCAAGAGATTGCTTTAGAATTGCTCATTTACATTTATTAGTCATTATAAAAAAAATTCCAAGAATGATAAAGATATTATATAATTAGAGTGTATAGACATAAGTTAGAGCGAAAAATAAAACTATTTTATTGTTCATCATTTTTCTGAAAATGTTTTGGGGGACTTATCCAGAATATGGGAGTAACAGTAAAAATTAGGAGTAAACAGCAGGGTTAGGCAAACCATGAAAATATAATTAGATTTGTGATCTGGTTTTTCCTATAGTAGCTCAACTCTAAATTGCATTTTAAATGCAACATTTTCAACATTTGGGAGCTAAGGGAGATCTTTTTTTTTTTCTGTATGAAAAAATTTGTTGTTTAAGTTGTTACTCTCAAATAATCCTTTTTTTTTAAAAGTGTGTATCTTAATTTTAATGTTAATTTAGTATGTATTTGTGGAAATAACCTTTAGGGCTTCTCCACCTCCCATCCTTTGGCTTAATTTACTTCTTTTTAAGCAGATTTATGTGTAACCAAATATTTCTTCATTAGAAACTAAGAAAGGCCTATGCTGCTATAAAGACCCAAAGCTAATTGGGGGCTCGATTTTTACTAACAAAGGGCTGTATCCAGACTTAAGTAAGTGCTTGAAATTAGTTACTCCTGGGCTAAACCATGTTGGTTGCAGGGGGAGTCAAATTAATTGTATTCTTTGCATGCAGGGATATATCTTGCTTACGGTACACAGATACTGACCAGCTTTATTATCACACTGTTATTTAGACTTGGGATAGGACACATCACCTCTCAACTCTAATACTGTTTGCAACAGATGAAATATGACTCCCCTGCAATCAACATGGTTTAGCCCAGGAGTAACTCATTTCAAGCACTTACTTAAGTCTGGATCCAGCCCAAAGTTCCATGCCTATATAAGAGTTTTCATCTATAGATCCCTCATGGAGGCTTTACTTCAGGGGCCACAAATGTCTAGTTACTCCCCATATTATGTCATTTACTTTTTCTCGTCAGTATATCCTCAACTTTATCAATGTTAATTTATAATGATAAGTGCCCTTGAAATTTGTTTTTCATATAAAAGAAACTGCACCACAACAGAAATACCAAATAAACCTAACACTTACTCTGTAAGGCCATTTAATTTAAATGACACAATTAGCCATAGTAATAACTATTTGGTGTATTAGTATATTTGTTTTCAGTTGCCACATTCAATTACTTCCAGTATGCAACAACACTAAAATGAAATATTATTGTCAGATATTGCTCTATCAGCATTCATAGTACATACAGTTACCAAATTAGATTTATGGACACTTTAGTGGGGAAAGGGATATAAAAATATCCTTCAAGGACAGAAATAAATGCATATTGCTACTGTGGTGGCCCAAAGATGTATGAAAGTTAACATGTCCCTATGGCACAAGTTTTAGAATATCTGCACTTCTGTGGCACTTCTTTATGCATACTGGGGCTTATCCAAAGTTCTTGAGAAGCAGATGCGTGGATTAGGCTACTCTCACTGCATGCGTCCTATCTAGAACTGTGACTAATGCATCTCTGGATAAGGTGCATGCATTTGCAACATGCAAACAGATGTGTAAAGGCAAAGGCTGCGAGGTGTTTTGCAGCAGCCTGTACAAGTTTGAATGTTTCAAATGGTATTTTTTTGTTTAACAATCAAAATAAAGCAATTAAAATATAAGAACGGTAACTTTAATAATTGCCTCAGTACAATGTGTGGCATTGCAATTGACTGAGCTATTGTAGTACCATTCAACTTGATTTGAAGATAGACACACACACACACCAAATCATTACAATATATGCAAAATAAACAGTTCATCTACATATTTTCTTTTAATGAATCCAAGTTCATTAAAATAAAATATTAGGAAATAGTTCAGTTATTTTTATTTGCCATTCATATGATAACTATAATTAAGTGAAATGATAAATATATTTTTTAAGTTTATCTTTTAAAAGATGTAGTGCAAAAAGTAACTTTCTAAACATAGGCAATGCTTGTCCTGTAATATACATCTACCTAAGAACATTGCAAGTAAATTAAGTTTCAAAACTGTAGGTAGCGGCCAGAAGTTTACAAGATACATATAATTAAAATAAATAAATGTAACAATACAAAAATGATGTAATGTCATTGATCATTTCACAGCGCCCATATATAGGGAAACAAAAAAATGTTTTTGCTGTTTTTATTGACGTTTAAATACTTTTAAAAATGCATGCAGTGCTCTAGTTATAGCATGGTGTCTTATCTTTAGCACCGGCTGACTGCTTTCAGAATTAAACTGATTATTATAATATAAATTTAAATGAATTCTGGAAGTATGAAAAGAGGCAACAAGACAAACGTTATTTTTAATATTTTCCTTGTGACCTTTATTATTATTATTATTATTGTTGTTGTTGTTGTTGTTATTATTATGATTTCTACAATTCTATGTTAAACATAACAATACTTTGTGTTCCAAAATTTTTAAGTAGAAAAAATGAAATTCATGAGCAAATCACAACATTTTTTCCTCTTCAGCTTTGCTCAATACTTAAGCAATAACTATGGTAATTTCTAACCCCTTTTATGTTACAAATGTAAGATTAAATGCCTAGAAGAAACATTGCACAGATTCCCTTTATATATATTCAAGCACAATATTATCTTCTTAAAGATATGATAATATTATGCTTACTGATTGCTTAATACCCTGGGACTGGTCCAGAGTTTGTGAATAACAGCAACAACAACTTACTTTGACAAAACCATGCTGAACAGAAAAGAGCTGAGAGCGAGTGTTTTTTAGTGCATTTTTGAATTACAGATCATAATAAAAATATTTACTATTTTATTAGAAGTTAATTATTTTCCCAGCATGCAAAAAAAAAAAAAATTAATTTGCACTTCTCACATTGCAACATGGTTCTTCTAGGTGCAAAGTTTGCTGTTCCTCTAAACATCTGGGTGGACTTTCCTGAATTCCTTCTAATTATAGTTTGATTTGCACTAGAAAAGGGCAAGAATGTTCCCACATAATTGAGGGATTACTTAAGAAGTTGCTTGCTATCTATTCAATACTGTAGTTACAATATATGGCAATGGCCTTTCCACTAGGTATATAAGGGTTAAGCAAAATGCAGTAATTCTAGAATAACTAGTAAGCATTTTACTTACAGCTTTATACAATCAGGTGCTGATGTTTTGAATTTGCTGATATCTCAATTGTTTGTGCAATCCTATGGAGTCACTATCTACTCACTAGCACTATCAGTAAATAAGTAGTTGTTATGAAACTTTTTATGTATATAGGTTTTATGCTCCAAATGTAAATTATTTGTTTAACCAGAATTTTTGATGTATTTTTGTATGTCATAGTGATAAACCTATTTGTCACAAAAATTGATCTATCAGTTTTCTTTATAAATGAGTGCACAAGACATATTATATATTAAAAAAAGAAAAACAATCAACTAAAGTTTAAAAAAAAAAAACAATTTGTATATTGTGCTGTTTCCTTCAAATTTATTGTAGAATATTCCTAGTATTATTATTATTTCATGAGTTAATGTTAACATTTGACACATTCAAGTTTTTTCACTGTAAAACATGAAATATAGTATGAATTTTGTACTTGTATTTATATGTATTAAGATAGAGGTATTCTTTCACAGAGGTGTACTTCACTTAAAAATGCAATGTTGGGTGATAGCAATATACCTTTATTTTATTTAGTTACTTCTCTTGCCTTAACAAAAAGAGAATAAATATGATATGAATAAATAAAATTATAGTATGCGAAAGAGGCAAGTTATTCACAAATCTATTCTTACATAATTTATTTAAAATCGTCACACATTATTATACTTCTAAAATGCATACTAGCACTTGATAGAGATGTGTTAAAGCACAAGTTAGACTTTTATTTTATAGAATTTAAGTACCATAATTAATCTGTTGTGAAACTGATATATATTTGAACACATTTAATAATTGCATATAAATATTTTTGTATGGTGATATTTAAAAAGCATTTACAAACATACAGTGCATACATACATACATACATACATACATACATACATACATATATTCATATCTGCATAAATATTTGAAACCCCCACATGTTTTATGGAGGCCACTTTTTAAGAAATAAACAGGGTATATATGTTAACAATGTACACTGATTTTTTTTCTGTCTTATTTTCTTTATTTCAGACTTCATTCACAATTATGGAAATTTTAAATACTCTTTTTTTGTGAACTGAAAAATAAAACAATATATATAAATTGTGTTTTCCATTTGTTTTGTTAAATATTTATGACATATGTGTAAAACTAATCATTTTGATTTCAGCTAGGCATTGGATTTGTGCACACAGCCAAGAGTCACTAAGTGCAGTCAATAAACCAACGCTGAACAGTTGCCTGATGACTGAATGAGTCCACAGGGCTCTGGATTTATCAGTAGTGTCAATTATTATATGTTAAAAAAAAGGCCCATAAATAAATTTTAAAAAAACATTTTTTTTTTTTTTAAAGTGTAACATCCTTTTACAGACACAATAGTTCTTTCACACAAGGATTAACAGTAATAAATTAACATGAGCAAGCGTTGTCAGTAGCGCTTTTTTTTATGTATTTATTTCTGAAAATAAAACTTCTATGTTTGTTATCACTAGACTGATGCAATCATTCCAACCATAAATGGCAAAATCTCAAAAGACATTCCCAGTAACAATTTCACTGTAAATTTACTTCTTCAGAAACTTTTGTTCAAGCAATGCTGCAAATTTCTGGTCCGTGTTTGTGCATAAGCATACATCCATTGGTGCCCACTGGATTGTAAAATTCACAAAAATCAGTCAGTTCAGATGTACACACACACACTCTAGCTCCAATGTTGATAATTCAGTGTTCTCATTTAAACCAAAATTAATCTGTTTAATTAAATGGTAATGAAATATGAAACATCCTTATTACGTTTACCATTAAAAAATTTGTTGTATAAAACAGGTAAGTTGATATTGGTAGTTTTATTCAAGAAATAAAAAATGGCAAATATTATTAGAAACAATTTTTAATATCACTTAAACATGAATACAAAGAGAAATAGGAGCACTATTCAGGACAAGTAGATTTATTAATAGAACAATGTAACATGCATTGAAATATAAATGGCAATGAAACATAAAATAAATTAATAAAAACTGATTAAAAGTTAGTTCAAAGCATAGCAGCAAGAGCAATGAATTGTTCAGGGGCCCCTGAAATGTAAACAGAGTATGATAATAATTATTCAGTTCTTCCTATAGAACGCTGGTGGTATAGGTATGTCGCTAAAGATAAATGAGTAGGTTGAAGAGTAAACTCAAATAGATGATAACACTAATAGTCAGGACCATAACTAGGGGTGTGCAATAGTGGCCATCACCCAGGGCACCAAGCTTATGAGGGGCACCAGTAAGTTAATATTTAATGTTAAATTGCTTTGGATAGCAGGGTTGGGGGCACCATTTTTCTTTTTTTGCCTCTGGCGCTAAAATTTCTTCTAACAGCTCTGCTGATAGTGATAATATAATACTCAGAATGACTAGTAAATAGTGGTGTCAATAACTTACACTCTTTGAAAAAACCTTGCTGTAGAGACGCGTCAGTATAAGTGGCACATGCAGCCTGAGCACATACTTTAAGCTGTATACCTATACCTATAGTAAGAGTATACCTATTCAACTGAAGACTTTATGCAGTTCATCTGCTGATTGATTCACGCTGTACAAACTTTTTGCTTTGGAGCACAACCATACCAGACACTACCATTACCTGTGAGTGAAACACTGAACTTCCAGATTCATGGGGTTATATTTACTAAAGTCGATTTTGTCAAAATCCCCCAAAGTCCTGGGACTTTAGCAGCAATTTTGCCATCGTGGTATTCACTAAAGCCAAAGTCCCGGGACTTTGGGCTTTGCCAAAATTGACATGGACAAAAATCGTCCAGCTGTTTGCCTTGTAAAACATAGGGGTCGCCGGATTCACTAAAGGCTATTTTTCCAAATCGCCTTTCATTCACTCTGATAGCCTCCCCCCCAAAAAAACGCCTTCTGTGTGTGGCGCTTTCATTGAAAGCGACACTTTTAGCAGAAAAACACATGTCAATATAATTAACATGTGTTTTTCACTGTAAAAATGACAAGCACATCATGCTTGTAACCCTTAGCATGCATGCTCTGACAGAACTACAAGGCACAGCATTGCTGTGCCTTGTAGTAATATCAGCATCAGCATGTGAAGGGTTACAAGCATGCTTAGACACTAGAGGTCTCCCTGACATCATTAACAGTATAAAAGGGGACCTCTAGTGTCCGATGGCTCATTAACATTGGCGCCGTGGAACAGGAAGGAGGATGTCGTCGTCATGGCAACAAAATGAAGACCGGACAGACGAACACCAAGCAACTATCCAGTCATCTGCAAGCAACTGGACCGTTCTTCAATCAAAAATTCCAGAACTTCAAGTAGAACTTCACAATCTCCATGCAAGTCATCCCAAGAGAGATGACTTCAGAACGGTGAGTCAATACTATTTTTTATTTATTTTTTACACACACTGAACATGACACATAGCTTTTTATTACAGAGTGGCCACCTGTTCATTTTTTACATGTAAGGGGGATACACACAGTATTGTAAATGTATTTTTTAATACGTTATGTGTGATACTGTATTTATTGTGTATTTATTTTTAACTGTGTTTTTTTTTTAACAGCGGGCACAGCGCAGCATGCTTGTAACTCTTCACATGCTGACGCTGATATTACTACAAGGCACAGCAATGCTGTGTCTTGTAGTTCTATCAGCACATGCATGCTAAGGGTTACAAGCATGATGCGCTTGTCATTTTAGTATTTTTGAAAAAATAAGCGACAGGGATTTTTACAGGGAAAATCACTTTGCTTTTCAATAGAAAAGCACAGCGATTTAGACCTGTAAAAATAGACAGCGATTATAAATCGCCAGCCAAAAGCGTCGCTTAGTGAATAAAAAATTACGTCAAATTACGCCGATGGCTGTCGATTCATAATGGTCAGCCAAAAGTGACTTTTGTAAATATACCCCATGGAGAGAGGTACTCACACTTGAGAACTCTGTTTTGGTTATTGACACCACTTTTTAATAGTCATTCTGAGTATTATCTTATCACTATCAGTGTTATCATCTATTTGAGTTTACTCTACAACCTACTCATTTATCTTTAACGACTTACCTATACCACCAGCGTTCTATAGGAGGAACTATATATTCATTATTATCATACTCCGTTTACATTTCAGGGACCTCTGAATTCAGTGCTCTTGCTGCTATGCTTTGAACTAACTTTTAATCAGTTTTTATTGGTTTATTTTACGTTTCATTGCTATTTATATTTCAATACATGTTACATTGTTCTATTAATAAATCTACTTGTCCTGAATAGCGCTCCTATTTCTTTTTTTATTCATGTTTTACCATATTATGGGGAAATAGCAATCTCCTAGTAAGCAGCATTAGGCATCTAGATTATTTTTTTTTAATTTAATTTATCCATGTATCAACTATCTTTTCTGTGAGGTGCATTTCAAATTTAGTCTCACCACATAAGTTATCTAGCGCCAAGCATTGGGAGTACTTCTCTCCCTTCTACTCTCTAATATCACTTAATGTTAACTTAGTACAGGTTTAGGACCTGATCTGTGCTTAAACCATTTTTATAGGTGTAAGAGCAGCAGGTTTTAGCAATGCAGATGTCTGAGTTTGTTACTTGCCCACAAAGCACCTGCTAAACTGTATGTGCTTCCAAACAGACGGACCACAAAAAAGGGGTGGCACAGCATATTCAAAGGGG
>WWET01000032.1:1454414-1476223 GCA_011038615.1 Limnodynastes dumerilii
TGAAAAGTGTATTAGTGTGTGAAAAGTGTATACGTGTGTAAAAAGGGTATTAGTGTGTGAAAAAGTGTATTAGTGTGTGAAAAAGTGTATTAGTGAGTGAAAGGTGTATTAGTGTGTGAAAAAGTCTATTAGTGTGTGAAAAAGTCTATTAGTGAGTAAAAAGTGTTAGTGTGTGAAAAGTGTATTAGTGTATGAAAAGTGTATTAGTGTGTTAAAAGTGTATTAGTGTATGAAAAGTGTTTAGTGTATGAAAAGTGTATTAGTGTGTGAAAAGTATATTAGTGAGTGAAAAGTGTATTAGTGTGTAAAAAGTGTATTAGTGTTTGAAAAGGTGTATTAGTGTGTGAAAAAGTGTATTAGTGTGTGAAAAAGTGTATTAGTGAGTAAAAAGTGTTAGTGTGTGAAAAAGTGTATTAGTGAGTAAAAAGTTTTAGTGTGTTAAAAGTGTATTAGTGTATGAAAAGTGTTTAGTGTATGAAAAGTGTATTAGTGTGTGAAAAGTATATTAGTGAGTGAAAAGTGTATTAGTGTGTGAAAAGTGTATTAGTGTTTGAAAAGGTGTATTAGTGTGTGAAAAGTGTATCAGTGTGTGAAAAAGTGTATTAACGTGTGAAAAGTATATTAGTGAGTGAAAAGTGTATTAGTGTGTGAAAATTGTATTAGTGTGTGAAAAAGCGTATTAGTGAGTGAAAAGTGTATTAATGTGTGAAAAAGTGTATTAGTGTGTGAAAAGTGTATTAGTGTGTGAAAAGTGGATCAGTGTATGAAAAGTGTATTAGTGTGTGAAAAGTGTATAAGTGTGTGAAAAAGTATATTAGTGAGTGAAAGGTGTATTAGTGTGTGAAAAAGTGTATTAGTGAGTGAAAAAGTGTATTAGTGTGTGAAAAAGTGTATTAGTGAGTAAATAGTGTTAGTGTGTGAAAAGTGTATTAGTGTTTAAAAAGTGTACTAGTGTGTGAAAAAGTGTATTAGTGAGTGAAAAGTGTATTATTGTGTGAAAAGTGTATAAGTGTGTGAAAAGTGTATTAGTGTGTGAAAAGTGTATTAGTGTGTGAAAAAGTGTATTTGTGAGTGAAAAGTGTATTAGTGGATGAAAAGTGTATTAGCGTGTGAAAAGTATATTAGTTTGTGAAAAGTATATTAGTGGATGAAAAGTGTATTAGTGTGTGCAAAGTGTATTAGTTTGTGAAAAGTATATTAGTTTGTGAAAAGGGTATTAGTGAATGAAAAGTATATTATTGAGTAAAATGTGTATTAGTGTGTGAAAAGTGTATTAGTGTGTGAAAAGTGTATTTGTGTGTAAAAAGTGTATCAATGTGTGAAAATGTGTATTAGTGTGTGAAAAAGTGTATTAGTGTTCGAAAAGTATATTAGTGAGTGAAAAGTGTATTAGTGTGTGAAAAGTGTATTAGTGGATGAAAAGTGTATTAGTGTGTGAAAAGTGTATTTGTGTGTCAAAAGTGTATCAATGTGTGAAAAGGTGTATTAGTGTGTGAAAAAGTGTATTAGTGTGTGAAAAGTATATTAGTGAGTGAAAAGTGTATTAGTGTGTGAAAAGTGTATTAGTAAGTGAAAAGTGTATTAGTGGATGAAAAGTGTGTGAAAAAGTGTCAGTCGAAAGGCGACTTGCATACTCACCCATTCACTTTCGGAAGCACCACCACTGGGGACTTAGGGTTAGCCTGCGGTGGGGGGCAGGACTTAGGGTTATCCTGCGGTGGAGGGGGACTTAGTGTTAGCCTGTGTGGGGGGGGACTCAGGGTTAGGCTGTGGGGGGGGACTTAGGGTTAGGGAGTGGGTTGGGGGAAACTTACTTAGCTTTTGGAGAACCGTGTTCGGTGCTCCAGGGATCGATTGCTATGCCTCAATCAATATCCCAGCCTGTTCGGAACAGGGCCATTCTCTACGGGGACCCACACTCATGTGCAGCCACAAGTGGGAATGCTCCTTATGCACAATATAATATCAGACATGATTGTTTTAGAAGCAGTCACTGATGTTTTAGAAGGATCAATATGATACCCAAAGAAACCGACAAGATTATAGTTATAGTTGCTATGGCACATAAAATAAATGAATAGCTAGAATTGGATTGGGTGGAATGCTTGATGCATATATCTGTCAATTCCTTTAAAACTAATAGCTAGTAGCTTTGGGGCTGATTCAGAGATGCAATTTTTTCGCTACTTAGGTGCGTATATTTAGGATCTTAGAAAATTTGCATCAATGAGCATGCGTAGTAATAGTGCAACGCCGTCTACGTAGAGGTTAGGATCTTAAATTCGCTAAGCGCGGACCTGTGAATCGATCGCAAGCACTTAAGATCTTAAGTGCTGCGAAAGTTTAAGATCTGAAGGATTTGCATAGATATGGGCAGGGGGAGGCATTGAGATGAGGGAAAGGGGGCGCGGGCAGACACTTAGGATCTCAAATAACCGATACTACTTGCCTTAAGATCTCAAATGACAGCGCAGAGTTAGGGTTAGTCAATGGTGGTCTAACTTTAAGATCCGCCGCTGTTTGCAAGGGGAGTGACTGTTTATGCAGTGGGCTGTAACCTGCTAAGATCTGAACTTAGTTGCGTATATTTGCGATCTTTTCACAATCGCATCTCTGAATCAGCCCCTTTGTTTCTTAACACTTTTGTAGATCATAAGGACTTAGCAATAAATTGTTATAAATTTTAAGTTTAAAGGCTAGTGTTAATGTCCTTGGTAATAGAAACGCAGGGTTAAAAGCATTTAACCAGAGTATGGGTTAAACTCCCTTCATGCCCCATGGCTCCATGTGATGTCACTCACCCTTCTTGCTATTCTATTGGTACAGTTGGCAGTGGGGAGGAGGGGTTAGACAGGAAGTCTTCTTAAACCCCTGGAGCAGAGGAAAGCGACCATCTTCTTCACTGGATTTCCACCCTATTTTTAGGGAAGTAGTCTTTAGTTCTTATCATCCTGTTTGGTGGTAAAGCAGGTCCAGGTTTGATGAATCGGTAAGAGTGGCACAGCGTTGTGTGTTCTGTGTTGAGTGAATTGGGAGTGGTTGTTAATGGACAATGTTTGCCAACCGTTGTATTTGGCCTGTTGGGTTAATTGCCGTTGAATTTGTCTGCCGATTTAAGGGGTCCGTTTTTTAGCGGGTGGACCCGCATCGTCACGCATTATGTGGTTTGTGGTGTTATGTGTGGAATCTGCATGTCCATATTGTGATTATGTTTATATTTTTCTTTGTACCTGCTTTTCTTCACCCCCATCAAGCTAGTAGGTGAATTAATATTATTTATAGAGGTTGGGGCAGCGCTGTAGTATCAATGAATACAATTTAGCAATTTAAAATTTGCCCTCGCAATGGCTGAACAAACAATTGAACACATGTTTATAAAATGTAACAATTTAATCACAACATGTAAACAGTAGTTAATTACAAAAGTAATAATATACTGGCAATAGCAAAAATATATATAAAAAAATATATAATATATATTTGGACTGGCACACCCTTTTAGCTCAAGGCACAGGGTATAAAACTGGCTTAATAGGGAGGAAGCTCGGGAAAGGTATCGGGAGAGAGTCTCTGAAATCCTCAATAGGCACTGTAAAGTGAGCTGCTGCTGACAAGTTGGTTAGAGGAAGAGAGATATCTCACACGCTCTCGTTAAACATCCAATGAACAAGGACAATCATTCACAATGGAACAGGTATAGTTACCCAGACTCTGATATACTCGGCGGATATTTTCTTTTTGCTTCAGGCACAAGGGGAAATCTCCATTCTCTGAATCCCGGGTGATCAGTCCCCAGAGTAGTTCACCAAGTGTCCTATGAATCCAGAGCATGTTCTGCGATAGAGACAAACAGCTGTAGGTCCGATGCAAAGCTCACCAAAGCTTCTGTTTGTTCGGGCAAAGATGGTACTCAGCGGGGGACATAAGCCAGGCTAGTTTGAAGGGAGCCAGGTATGCCCAGCGATGTGTTTTGTCTTATAGATAAGACTTTTTCAAGCTGAAGTCCCACCTCCATATTGGTAAGTTTAAATAGCCTCCTTCTGAGGAAATCTCAAGTGCGAGATGAAACGCGTCAAGGCTGCTGTATAGCGTTCCATAAAGGACATTTATATCTACCTCTGCCGGTGTGACTACCTTACTCTCCAGTCGACTTATTTGGCTTGATCCACACTGCCACACATTGAGGCTGGAAGAAGCCGTGCGGCGCTGTCTGCCCATGTGAACGGGTGACTGTTAAATAGGAGCTCACTTGCAAAGCAGGTCTTTTTATCCTCCATTGATCGCAATTTATGGAGACTACTCTCGTTGGCTCTTACTATTAATGGGCTGCAAGGATTTTTGCAGAGTAACACGTGTTATCAATTGGATCCTACTTTCTGAGGCTACAATTATTTGCCGGGACCTAGCCGATGTGGTTACATCTTTATGAGTGGTTGTATGCCCGACATTACATCGTTGGATCAGGTTTGACCTATTGATTTACCCTGTAATCTACAGTTTATCTAATCCTCCTCTGGTGCATCTTTTACAATTAACATCGGTTTGCTGGAGTACTGTATTATTATGGAGTCCAACAAGAGCTTGTTCCATTAGACTCTGGTCTTTTATGTTATCCTACCAAGCGCAACTGTTTACAAGAATCATTAAGTTTCGGTGTTGCTGTCCATTATATCATCAAATAGGAGGGCCATTCAACGGAGGTTATTTAAACCCCCTCTAGTTTACACATTACCAGTAACTGTTTTTCTAGAGTAAGCATACTTGCAATTGTTATCTTTATTTGCTCTATATGCTTGGGTAGTCTTTGTTATATGTCCCGGGACCTATACATTTGTATTTTATTGTAATTTTTTATTGTGACATTATTAAATATACTTTTTTATCAGGAGCCACTCCATTGCATTTCATTTGCGGTTGCAACTGCTCATCCAGCATATTTTCTTGTATTTCTTAAATCTTTATTGGTGTTAGCAGACTCCAATGCCGGATTAGTAGCCTGTTGCATACGGCAGGAAATTGCAGTATTTAAATCTGACACTTTTTGGTTTCTATGCAGCTCAATATATTGTTTCTTATATGTTTAAATAGCCGCCTTTCTCGTTCATCAGCCAATCAGCTGATATCAACTTAAAAAGGCACATAGATTGTTGCAATAGAAAAAGCATAAGTATTTCATCTGCCAAATGTTCATAATCGTAATAATATTATAAAATATATTGAAAATAACATCAAAGACAATATTTATTACTAAAACCTGTGTTCAAAAGGATTTTATATGCTAATTCCACTTATATCAAGACTTTCAATAGACATAGAACAACAACAACATTTATCAAGAAACTGATTGAAAGATTTAAATTTTCATTATAATTTTAATTATAAACATTCAAATTTAAACCCTATACTGCAAAGGTAACTCTGTAGTTAATAAGATAATAACATAGCAAGTGGGCTAAAAAATTATATTAATAATAAAAATAATAATTAATATATTATATAAAGTATTTCTGACATGTATAGGAATAAAAATAATAATAAATAATTATACATATAGGTACAGATTGCATATATAAATATACCAATCTTATCCAAAAATATAGTGTTTAATTGGATAGGGGAAATTTATGTAACAGTAACATATATAGTCACATAGCGCCTGATCCAAACCTACGCTGGCTGACGTTAAGGGCCGATCTGTGCATCGTTAATCGGGCATCCGTAGCAGCGCTGTAGTAACGCTGGAGGGGGCATCCACCAGCGTTACTACATTAGCAGTAGGTTAGTGTAGGTGGGCGGGGGGAGGTAGTTTAATGAGGGAGGGGTTAGCGGGCATATGCTCCTGTGTGAGCGTATTTTCCCTTGCTTAGGCCGACTGAAGTTAGGGTAGCCTTCAGCCAGTGTAAGCGAGGGAAAATACGCTCGCACAGGGGGAGTGTCAGACAAAGTGCACGCCAATACGCTGTGCTTTACTACTGTGTGTTTGCATTAAACTCGCTGGTGTTTGCATTAAACTAGCCACATCATATACTAAAAATACAGGTCATTTCCTGATTGGAGTGTTTTCATTTGGAGGTGGTTAGCTGAACTTGTCTATGTTCCAAAATTTAATTATAATTTCCTTTTAACACTTTGTAGTGTTTTTGCATGTTACATTGCCTTTTTTTTTATGTTTAACAAATTATTATTTTATTTTTTAATATAGTTATCTTAAAAAAGCTGTATGCAGCAGGTTTCCACAAAATGCCATTGTACATTAATTAACAATAACCATTAGCTGCTACTCCTTGTGAGGTCATTTTTAAAGGCATAAGGCCAGATCCAGACATTAAGTATGATCGCGTAGCGTATTTACGCACTAGTAAGTATAATGCACTCCCCCGCGCACTCTCCACAAACGTACGTAATTTAACCGATGTACGAGTTCCAAACTCTACCTTAACTTTTCCTTGCATATCTGAGGTCATACGTATTGCTTTCTTCTATGTAACTGCCTAACCCAGCCCATACTGTACAATTTAAATGCCTCTCTCCACCTACAATGCGCATTTTTGATGCATAAAATCTGCCGTGCGCATGCGCAGTGCATTCCAACCGCCAAATTTACACATGCAGCATGCGTAAATTTGCTGTCATACTTAAGTCTGGTATTGCCCATAGTAATTACTTGCTGAGCAATTGCCAGCGATTTCATCAGACTCACAACCACCTCTATCTTTTCTGGCGAGTTTTGGCCCATTCTCCAGAAAGTTTCAAACTCGCCCCTTAGTAAATCCAGCGATTTGTATGTTCTGAATGTAAGAAATCGCCAGAGAGAGTTGAACCACGGCGAGTTTGAAAATCCATTAGTTTGGTGTGACTTTGCATTAGTAAATATGGCAAGTTTAAGCACGTCGGGAAGTACAAGCAATCTCCATCGAGTTTCACAAACTCGCCCTTAGTAAATCTGGTCTCAGGTATACAATCAAATCATTTTTTTCTACTCTTGACAATGAAAAGCTGAATTTGTGTTTCAAAATCCCAACATTCAAACAAACTTTCAAGCAAAACAAAGGGCCAGATTTACTAAGGGGCTCATTAGTGCGATTTGGAAACACCTGTGATGTATTGCGATTAAACTACAGTATATCGAATTTAGGTTCAACTCATAGAGTTGTTGCTAAACTCGCTATAGTTTAATCGCACTGTAGATCCTGGCCCTTCAAAAAATGTTTGTTGAATAATTTTCCCTCACTATAAACTATAAAATGCATAGCACAGCATAACATTAACCCTTACTATGCTGCTGCATGTAGTACTATAAGGCACAGAATGCCCTTGTATTGCAGGGCATGCTGCGCCTTATAGTGTCATAAGCGTCAGCATGCCAAGAGTTAATGGCATACCGCCGCATATGCAATTACACCCCGTAAATCTAACATACTAACTAGGGCCCCATACATATAAATATTACCTGCCTCGTTGCATATAAATAATTTAATAATTCCCAGAAACCTAAAAGTAAAGAACTATTGGCCCACTACATAGTAAGACCTAAAGCATGGCCCATATTAAACCTCACACATTGCCCTATACTCACTAATACACATCATGTCACTTATTTTAAAAATCACACATGGTAGAATTCTCATGTCATAGAGCAATCCCAACACATATGCCCCGACAGCAAGTTCAGAATAAGTTAGGTCCCCCCCCCCCTTCATTAGTATAAATTTAACATGATCCATGAAGCAATAATAATATTTTAATGTCCTCCGTTTAATAATATTGTAAAGCACATAGTACAAAAAAAAATGTCCACATTACAATGCATATATTACTCACAGTTCAGTAGTGATGTCTTGATCCTGACGACAGGGGTGACAGCAGCTCTGGATCTTCTTGCTGCTGTTGATTGCAGACAGGTCCGGCTCATTCCTCGTACTGGCGGAGAATGACTCATGTCATTGCCCTAACTGTATTTATAACCTCGGACGGACCGAGTAATTTTTAAGTATTGGGGAGTATTTGTAAACGTTTAAACAATAATGATGGGTGCTTGCAAAAACAAAATGAGAAATCGACACCCACACCCATGCGATTTTTAAGCATGTGATTTTAGAGCAAATCTCCAGCGATTTAATACATTTCCCCTTAGTAAATCCAGAGATTTGTATGTGCACCATGCTAAAAATCACACGAGCGATGTAAACAAATGCGATTTCTAAACACAACAAATTGATGCGATTTGAGAGAAAAAAACATTAGTAAATTCTTCAATTTGTAAATCGTTTATAAACAGAACACATCTCTAGCGATTTCACTCAAATTGACTTTAGAGTAAATCCGTCCCAAAATGTATTTTCTGGAGCTTTCCCTGGAGATAGTGAAAAACAAGTATTGGCTTTCACATAATTAGGGATGAAATGGGCCATTTCATTTCCCCCTGATTTGAGTCACCACCATTCCCATGGGTACATAAGTTGCTTTTTGATGCAGCTGTTCAAGAAGTATTGACTGCTTCAACAACTGCAGTGGTCACTAAGGACCGCATTCACACTTAAGTAAGTGTAGAATCTACATGCATATTTTTACAATCAGTTTAACTGCGCATGCCCAGAACCCAAATATACGCACAGAATCCCTGGCCGACTGATTCACAAACACGGACGTCTGACTTGCACACATAAGCAAGTAACAAGTCCCGCATGTGTGGCTAGAGGCACAAGACTCTTAATGCACATGGACTACTAATGTACAGTATAGGCATTCCAACAGAGTTAAGACTGATTCACAAGTAGGAGTACCTTGCATAAACTAACCTATGCATAGGAAAAATTAAGGTAGCCCTCGACCACTCATAAGTTGAATAACCGTATTGTTCGCTGTGAGGCCATGCGTCTTCTCTTACTTAGTTCAGCCCACACTTGCTGCGTGTTTTTAAACAATGGATGTGTGTTTTTAAATGAAATAAATAAAGGCTTGTTGATTTAATCCTATGCTGAGTTTACATTTTGTGCAAGACTTTTTAAAGGAGTCATTATTTGTTTTGATTTTGTGAACAAACACAATTACATATACATTAATTTAAATTGGTCATTGTGTTGTTTTTATTTTTTAAATGGTTATTTTTAAAATTTTTTAAGAAATGTGCAAATAATTTGGGCCAAAAACATTTCTACATGTTTACCCTCCACATACGGAGATAAACTCAGTTCCACTCTCTCAGATAATAAATCTGTGACAACTTTTGTCCATCTGACTGGAAATAGGCAAATTGGTCAAAGTAAAAACATTACTGAAAATGCTAGCCAACAACTGCTTTAGACCAGCAGCAACCATAAAGTTATAGATTTCCATTTTTTCTTTATAAATTGCTAGTTTATGCTCACCTGTGTCTTAAATAAAAATGATCATGACACAATTTATAATACACATAAACGCATACTGCATGAAGTTAGAAATAAAATGCTAATATATATATATTAGCATTTTATTTCTAACTTCATGCAGTATGCGTTTATGTGTATTATAAATTGTGTCATGATCATTTTTATTTAAGACACAGGTGAGCATAAACTAGCAATTTATAAAGAAAAAATGGAAATCTATAACTTTATGGTTGCTGCTGGTCTAAAGCAGTTGTTGGCTAGCATTTTCAGTAATGTTTTTACTTTGACCAATTTGCCTATTTCCAGTCAGATGGACAAAAGTTGTCACAGATTTATTATCTGAGAGAGTGGAACTGAGTTTATCTCCGTATGTGGAGGGTAAACATGTAGAAATGTTTTTGGCCCAAATTATTTGCACATTTCTTATTGACTGTGAAAGCAGTACATCAATATATACAGCTCTTGTATTGTTCTACTTACAGGTTTTTATAGCAATAAAAAACAAAACAGAGCTTAAAAGAATCAATAGCAAGAGTTACTAACTTCACTTTGTATGCCAGAATACATCAAGTAAAGCATCTCATATTGTCTTCCGTAACAAAATAAATCTTTCTATTCCTAGGGCAAACAAAGCACTGGAAGTGTTATACATGCAAATGTTGGAAACACAGAGCTGATTTCTTAGAGTACATTTTAATTTTCATTGAAAGTGAATCATCTGACAGTGGTTTAACCCGTTATCTTTCATTACTGGCCATTAATGTATATTTGCATTGAAATTAGGGACTTATTACAGAATTGTTGTTATTTAATATGCAATGTGGTCCATAAGGCAGCTTTGAGTCACACAAGTGGATCAGCTGTCCATCTGACAATAAGGAAACATTTTAGTCCTATTTTAGTCCCACTCTTCCCTCCTAGCATCATTGCCATGCATAGTATGCAAAAATACAATGTGATATCTGGCATATGCCTCAGTCTGGATCGAGCTTATAGACTATGGGGTAGATCCAGAACTAAGTTCTTTTTACGTTAGTTGGCATAGTAGCTATCGCATTCCCCTAGACACTCCCCTCACTCATACATAGTTTACTCGATTTATGTTTGCCAAACCCTACCTTAACTTTTCCAAGCATAAGTACGGACGTACGTAATGCATTGATATATGTACCTGCCTAATCTGGCCCATACTGTATGATTTAAATGCCTCTCTCCACCTACAAAGCGTATTTCCGGGTGTCGTATGGATGACACGCCCTTTCATTCGTATTTACGCTGAAGTTACGTACGATCATAGTTACACTGTGTAATATCTGCATTGCGCATGCGCAGTACATACAAACTGGCGAATTTACAACCGCGACTAGCATAAAAACACTAGCGTACGTAGCTCAGGATCTGGCCCTATATACTTAACAATGGAAAATAAAAGTTGTATATCCGTGGTGCACCAGATAAGAGTCCCTATCCCAGCAGGGCATCAATTCAATATCCAAAATGGAAATAAGTATAATTAAAGTAGGTTTAATAGTAAAAATAAAGAAAAAATATTAAAAACATGCAAAATAAATAATAGCATGATTTAACTTCCAGGTGGGCACCCAAGTAATAAAGTTTAGGCAAAGATAACTAGTAACAAAACAGTTCCAAATAATAAGAAACATTATAATATAGTAAGTTCCTAATAAAGAAGTATCTGAACTGTGGAACGCTGGTAAGTGCTGACAGTATTATATCAGGTGGATATAATAGTCCAGTATGAAAAAGTCAATCAAAGCAAAGAGATTTGGACACAGTTCATAAACCATATGAGAATATCCAATGTGGTGGGGATGGGGTCAGGGTAGTAAGTACAAAGGACACCATCCCCACCACATCCATCCAGGCAGCAGATAGCTCTGAATCTCCATGTCCCCAACTTACACAGCACCCCACACATCCCCACTTTCAGCGCTGGATACTACCCCCTATATCAGGGGTGGCAAACCCGCGGCTCTCGAGCCATATGTAGCTCTTTAAGGTCTAGTGTGTGGCTTATAGACAGCAGCTGTAAATCAGACATCTACTTCTATATGCAATACTATTTAATAGCATTGTGCATAGAAATAGATCTAATTTACTGCTGCTATTCAGGAGCCGCAGCATCTGCAGATCGGGGATCTCTGGGAGCCATCCCTGCAATAGCTGTAATTGAACCCATGGAAAAAAAAAGAAAAAGAACAGACAGCACATGGGCAGCCTCCAAGGGGCCTCGGTCATCCTGCAGTGGAGTGTAGAAAATGCAGGCACCGTCTGGGCTGGATACTAAAATGGATGCACTGGGTAATTAAATGTGTGTGTGTGTGTGTGTGTGTGTGTGTGTATCCACAGTTGTGTGTTTCTCCACAGTTGTGTGTGTGTGTGTCTCCACAGTTATGTGTATTTGTGTGTGTATTTGTCACAATAGTTATGTGTGTGACAATAGTTATGTGTATTTGTGTGTGTGACAAGTTATATGTATTTGTGTGTGTGACAACAATTATGTTTATTTGTATGTGTACAACAATAGTTATGTGTAATTGTGTGTGAGTGACAACAGTTATGTGTATTTGTGTGTGTATATGACAATAGTTATGTGTATTTGTGTGTGTGACAATGATTATGTGTATTTGTGTGTGTGTGACAACAGTTATGTGTATTTGTGGGAGTGTGTGTATCAGGGTCAGTCATGGACTTTCTCTCTCTTCTGTATTGCCTAATGCAGGGGAATTGCGCTGTCCCAGGATTGCGGTAGGAGAAGGGAGTGAGTCCATCAAAATCCAGTGTAAGGTAAGTTCATAGTTTAATTTATGTTTATAATTCATGTAATATTGTGTATTTGTTGGAGAGTGTGTGTGACAACAATTGCGTATTTGTCTGTGTGGGGGAATAAATGTGTATTTGTGTGAGTGGGAGAAGTAATATATAAATATATATATATTATATTATATAAAATAATAAATAAAAATAATAATTTTAAACAGCAAAAATAAATGTGTTGTTTCTAAGGTTTATTCCAAGGGGGGGTGGGTTCTGTGTCCAGGAATTTCTTGTTGAAAAAGTGGTAACCCTAGTCTGAGAGTGAGTGCCCTTGTCTCTATTTAATGTTGTTTATCTCTTTCAGGCTCTCTCCATCTTGCCTACCCAGTGTTATCACACCTTTACCTTGGGTTTCCTCCTTATGTCTACTCTGTGTTCATTGCGTTAGTTAGGCGGAAGCTAGGTTTCTGCAGCCCAGACTATTCCCAGGGGCTCTAGTGAAGACCAGACTCCTAGTTAGACTCCGTGCCCTGGCAGTGGCGCACCCAGGGGGGGTTTCCAGTTGCCCAGAAACCCCCTTTTACATCCTGAAACCGATCATAACATACACAGAGCAGTCGGCAGTGTGCTGGCTGCTCTGTGTTTGTTACACTCGGCACATTCACTGTCTTCCTGCAACACACCATCTGCAGCATTTCTATTACCAATGGAGGAGACAGTCTCAGAGCACTAATCCTAATATACACTGTATGTTAGGATCGGAGCTCTAAAAGTGTCTCCTCCATTGGTAATAGAAATGCTGCAGATGGTGTGTTGCAGGAAGACAGTGAGTGTGCCGAATGTAATCCCTCCTTCACGGAGCTGACAGCTCAGTGACGATTCCCCCCTCCCCTTCCTTCCCTCACATGCAGACAGCCCAGCAGAGAGTCTCCCTCCCCCTCTGTCCCTCACATGCAGACAGCCCAACAGAGTCTCCCTCCCCCTCTGTCCCTCACATGCAGACAGCCCAACAGAGTCTCCCTCCCCCTCTGTCCCTCACATGCAGACAGCCCAACAGAGTCTCCCTCCCCCTCTGTCCCTCACATGCAGACAGCCCAACAGAGTCTCCCTCCCCCTCTGTCCCTCACATGCAGACAGCCCAGCAGAGAGTCTCCCTCCCCCTCTGTCCCTCACATGCAGACAGCCCAGCAGAGAGTCTCCCTCCCCCTCTGTCCCTCACATGCAGACAGCCCAGCAGAGAGTCTCCCTCCCCCTCTGTCCCTCACATGCAGACAGCCCAGCAGAGAGTCTCCCTCCCCCTCTGTCCCTCACATGCAGACAGCCCAGCAGAGAGTCTCCCTCCCCCTCTGTCCCTCACATGCAGACAGCCCAGCAGAGAGTCTCCCTCCCCCTCTGTCCCTCACATGCAGACAGCCCAGCAGAGAGTCTCCCTCCCCCTCTGTCCCTCACATGCAGACAGCCCAGCAGAGAGTCTCCCTCCCCCTCTGTCCCTCACATGCAGACAGCCCAGCAGAGAGTCTCCCTCCCCCTCTGTCCCTCACATGCAGACAGCCCAGCAGAGAGTCTCCCTCCCCCTCTGTCCCTCACATGCAGACAGCCCAGCAGAGAGTCTCCCTCCCCCTCTGTCCCTCACAGTGCTCAGCAAAAATTTCCTTCCCCCTCTGCCCCTCACAGTGCCCAGCAAAGATTTCCCTCCCCCTCCTTCCCTCACAGTGCCCACCAAAGATTTCCCTCCCAGTCTGTCCCTCACAGTGCCCAGCAAAGATCCCCCCCTTCCTTCATTCACAGTGCCCAGCAAAGATTTCCCTCCCCCTCCTTCCCTCACAGTGCCCACCAAAGATTTCCCTCCCAGTCTGCCCCTCACAGTGCCCAGCAAAGACTTCCCTCCCCCTATTTCCCTCACAGTGCCCACCAAAGATTTCCCTCCCAGTCTGTCCCTCACAGCGCCCAGCAAAGACCCCCCCCTTCCTTCATTCACAGTGCCCAGCAAAGATTTCCCTCCCCCTCCTTCCCTCACAGTGCCCACCAAAGATTTCCCTCCCAGTCTGTCCCTCACAGCGCCCAGCAAAGACCCCCCCCTTCCTTCATTCACAGTGCCCAGCAAAGATTTCCCTCCCCCTCCTTCCCTCACAGTGCCCAGCAAAGATTTCCCTCCCCCTCTGTCCCTCACAGTGCCCACCAAAGATTTCCCTCCCAGTCTGTCCCTCACACTGCCCAGCAAAGATCCCCCCCCTTCCTTCATTCACAGTGCCCAGCAAAGATTTCCCTCCCCCTCCTTCCCTCACAGTGCCCACCAAAGATTTCCCTCCCAGTCTGTCCCTCACACTGCCCAGCAAAGATCCCCCCCCTTCCTTCATTCACAGTGCCCAGCAAAGATTTCCCTCCCCCTCTGTCCCTCACAGTGCCCACCAAAGATTTCCCTCCCAGTCTGTCCCTCACACTGCCCAGCAAAGATCCCCCCCCTTCCTTCATTCACAGTGCCCAGCAAAGATTTCCCTCCCCCTCTGTCCCTCACAGTGCCCACCAAAGATTTCCCTCCCAGTCTGTCCCTCACACTGCCCAGCAAAGATCCCCCCCCTTCCTTCATTCACAGTGCCCAGCAAAGATTTCCCTCCCCCTCTGTCCCTCACAGTGCCCACCAAAGATTTCCCTCCCAGTCTGTCCCTCACACTGCCCAGCAAAGATCCCCCCCCTTCCTTCATTCACAGTGCCCAGCAAAGATTTCCCTCCCCCTCTGTCCCTCACAGTGCCCACCAAAGATTTCCCTCCCAGTCTGTCCCTCACACTGCCCAGCAAAGATCCCCCCCCTTCCTTCATTCACAGTGCCCAGCAAAGATTTCCCTCCCCCTCTGTCCCTCACAGTGCCCACCAAAGATTTCCCTCCCAGTCTGTCCCTCACACTGCCCAGCAAAGATCCCCCCCCTTCCTTCATTCACAGTGCCCAGCAAAGATTTCCCTCCCCCTCTGTCCCTCACAGTGCCCACCAAAGATTTCCCTCCCAGTCTGTCCCTCACACTGCCCAGCAAAGATCCCCCCCCTTCCTTCATTCACAGTGCCCAGCAAAGATTTCCCTCCCCCTCTGTCCCTCACAGTGCCCACCAAAGATTTCCCTCCCAGTCTGTCCCTCACACTGCCCAGCAAAGATCCCCCCCCTTCCTTCATTCACAGTGCCCAGCAAAGATTTCCCTCCCCCTCTGTCCCTCACAGTGCCCACCAAAGATTTCCCTCCCAGTCTGTCCCTCACACTGCCCAGCAAAGATCCCCCCCCTTCCTTCATTCACAGTGCCCAGCAAAGATTTCCCTCCCCCTCTGTCCCTCACAGTGCCCACCAAAGATTTCCCTCCCAGTCTGTCCCTCACACTGCCCAGCAAAGATCCCCCCCCTTCCTTCATTCACAGTGCCCAGCAAAGATTTCCCTCCCCCTCTGTCCCTCACAGTGCCCACCAAAGATTTCCCTCCCAGTCTGTCCCTCACACTGCCCAGCAAAGATCCCCCCCCTTCCTTCATTCACAGTGCCCAGCAAAGATTTCCCTCCCCCTCTGTCCCTCACAGTGCCCACCAAAGATTTCCCTCCCAGTCTGTCCCTCACACTGCCCAGCAAAGATCCCCCCCCTTCCTTCATTCACAGTGCCCAGCAAAGATTTCCCTCCCCCTCTGTCCCTCACAGTGCCCACCAAAGATTTCCCTCCCAGTCTGTCCCTCACACTGCCCAGCAAAGATCCCCCCCCTTCCTTCATTCACAGTGCCCAGCAAAGATTTCCCTCCCCCTCTGTCCCTCACAGTGCCCACCAAAGATTTCCCTCCCAGTCTGTCCCTCACACTGCCCAGCAAAGATCCCCCCCCTTCCTTCATTCACAGTGCCCAGCAAAGATTTCCCTCCCCCTCTGTCCCTCACAGTGCCCACCAAAGATTTCCCTCCCAGTCTGTCCCTCACACTGCCCAGCAAAGATCCCCTATTGTATAGTAGCGGCTATGATTTGCTTTCTTTTATTGTGTTTACAAGATTGTGTTTTATGATGTTTACATATATACTATACTCTAGTAACTGTAATGACAAATTGTTTAACAGGTAGGCGCAAATTTAAAGTTTGCAGGGAGGCGCCGAACACCCTAGCCCCGGCCCTGATCCTAGCCAAGGGGTAGATAAGCCCCTGTGCACAATATCAGGTCTGGCCAACCTGTTTTTCTCCAGATGATGTGAAACTACAAATCCCAGCATGCTTTGACAGTTATGACTATACATTCAAAGCATGCTGAGACTCATAGTTTCACAACACCTGGACAACCACAGGTTGACCAAAACTGCACCGTGTTGTTCCTGTGGAAAAAATAAATTGATAATACAATTAGAAAAACTATTGTCCTAGATTATAGTCCACAGAAGTCTAGGTTTGAAAAACGTGAATGACATATTGTAGGTGAGAAACGGCTACTGCTGTGATGGTGAGGTCTCCTCCATAACATACTATAGTGGTAAACTGTATCTGCATTCAAACATTTGGTAATTAGGGATTTTTACCTATGTATTAGAACAAGTGTTGCACATTCTGTGGTTGACTTTATATCTCAACAAACTTGAATTTGTGGTACAATACTGTATCCAAAGTATAATCCACTTTGATATTATTTAATTGCATATTGTTCCTAAATGCTTAAATTATTTTATTTATTTTAACAGATTATTAAATAGAACCATTAGATTACATGTGAGGGGTAAGTTAAAGCTAATATTAATTGTAATAAACATAAGTGCTATAAAGTCTGTTAGGGTTTGGCTCAGTGAGATTAATTGAAGAAAAGAGTTTCAAACTTGGCCCACAAATGAGTGAAGAAGCAGCTTTATGTATTGTATATCCGAAGATAGATTTTAAATATAAAACTCTACACAAATTAATTGGCATCAACCATAGACACAGCAATAGGTAAGATGGAGGCCTTGTAGATGACAGTTGGGAAGTCATATGGTTGCCACAGAGATATTGTCATCTGAAGGCAGCAGGTTACCGTAGAATGTTTCCATATCACTGCAGCTGAGAAGTGTGTTGGTCGCACCAGGTATTCTCTGCTGAGTCAGATTGCGTAAAAAGTGTTGAAAACTCCTATCCCCGATTCATCACAATTAAAGGAGGTTATGAAGAGGAGATTCGATGAGATAGACTATTTGAAGCCTAAAGAGATTGTCCCCCTTTTTGAAAGAGCTAAGCTAATAGAAACGACGTATGATGCTGTCCAGTTTGACATCAAGTGGATAGAAGACAATAATCTCTGCGGACAGGCGCTCATGCTTTACGATCACAAGCTCAAGATGCTTAATGCTGTGAATAAGGAAAAGCACCTTCTGGAGAGTAATGTCGTGTTAATGTCTCCATGGACCAGAGATGTCCGATCTTTATAAAGAAGCCTATGACGAATGGGAGACTGAAAGAGCCCTCAAGAAGAGACGTACTCCCATAATGATCCCAGTAGAGAAAGAGAGACAGGAGAAACAGCAAAGAACAGAAAAAAGAAGATTCTCTCGCTGTTTCCTATTTATTTAATGGTGAGAATACATGAGGACCTCGTATATTATATGTGAGCGATGCAATGGGATAAATAACAATCATATCCTAATGTAAATATGTAAATATTCCCTCAACCTTTTACCCAGTTATGTGTTTAATAAAAGTTTATGAAAAATACACATTGGAATTTATGTTATCTGTTTATAATGCAATAAATAAATGATGATTTTTTTTTATCATACAATTTTAAAAATCAGTAAATCCTTCTATATTATTGTGACAGATTGGGGTGAATGTGATGTTCTACGAGTCATAAATTATAATTACTAGACAGTTTTTAAAAGAAAATAAAGAAATAGAAGAAGAACAATTGTTAAGAAGGTAATTCATTTACAAAGTGTCTAGAATATTAGCATTATTCTATAACTGACCATAGACTCCATTACCAGAGTAATCATTTTATGGGATGACCTGTCAGGATGAATTTTGGGATTTGTTCGGTAACCTCGTGCGGCCCCCTCTATAGATGCTTCTTAGACTTATGAACCAGGGCCTTCCTGGGAACAAATTTATTTGGTCAGTCGACAGCATCACTGCTGGAATGCAGAGGAAGACATGTATATACAACTATAGCTCTTTATTTCTCCCTAATTGTTCTCAAGATATCCCCCATAAGAGGGCTATATACCCCATAATAACACTTGCGTAAGTAAGCCAAGATATAACATCTGGATGTATGGACTTCCAGGCATGCAGAACTTACGCTGGGAGATCCGTCCGCCTGTCTAAGCTCAGTAAGGTAGATTGGGGGAACATTCAAATTTTACAGTATGGGTTTGAGCAGTTATGTGCGGATCAGCGTTCGTATGGACTGCTGAGCATAAGTGCTGCTAACTCCACACAAGAGAGGGGTGTAACCAGACCTCCGTGCACACAGAAAACATACAGAGGTCTAAATCTGACCCTATATTATGGGGCAAATATAATTCCCTATTATGGGGGCATATTAAGCATGTAAAGACACTGAGAAAATATGGAGGCATATAGAGCATTTTATGTATTAGTTTAATTATATTGTTTATATAAAGCAAGGTATGTTACCCTGGGCTCTTCTAGGTGGAATAATACATTGATTCTCTGCTCAATACGTTATTCTATTTGCTCAGCTCAGAGGTAGGTACAGGCTACTCTTAAATGACATAAAATGGAAGTTGCTCAGACCAATTTATAGGTTCATGCAAACAGGTGCATGAAAGGCCGGGGTAATCTGCTAGCCACAGAAACACAGGAAAGGAAATGCCCCAGCAACACTGCCATTAACCTTACTATTAAATGACTCCTGGTTGTCGTTTTTCCCCATTTGTTTTCTACATTTTATTGCATCTAGATGTTGTAATTATGGACATAAAATGTTCTTTAATAAAGTGGAAATTGATTGAAATATTTTGGCTTACTAAGATTTGGAACATTTCACTTTCATTACAATCATTCCAAATTTCATTTCATATGAACAAAGAGGACTGTTCAAGGATATGTTTATAGTGGGATTTTAACTGTATTTGCTTCTGTCATTTCTGATTTTTTATGTTTTGCGCTTTTTTGTCAAAACATTTTATTGAACTTTTTACAGTTTACAATAATAATAACAGAACAAAGCAAAAAATAATAGGTATACAATCATTGACATGACGATACTATATCATTATATTATACTATATACTTAACAATATACAGTGCAATATTGCAATTGTACAGTGCCAGGTGCTGTTTATGATTAATATATATGTTGTATTATGATTGTAATTTAGGTTATATTTCATCATATATGCAGTCTCTTAAGTAATGTCTTTGCTGTAATATATTTTATATGTAACCTAATATTATATAAGTAGAAAACGTCAGTTATAAAATGAACTTCCCTGCAATGTTATGAGAACTATTATCAGCAGAATGAATTATTTCAGAATTTGATGATTATGAAAGACATGTCCAGAGTATCATAGGGATTACATACCTTACATACATACAATACAGTAGGCTGTTCCTACTCATCTCAAGAAGTAGCCTCTTTTAAATTTAATCCTCATTGATTTCAGAACAATTATATAAAGAACAATCGCAAATTATTGCACTAATTTATCATTCTGGACCAGTGTATTAGCTCTACAATATTTCCTGGGAAAGCAATGAAAGGGTAGAAAAGTTCAGGAAAATTAATTAGCTTCTCATAAAATCTAGCATAGTGAGCTGCTTGTAACTATATACTCAGAACCTGACATAATAAAGGATATATGAAACTGAGATACGGGAGTTACTAATTAAATTCTCTGACAGTACATGTTTGTGTGGGTTTTCAGTTTCTGGATCATGTCCAAAAAGGTTTTCATAGAGAAGGATAAATCCCTTTACATTTAACAAAGGTAATTTATCATTGTCCTAATTTACCTAAGCCAATTGACACTTTTCCTTTATCTAATTTACTTATGCCAAGTCACTTATTGGTTTTGCTTTCCAGTAGGCTTTTTTGTTGTTGCTCTTGCTAAGACTTTCTCTTCGGCTTCTTTCTTTAACAATGTAATATTATAGATGCAGCTGTCACCCACACAAAATAAGTAAAGGAGAATGGAAGGTAAGACCAATGACAGGAAGTGGAGGCATTCACACAGATAATTAATAAACGGTGGTGAGCAGAATGAATTCTCAGCACCAGGCATGAACTTTGGCTATTGCAGGGCTAACTGGGTAAGAGCTCCCTTCAAATCTGAATCTGAAAACGAGAAGAAACATTGTTTTCTGAATAATGATGAATTGTTTAAGACATGAATTGATACATTTACCCCACAGTCTTGCCCCTAGTTAATAATTTGCTCCACTGTAGTGCCCACCGCCATTTTTTTTTATTATTATATTATGAGGCCAAGACTAGGCTATAGAAACGGTGACAGTAGTCGTGATTATTACCATATTTCCCTATAAAACAGCTCTTAGGGCCTGATTCAGAGGCTGAAAATAAGAACTTAAAGTTACACCTGGGCTAAACCATGTTGATTTCAGGGGAGTCAAATTTCATTTGTTGCAACAGTATTATAGTTAAAAGGTGATGTTTCCCAGCTCAAGTCTAATTAGCAGTTTAAAAGTGAAGCTGATCAGGTATCTGTGTGCAATAAGTAAAAGCAAAGCATTCTCCCTGCATGCACAGAATAAAATTAACTTGACTCCCCCTGAAATCAACATGGTTTAGCCCAGGTGTAACTTTAAGTTCTTATTTTCAATCTCTGAATCAGGGCCTATATAACAACACATAACATCTTTGTTTTTTTCATATATACCGCCTTTTAATAAAATATTAACCTGAAATATTCTTTTGTAACAATGACAAATATTTTCAAAGTGACATTTAATTATAGTGTTATTAAAAGATATCAACGTCTATGTCCGAGCATGAGGACAGGTCAGGCCACACACTCACCCCATAAATGGCAGTGGACTGCCCCCCCCCCCACATCCAGAGTTGTGGACATGGGCGATGGCAAATTTAGTACTTGATTTTAAATCTGCTCCAACACGATCAATTGTTGAGGCCAGATTTACTAAGCTGCAGGTTTGGAAAAGTGTAGATGTTGCCCAATGCAACCAATCAGATTCTAGCTGATCACGTGGCCGAGATTATAAATGAGGCCCCTGGCATGACATAAGTCATTCGCCGGAGGGACTGTGAAGGAGAAGGACATCGTCACCAGCCCCAGCCAGATGCAGAAGACGCGGATCCGATGTCCAGCTGATCGTCGCCTGTCAACAGAGAAGCCTAAAGAACAGTGAATAGCAGCATTAAATATTGAAACTTTGCATTTTAAAATGTGTAACATGTCATTTATGGATTTTGATATTTATTTACACTATGCCTGCATAATAGTTAACATCTATTATACGGACCATATTTTTAATCATTAACTAGGAACGGGGACAAAATTGTTTGCTTAAATTTGAGGGGACATATAGTATTTACCTAAATAATGTAGAGGGCATATACTATTGACATGACTGATGGAGGGGACATATCATTTACATTAGGTTACGGAGGGCATATACAGTATTTTGATTAGAATTGTAATGGGGGATAGTATGGTTGCAGCAGCATGCCATTAACCCTTGGCATGCTGTC
>WWET01000032.1:1481087-1494121 GCA_011038615.1 Limnodynastes dumerilii
AAAGAGAGATCCCCAAATCCGATTCCCACTGAGCCTGTCCTCATGTTTTGGTGAGATTGGATGGGGTGGTTATTGCTACGTACCAAAAAGAGATAGCCCCTTTGCTCCCACCTCCGGTTAGCTTAGCCAGTATCGCCGGGGGAGGGGGATGTAGAGTACCCGGAGTCTTATACTTAGTTAGAGCCCAGTGTCTTAGCTGTAGGCACTGAAACGTGAGGTTCGGTGGGAGGCTAAACCTATGGTCCAGACCATCAAACATACTCATAGCTCCCGATGTGGCGAGCTCCGAGATGGTCGTCCACCCTCCAGTTGTCAGACCAGAGACTGACAAGTTAGGGATAAGGAAGGATACCGCGGTCAATGAAATATTGTTAGTGGGTAGGATTATACCCAAGTGCACCGACGCTATTCTATCCCATACCAGGAGCGTATCCAGCATAGATTGCTGCTTAATTGATATTGCCCCACAAACCACCCTTGCCACCCAGATCAAGTCTGCCAGAGGAAAATTACCCAAAGTACTTCTCTCCAAGTCCATCCAAGGCTTTTTGCCGGGAGGAAGGTACCAGTCTCCTAGCTGCGTGAGAAAGGACGCCTCATGATACGCTACCAAGTCTGGTAAGCCCAGCCCCGCAAATTTTTTAGCTAGAGTCAAACAATGGTAAGCGACCCTCCGTTTACAGACATAGGAAAGCATCAATCTCTTAAAGTTAAGCAAATCTTGCTTAGGGAAAACATACGGGATGCACCGGAATAAATAAAGTAGTTTGGGGAGAGGGACATCTTAAAGGCCGCCACTCAGCCCAGCCAGGAGACTTCAAAATTGACCCAGGCATTAACTAATGTATTTAGTTGGTTGTACAGCGGAGGGAGGTTGACCTCAAACACTCTACTCAGGGAGTTAGGGATCAGAATGCCCAGGAAGGACAGGGCTGTAGCTTTCCAAGAATACTGAAATCTAGATTTTAACAGCTCCAAGGCTCGAGGGGGAACATTACAAGGGAGTGCCTCTGTTTTGGTTGTGTTAAGTTTGTAATAGGACACCTCACTGTAAGTAGACAAAATCTCATGTAAGGCCACCAGGGAAGACCCTGGATTAGTAGCAAAAACTAGGACATCATCCACGAACAAGCACAATTTGTGAGTCGTGTCAAATACTCGGACACCTGGAAAGGAGGGTGACAGCCGGATTTTGTGGGCGAGGGGTTCAATGGCTAGTGCGAATATCAATGGTGATAAAGGGCACCCCTGGCGAGTGCCATTAGCGATGTTTAAAGTTGTGGATAGGAAGCCATTGCTGAAGACACGCGCCAAGGGCCCCCCATAAAGTGCCATGATAGAGCTCAAGATTTCCCCACCAAAGCCAAATTTCTCCATGTATTTCCAATGGAGCCTATCAAAGGCCTTTTCGGCATCAAGGGAGAGGAGAACCAACTCCTCCCCCGACTTCTCTACCCAATCAATTATATTCAGGACTCTACGCGTGTTGTCAGGACCCTGCCTACACAATACAAACCCCACCTGGTCGGGGCTAATCAGAGTGGGCAGCAAGGAATTCAGGCGATTGGCTATTAGTTTAGCGAAGATTTTGAGGTCCGTATTTAACAGTGCTATGGGTCTATAATTTTTACAGTCCGATGCATCCTTGCCGGGTTTAGGGATTGTAATTATTTGGGCCTCTAGCATCTCTTTGGGAAAGGAGCTGTGGTCCGTGACCTGGTTGTATAAGTCGGACAGCAAGGGTGCTAATTGCGACGAGAACTGAACATAAAACTGATTAATATATCCGTCAGGGCCGGGCGCCTTGTTTTTAGAGAGTGTCTTGATGACCTGCTCCACTTCCGTTACACTCCAGGGGGAGTTCAGCACTTCCAAGTCCGTCCGGGATACTGAAGGGAGGGCCAGGTCACACAGAAAACTAGCAATGGCGTCCTGTGTGGGTTGGATTGTGGCTGGGTCATTTTTTTAATTATATAGGCGGGCATAATAATCCGCAAATAAATTCGCAATGGAAGGGGGGTTCAAAACTTTCCGGACATTGGAATCCAGCAAGCATCTTATTCGGTTGTTAGCCTGTCTACTGCGTAATCTACGCGCCAGAAGCCGCCCCCGCTTTGTTACCTGCTACATTATATTTTTGATTTAATTTGGTTAGGGGCGCCTGGGTACGTTGGAGTAAGTGGGAGTGCAGCCAGGCACTAAGGTCTTTTAGTTTTTGTTTATGGGAGGCAGAGGGGCGGAGCTGGTTCTCTCTTTCGACAGCTTGGATCTCTATTTCAAGATCCAACAGGGTTTTAAGGTACCTTTTATTTAACTGAGCTCCTAATTGGATGGCTGTGCCCCTAACTACTGCTTTTAAAGCACACCAGTGGGTGGGCAAAGATTTGCTTTTAGCGGCATTATCACCTTGGGGTGGACGAAACTTCAACGGAGGAGCTAGGGCCGTCATTTTAGGTTTTTTGGGCGGCATGGCGGAGCTCCCTTTACAAGAAAGAGTCTCTTTAAGGTAGGTATAAGCTTGGGACGAATAAAGGACAGTACAGAGCATAAAAGCAGGACCAGGATCCACAGGATGCTCGCTGAGCCCAGCGTTACATTACACAATATATTTCATAGGGTGCTAGTTGAAACGGAGATGACGGGAACAGACATGCCCAGGCCTGCACGTGCTTGAGCTTACATTAGAGCACAAGGGTGCAAGACCGTGTAAAGATCACCCTGCACACAGTAGTATTGGAGGTAGAGTGTAGAGCTGCACAGCTATGTGTCTGGTAGGCTGTGGAATAGTCCAGCTGCTCAATGGGCCTTTTGAGTATAATACTGTAGTATGCTTTATGCCCAATAGATGGTGCTCTTGCTCCCCTAATTTCCCTGTCTCCTCTGTGATCTTACAATCAGCTGAACCAGAAGCAGGTGAGGGTGGTAAATCCACAAAATAACAATTGTTTTTCAGGGGGAGTCTAGGCAGTTCTGCTCCTAAGGGCCTTGTGAGTGGGGCCCAGTTGAAAGGGCTGACAAAAGCTGTCTGATGTGTTGCACTGTTGTGGCGCTGGGGAATATGCAGGGGGGGTATGTAATTTGTCAGGGAGAAGGCAGTTCTTATAATTTGGCCAAAAGCTAGCCCACAGGATAAGCACAGATCCCCTGTATTGCAGTACTAAGGAGTTGTCTACTCAGACCCTCGTCTGCTCCCTGCACTCCGCTATCCCACTAACCAAGATGGCGGTATCCTCTCTGTCCCACCGCACACTTCCCGCCACACTCCTCTGCACTTCACAGACGGCCAGGCACCCCAGCTCCAGAGATCCCGCTGACCGTCTGCCACACATGGCTGCTGAGAGGGTCCTGATCACTGTAAGTGGCTCACTGTGCCACAGTTGTGTCAGGATCCGACACGTGCGCTGGCCTCCGGAGGTCCTGCAGGGCACTGCCGCCTCTGTGTTGCGTCTGCCGCCGTTGCCGCACTTTGCTCTCTGTTCCCCGTGGTCGCACCGCCGACGGCTCGATCCTCGCTCCCGGTCCCGTTTCTCTGTGGTCTATCAGACGGTAAGCTGGGTAGCTGGGTAGGGAAGGCGTCCACCGCAGTCCACCACATGGGGAGGCCACGTTGCTCTGGCCGCTTTGTTCTGGCACTCTGGGACAGGTTGCTCGGGTGACACACTCTGGAGGAAGTTGTGGGGGCACAGTACCCCTCTTGTGATGGACTTCTGGGTACTTTTGGGCCGAATTATAGGGCTTTTGGTGGTATTGGGCCATGAGCTCCTTAGACCTGCGACTGCTCCCAAGCACAGCCAAACCACGCCCCCGTTAAGGCATGCATTTAACCTGGCTCTAGTACTATCTTTGGATTGATCTCCAATAATAGTTATCTGTTTAATGTCTGGGAGATGTTAGCTATATCTGGGCATGAAGATGTGGGGATAGACTTACTAAGCTGCAGAAAAAAAGTGTAGAAGTTGCCCATAGCAACCAATCAGGATCTAGAGAATATCAGATAGAATCTGGGCAGCACGGTGGCTTAGTGAGTAGCACTTGTGTCTCACAGCGCTGAGGTCATGACCAATTCCTGGACACCTTTTCTGTGTAGAGTTTGTATGTTCTCCCCATGTCTGCATGCTCCGGTTTCCTCCCACACGCCAAACCATGCTGGTAAGTTAATTGGCTGTGGACTTAATTAACCCTAGTTTTAGTGTGTGTGTGTGGGATCTTAGGCACTGATGTAAATGTGTAATGTTCTCTGTAATGTGCTGCAGATTATTTGTGGCGCTATATAAATAAGCATTATTATTAATAATAATAATAATAATATTATTGGTTTTGGTTGCTATGGGAAACATCTTAACTTTTCCTTTTCCGCACTTTAGTAAATCTAGCCCCTGGAGTCTGCCTCTCTCCTGCTGATTGCTGCCCCCGGAATTTAATTAGCATGCCTGCCCCGCATGTCTGGCATGGATTAGGCATGCAGAAGATAAGTTTCACCCCTCGTACAGATCTCCTAGCATAAAGACCTGACTTACATACGCTAGGAGATCTGTAGCGTAGCACCTAATGTGGGGAAATTTAAGGAAATTACTCAAGGGCTTTACTAAATAAGAATCAATGTGATTACTTACTATGGGAAATTCCCCAAATCGCTACACATGCCAATTTCCTTTAAAAAAACATACAGTGCCCTCTCCCCCCCAAAAAAATGAAAACCTCCACGTACCCCACAAAAATGTAAAGAAAAAAAAAGTGCCAATACCTGTCCCCTTCTTAAAAAAAAAAAATACACATCCCACATAAATATTGTTGAGAAATTTACACATGCCCCCCAAAAATCAAAACAAATAAAATAAATCACGCCTCATGTGCCCCTCTATCAATAAGCAATAATGCCACAAGTGCCCCTCTATAAATAGAAAACAATGCCACAAGTGCCCCTCTATAAATAAAAACATATGCCACAAGTGCCCCGTTATAAATAGTCCAATATGCCACAAGTGCCTCTTTACCAAAAAAATAGAATGCCACAAGTGCCCCTTTACCAAGAAAATAAAATGCCACAAGTTCCCCTTTATAGATAACTAAATAACGGCACAAGTGTCCCTCTAAAAATGATATCTCAAAAAAATGCCCATAAGATGCCCAGAAAAAAATAAAACCATACTTACCTGGTCTAAAGGGGGTCCAGTCTTGGAAGCTTTTAATCCGTGGAGGGGGTCTTGGCAAAAAAACAAACCCTATACAGACGGCACTAATGACAGTTCTTCAGTATATATATATATACCCTCTGCCAGCGTGGGATTTTTTCAAAGTATCACAATGAAAATCGGTATTTCCCACGCCGGCGTGCTTATTGAAAGAGGGGCACATGTGGCGTGATTTATTTTATTTGTGTTGATTTTTGGGAGGCACGTGTACATTTTTCAACAATATTTATGTGGGATGTGTATTTTTTTTTTTTAAGAAGGGGATGAATATTGCCACTTTTTTTTTTGTTTACATTTTTGTGAGGCATGTGGAGGTTTTCATATTTTTGGGGGAGAGGGCACTGTATGTTTTTTTTTTTATTAAATGGACATGTGTAGGGATTTGGGGCAGGGCATGCTGGCGATAGTAGTTCTACAAGCGCTAGCATGCCTTGTCATTCATGGGCATGCTTGTGCCTGTAGCTCTACTAGCGGCAGTATGCCCTGTAAGCCTAGACTTTATTTATTTAATTTTTTAACATAGGCTGCGGTGGGGCAGGCGGGGGGAATGGGTTAATTTTAAAATAAAAAAGTGTTTGTTTGTTTTTTTAAACTTTTTTTTTTCAGCTCTGGTGAGCTGCCCCTACGATTCCACCATCCCTGAGATGGTGGAATCGTAGGGATTGTCCTGCATCCACCAGACTGGTGTGCACGAAGTATTTACAGTCTGAATCGTATGCTGGCGGATACCATAAAATCCACCAGCAAAACGACTTCCTTGGGCATTTAGCGCATGCGCACTGTTTTTCACACTGAATTTCACACGGATGCGATACTCTGAATCAGGTCCATGGTGAGATTCTGCAGCTTTTTAATTGACTCGCACAGTTCTGCATGTTTCCATGAAAAGATGAGAAAGATTGATATGTATTGTTTGGTGCTCAGTAGGTCTTTTAATTATGACATTTGCCATGGAAACTGCTTTATTACTGCAATATTATTAGGGAGACACCATGGACAGAAAATAATTGTTCACGTTCATACTAATAATAAAAAAAGTTGATATCATGATAACAACATACAATTTACATTTATCTGAAAATAAATAGAGATATTACATTTATTTACTGCAGACTGACAACTATTTTTAGAATTTAGAAGACTTTTCTATTTATATGTATGCTTATTGTGTATGGCACAATCCTAAATGTTGAATATGGTGCTTGAACATTGCAATCAGTGTATTGTTTAAACAGTGATTACACCAAAATTTGAAGCACTAGGACATACTGTATGAATGCAAACAGATCTCTAAATTAATGGAAGCTGGCACCAGTATGATAAATTGAATTGGATGTGAAATCAGCCGTTATAGGGTTTTAGAGCCAAGAAGTTCAACTGAGTCGATTTAATGTAATTAGCTTTTCTTTGCCCTACTTGTGTTTGTTACATTTCTAACACAATGAATTTGTTAAGGGTTTTTGTAAGCAAATTCTCCAGAGGATGACAAAGAAATATATGCTTCCTTATGAATGAAGAAATTGTGTTGTCAACCAAGTTTGTGATCATTGAGGTTAATATATGAAAAGCTTCTGGATAAAAAAAATTCTACAGCAATGCACATTTTCAATCCTGCTTTAAATGCATTTCCACTGCACAGACTTAACTGTATTTCACTGTATTTCTGCACTGGTTTAACTTCCTTTATTGATCTTAAATGATTCAGACTGTGACAGACAACAACGAGCCAATCCTGACTCAATGTATAACCTTTTATTTTAGAGTCTCAGGTAAGCCACCTCAGACAAGGACCTTGAGTGGCAGGAGGAAGAGAATGGATGCAACTGGAAGACCTGCAGCATAAAAAAAGGTCACAACACAGGAAAGAGAATGCTGTTCTCAAGATGCAGTTGAGTACTGTTGGCAAAGGAGTTAGCAGGGAAGGCAAAAGAGCTTTACCGTGCCTTCATCTTCCTATCCCGCACAGAGCAGGTAAGTAACCTTGGGCCAGATCCAAACCTACGCTATGCCCTTGTGTGTAGCGTATTAACACCAGTGTGCATACAAAGCACTCCCTTTGGAACTTCCCTCGGTCGCCTATATTTATGCCATCTTATGCCGACCAAACCCTACCCTAACATTTCTGAGCGTAAACCGCTGGCATCCGTAGCATCCATGCGTATTTACGACGCTTAGCACACCCATACTGTATGATTTAAATACCTCTCCCTGCCCATGAAGCATAATTACGGGTTTCGTATGGCTGGCACGCCCCTTCATGCGTTGTTTTGAAGCTGGTACGCTCAAGGCCCATACGCTCAGCTTTTCTTTGTATAATTAAAAGCGTAAAATCACGGGTGAGCTTAGGTCTGGATTTGCCCCCTTGACCCTAGTCAATGTGCAGTGACTCAACCTGTCAGCAATCTTGGTCACCCTCTGGCACTAAGTTTCCCCACTCAGACAATGAGCTGGCACAACATACATTCCGCACTGACACCAATGTACACAAGGGCAAGTTGGGTGGCGTGAGTTTACTTGTAACTAAAATCACTAAGTCCTCATACTGTAATAGAGGGTTCTAGGGCCTTGTAAGTAAAAGGGCACTAGGTCCTTATAGAATAGCAGGCTCAGGACTCTGGTGGCTAAGTAGGAGCATTAGGTGCTTAGTAGTTGAATAGGCTCTAGGCCTTGGTAAGTTGTAGGAGGATACTAGGCCCTTGGTTATTTGTCAGAGGTTTTCTAAGTCCTAGTTGTTAGAAAGCACTAGGCCCTAGTTTTTACAGGGCGCTATGCCCTAGTTGATAGCTGGTTCAAGGTCCTAGTTGTCAGAGAGTGCTAGGCACTAGTTGTGAGAGGCTGATAGGCCTTAGTTGTTACTAGGTTCCTAGTTTTCAATGGAGGCTAGGTCTTAATTGTCAGAGGACTCTATCAGGGATGGAAGGTGATAGACTTGGGCTCCATAGCAAGGGTGTGGAGAATCAGAGGCTGGACTAAGTGGAGCCAGGTGGGACTGCTGACTGGTATCATAAAACAAAAGGCTATATTTTCTGGATCCTTTAAGTACATTTTATACTTGCATGCAAATTGCGTGCAGCAGCTAGACTGATTTTCCTTGCTAAACAAACTTCAAGAGCTTCTATACTCTGTCAGTCTCTACATTGGTTACCTGTATTTTGCAGAATCAAATACAAGCCATTAACAAGACTGCACCTGCATACATATCCTCAATCATCTCAAGATACATCCCAGCTCACTCTCTCAGATCTTCACAGGACATACAGCTCCCCTCCACACTAAACAATTGCTCTGATTCCCTGGTACAGGACTTCTCCCGGGCTGCACCCACTCTCTGGAATAACCTACCTCACCCACTAAGACTATCCTCTACTCTCTGAACTTTCAAGCGCTCCCTTAAAACTATTCAGACAAGCGTACCAAATTCCTCAACCTACTTAACACTATTTACAACTACTATATTATATGGCTCTCCTTTCATGATTAACACAAACTTGTTCACTTTCACTTTATACTAAAATTCCCCTTAGTCCTGCTACTAACACTGCTGTGTGACTGGATCATACAAAGCACTGAGCACTGAGCACTTTTGCCATGCAAGCCTTCTGGTCTGTTGTGTGATTTAGAGAACTTGCCCTTATGTATCAATCCCTAGTATCCTATGAGTGTAAGCTTGTGTCAGTGCCCTCTTACCCACCCAGTCTGTCTGTGACAACCCAGCCCATGACTGTTAAATTGTAAAGCGCTACATAATCTAATGGCGCTATATAAAAACCTGTTAATAAATAAATAAATCTGTCCAATTGCCAAGGCAAAAATCTAATAATAGTACAAATAACAATCATATAGACATGGGGACAGATTTAAAATCTTGTGTAAAAGGGAGGTGTATTGGATATATAAATTGAAGACTCTGGCACCCTTTGGGTATAATGATATCAAATTAAATAATGTATGATAAATAATATATGGGGAATAAATTGAAGAGTATAACCTCGTTTTGGTGTATTCTTAATGAAATTATTACATTAATTTATATTGTATCTATATTTAATTGGGTTAATTTTAATAATTTGATTAAATGTATATATTTGAATAACTGTTTAGGAATTTAATTTAATTTAATTTAGTCACTTTATATTCCATTCCTATATATACGCACCTAAAACCTGCAGATTCTTAACTGTGAAGCAGGCCCTATGTGTTTTAATGTGTCTAAGAGAACTTTACATCTGATTATGTAAGACAAATGTCTTTTGTATCGATGATTATGGATATCTCTCTTAACTAGAGGTTTGTTTTATGATATTATTGATTATGTACTGGAATAAATTATTTTTTAGGGGAGTACAATTAAGGTTTATAAAGTGTAAAATGGAAGAGTGGGAATGCTGGGGTTAAAACCTCCATTACCTTAAATTGGAGAACCTCTCTCATTGGCTATCTGTTGATTAAATAGACCATGCATCAAGCACTGTTAATCCCTCTGACGAAACCATTGGAGATAAGCAGAAAAACGCGTAACGGTTACCACACAGCGCTTCTACCAGTTTGGTGTTACATGATTACTTATATTATTATACTTTGTAGCAATATCTGGTGACTGTGGACCGGATCTGGAAAGCGTACGGGGTCTCTCTGTCCAAGAGAGAGAGGGGAGTGCACGCCCCCTGTCACTCCCCTCTCTCGTGTGGGCTTTATGGCAGCTTATGCTGCCCTAAGCCTAACTTTAAACAAACGTATGGATCAGCGGTCTGTATGACCGATTATCTGCACAAGTGTGGGAGCCTCCTCCCACACTATACATTTAGCATGCTTCTTTCTGCCCGCTTTAGCGGGTGGAGGGAAAGCACAGCCCATTTGTACGCAAATGGGATCGTACGGAACAGAAGTTGCTACGCTAGGGTTACAATAGTAACATCTGGAGGGCACATACGCATGCTCCAGTCAAATCAGACCACTTATGCACCTTGCGTGCCATTCTGTCAAAGAAAGTCTGAAAGAATATTAAGGAATATGCAATAAGGTTCATGGGGATGGATCCAGACTTAAGTAAGTGATTGAAATTAGTTATTCCTGGGCTAAACCATGTTGACTGCAGGGGGAGTTAAGTTAATTGTTTACTTTGCATGCAGGGATATATTTTTGAATTGCTTACTGCACACAGATACTGACCAGCTTTACTATCACACTGTTATTTAGACTTGGGATAGGAAACATCACCTCTCAACTCTAATACTGTTTGCAACAGATGAAATACGACTTCCCTGCAATCAACATGGGTTATCCCAGGAATAACTAATTTCAAGCACTTACTTAAGTCTGGATCCAGCCCATGGGTACCAAGCAAACATTACACTGGTAACAGTATGGAGGAAGCTGCTGGGAGAACTTAAGTGTAAGTTGAGAACAACAATCCGATTGGTGTATGATTTAAGATTTTTATCTTCATTGTCAACTTGAGCCTTTATTATTATGTTGCTTACTCTCAACTTCGCACTGCCTTCACTTTTCATTGATAAAGAGCTGCAAAATTTTCTGAGTGGATGAATATCTGAAAAAGATATTCATCTCTTTATTAGTGCATCAAATAACAGAAGCATCTTGAACTTTTATATTTGCCTTTTTACGAACTCCACTCACCAGCTTAAAGAATCTGAAGTCAATACAGTTCATCTAGGTGCCTCCAGAACATAGAGGGTTTTTGGATTGAGTGCGGCGCCTCGATAACCTAATCTAGTTTATCTAGAATTTATGTTGAAGATCAATTTATGATCATGTTAATTCTGTATTTGTGTAATTAAGAAAATTAAATAGTTTCAAAAACTAATTGAATTGGTAAAGGTTTATAAGAATAAACTCAGTAACATGTTGAAAACTATATTAGGGTAGTATTCTTTAAGAAAGTAAATGTGATTATTTATAGAAGACACTACAAAGAAGAAATGTGTATTAAACTGGGTACACACTACTGATTTTCCCCTGCATCTGATGAATTCTACAGTTGTACTTGGATTGAAAGCATCTGGGGCCAGACACTTAGGAACCTGCTTATTTTCAGACATATCATTGGTTTAGAAAAATCTTTGTCTCTCCACACACTCCTCAATTATCACTTCTCATTCCACCTTACAACATAACATATCGGATGTGTCACGAACTGCAAGGAATGGTGGGACCTGCCCCGGGTTTCCAGGGAAGCAACAGACGAGCAGGAGTGAAGTGAAATAATGATTGACTTTAATGGGGATGGTTGCACAAGACAGGAATAAGAGATAAACAATAATAATAAACAGTCTTTGGATCAAGGGAAGCAGAGGGGCCAAGGGGAATGAATGTGCACTAGTGAGGACAAGAGTCCATGAGCCGGGGTTCACACTGGCAGGTGCAACAAGGTAGAAGGCAGAGGACAAGGAGTGGGTGAGAGCTATGGCTGGAGAGCGGCAGCTTATGAGTAGCATGATGACTCAGAGTAGCTTGACTGGACTAGGACTGGTAGCTTTAAGGAAAAAAGACCAATATAGGCGCTGGAATATACCAGAGAAACAATGCGGCTGCAGCTCGGTCTTAGGGATTTGTGAGTTCCCTTGAAAGATTTATAGAGTTAAAACGCAAGATAAGACCAGCGCTGTCGCAGTGTGTTCTCAGGTACAATAAATCACAGAAAACAAAAGATACATTCAAAACAAAACAAAAAACAAAAAAAGCCTTCCGGTAAAATTAAAACAAAATTTAATAGAACAAATATGTCTGGTACCAGAACCTAAAAAACAAAACAAATACAAATAGACATTGAACACTACATAAATCGACAATGCAAGCTGACCCTAAGTATCTGTGCAGATGAACACTAAAAGTGTGATCTCTCCACAACACCCAATGTAATTAAGGTTACACAATTTTTAAAACACCAAATAGAGTATTGATATTATCTTAGCATTCAGCTTTAAATAATAAATAGATAAAAATAAGAATAAAATCACAAATAAACAGCAATTAGAACACAAAAATAATTTAGTTTAATTTAATTTACCGGAAGGACTAAAAACTAATATATGCAAACTAATTAATTTTAGTACCAAAATACCAAAATATATAGACATTAAAAGAAATATAAAATAGAAATTCAAATGAAATGGAAAGACCATACTGGGACCCTATATAATGACTATTCTGCCCCCCCCATAATTTCTTACAAAATATACATTTATATAAACTGGAAAGTGTGTATATATATGTGGCGCTCTATATACAAACACCATTTCAATAGATCAATATAAGATTGATGTTACCACAGAACTTCACCAGTATTCTATCTATAGAAATATAGAGTTACTTAAGGGGTCCAACACGATTTCTCACACAATATTTCATGTAATTATTAAATTTCTAAATTTCAATTTTTTACAATTACATATTCAATGTTTAATGGTTTCATTTTATTATATTAATTTCTAATTTTTGATTTTTGATGAGAGGCTTAACAAACTTAACCAACGTTAATTATAAAGATAGAGGGACAATAACTAGAAACTTTAATTAATAAGCATATAGTGCTATTGACAAGGTCCGAATTACAATACACATATTTCTTTATTATAGATATCTAAAACACCCCAATCCCAGATTGATGGAAACAGATCAGGGATATACAAAGCCATTACTAATTCATGTGACATTAATAAGCAGCAAAATAAGTCCCATCAGATAACCCTTACATATCTAACAGGCACCAAGTATAAGAAGGGGCCAATTCATAGAAAAAAACGAATTCATTTCATGCTTAACAAATTCCATTCAGTTCCATAGCTTCATTCAAGCCACCCGGGCTCATACTGTCAAGGGAGA
>WWET01000032.1:1496880-1511247 GCA_011038615.1 Limnodynastes dumerilii
TCTACTAGGGCTTGATCACCCCTAGAGGAATTGTTATTGGACATTGAGTTCAGGTGTCTATCCGCACAGATACTTAGGGTCAGCTTGCATTGTCGATTTATGTAGTGTTTAATGTCTATTTGTATTTGTTTTGTTTTTTAGGTTCTGGTACCAGACATATTTGTTCTATTAAATTTTGTTTTAATTTTACCGGAAGGCTTTTTTTGTTTTTTGTTTTGTTTTGAATGTATCTTTTGTTTTCTGTGATTTATTGTACCTGAGAACACACTGCGACAGCGCTGGTCTTATCTTGCTTTTTAACTCTATAGGACTGGTAGCTTGACTGGACTAGAACTGGAGTGCTGGGTTGCACCTGATTGGCGTGCTGGGTGCGCCGGACTAGCGTGTTGGGTGCACTGGACTGGTGTGCTGCGGTGCGCCAGCCTGGCGTGCTGGAGTGCGCCAGACTGGTGTGCTGGTGTGTGCCGAACTGGCGTGCTGGGATGTGCCAGATTGGCGTGCTGGGACGAGCTGGACTGCAAGGCTACTGGACCGGACTGCGAGGAGCACGGCAACTAGAACCAGAAAAGGACTATAGACAGTGGAACCGGAACGACAGGACCAGGACAGCGAGACCAAGACGGCAAGACCAGTACTTGAGACCAGGACTTGAGACCAGGACGGCAGGCGGGACCCGGATAGCAGGTGGGACCCGGATAGCAGACTCGAACTGGACAACAGACTGGAACTGGACAGCAGACTGGACCGGGATTGCAAGCTGGACCGGGTTTGCAGACTGGACCGGGATTGCAGACTGGACCTGGATTGCAGACTGGACCGGGATTGCAGACTGGACCAAGATTGCAGACTGGACCTGGATTGCAGACTGGATCAGGTTTTAGCAGACTGGATCAGGGTCAGTAGACTGGATCAGGGTTAGCTATAGCTTAGCTCAAGATAGATAGGTCTGGACAGCCAGCATCAGGAAGACTAAGTTGATCTGGGCCCCGAGGATGTGCACCGATTGGCTGGAGGACTGGAGAAGAGGATTCTCATTGGTGAACAGCGTCACATGAGTATCTTCAAGATGGCAGCGCCCATCCCGGCGCCAGAATACACGTGGGACGCCGAGATCAAGATACAGCAGGGTAAGTAGTGGATTCTGTCACTGCTTCAGTGACAGACTCCGTGAACCTAGAGGACCAGAGCATCAGGAGGGGACCGTGGACCGCCCGCAGCTGAACGGTTAAATGCGGCACCTGTCGCAACCATGACAGAATGATAAGTGGGGAGAGTTTCATGTATTTTTGACACTTGGAACCTGATTCAGAGTTTTATGCACAAACATTGAACGTCCTATTCAAAGTTGCAAATTTCCGCAAAACATGCAACTCTCCCCCCTCCATCCTTTCTCTTTATCCCTTTTCTCTCTTTTTCTTTTAACTCTTCCTCTCTCTTTTCTCTTATTTCTTATTCTACATATAATGTTGTATGACATTATCATTGCCAGCTCCATTTTGTTATGGTTATATATGTCTGCCTGGCAGGCTTTGTTGATTATATTGTTTATTTTGTTTATGTACAAAATAAAGCTAAATAATGTATCTATTAAAAAAAAACACGCTGCTCTGAATTGGATGTAGGGACAGATGTATCAGCCCCACAGCCAGCGTCGTATGAGGAGAGACTCTGGTATAGCCGAGGACTCAGCCGTTTAACTATTCATTTAAATGGGTTGTTTTAATGCTTGCATTTGCATCATTTAAAAACCCATTTAAATGCTTATTTTTCCATGTACATTAATACCTAAGCATAGTAGTGGTATTCTGTTGCTATGCTGGCATATTTAACAAAATAAATAAGTATAAAATAAATAAATAAATACATATTCAAAATATGTTTAATATTTTTTAAGCACAGATTTTATTTTTATTTTTTTAAACACACATGGTCTATGCTATGCAATTCCCACTTAATCCTAAAAACAGCCACAAAATACAGACTATATATGTTATCATTCATGTTTCTCCAGCCTCCCTGTATTCCCATTTCATGTCTCTCCAGCCTTCCAAAATTCCCAGTCATGTGTCTCCAGTTCCCAGTAATCTCTATCATGTCTCCCCAGCTCCCAGTATTCCCCAACATGTCTCTCCAGCCCCCCAGTAGCATCTCTTCAGCCCTCCCTCCCAGTATTCCCATTGTGACTCCTTTAATTTACTTTACTTGAAGTCTTCTCTCCTTCTAGCTTCTGCTCTCCACTGCGAAGGGCTCTGATGTGAATGACGCTGATGTGACCTCAGGTCACGCCAGCATCATATAGTAGGTACGTTGAAGAGGAACGGAGGTGCTGCGCGCTGCTTCAGTCTCAGAGACGCCGCTATTAAACGCTGTAAGATACTCTCACTAGTGTGGTGAGAGTGCCTTACAATGGGTAACAGTTGTGTCCATTTCTGGAGGCAGACCTGATGGCTACACACTACAGGTTACTTAGGTCGATCAGCCTGATTATTAGGTATCATGCAGCTAACGTTAGAGTTTCAGTTGAAAAATAAAAGTAATTGAGTTAAGTAGCAAAATGATTAAGAAGATGTAGAATTTCAGTGAACTATTTAACAAGAAGGTTAAACAAATTTGTACCTTACATACTGAATAAAAAAAAAAACATTAGTGTTACAATGAATTAAACAAGAATAATATGCAAAAAAAGAGTATTATAGAGTCCTGTAATAAAGTGGATAACAAAAGTGAAAGGTTAGCTACTGCCGAAATAAGAATAGTAATGTCAAGTATAGCCTTTAAGCACAGAGATGAGATCATTATGAATTTGCATAGCTTCATAGTTGATCTCATTAAAATGGTAACTAAGAACCATAATTCTCAGATAAGTTCTGTAGCATCTGTACATAAAGTAAATCTCAGTGCACACCAGGGAAATTGATAGTGCAACTGGATACCAAGCTTGGGACACTAAGTACTGAAACACCCCCTAAAACTGGGGATGATTGATGTGTTACATGGCCCATGCTTATTCATGCCATTCAACCAATGCTACATGGACTATACTTCTCTCCAGCATGAATTGCCATATTTGTGTCTCAAACTCAGGTTATAATTAATTTAAAAACAAGCTTTATCCTAACAAGGAACAGGAAAGATGAATACTTATGCTGTTGGAATTAATTCAATCTTCTTAGAATATAATAAAAAGGAAAAAATAACATATGTATTCCTGGGCACGAGCAGTATAATTATATAACAGTATTTAGTCCTTATGGGCAGGATCCAGACTTAGATAAGTGCTTGAAATAAGTTACTCCTGGGCTAAACCATGTTGATTGCAGGGGAGTCATATTTCATTTGTTGCAAACAGTATTAGAGTTGAGAGGTGATGTTTCCTATCTCAAGTCTAAATAACAGTGTGATAGTAAAGCTGGTCAGTATCTGTGTGCAGTAAGCAATTCAAAGATATATCCCTGCATGCAAAGAATACAATTAACTTGACCCCCCCTGCAATCAACATGGTTTAGCCCAGGAGTAAATAATTTCAAGCACTTGGATCCAGCCCTATATCCCTTAAAATGGTTGGTAACTGTAAGATCAATGAATAGATTTAAATGTGTCGTAATACCAATTTGTACATGACTTTCCTTTCATTCGATCCTTTAAAAACAGTTTTATCATTATTTTAATTTTTTATAATTATTTGGATTTAGTTGCTCTGGGTAAACTTTATACAAGAATTATATTTATTTAAAGTATCTAAAATGCCATTGGCATCTGAATATAGCGGTTCTTGTTGTACGTATGTATTTCTTTCTTTAAAACACAGGTGTGCATGAATTAATAAATGAATTGGGTGTTCACCATGAATATATAACTCTAACCAGCATAGATTAGGTCACCTCCAGTACTTATCAAATGACTTCAAGTCACATTTTATGTGTTTCAACTATTCATTGAGAAGCACACTGTGTGTCCTAGGAGTGCCTGCAGTGGAACTGGGCCTTAAATCACAGGAGTGTTGAGACCATTGTGGCTTTAATAATACTGTAGCTTTATTCAGCTTACTGTGGCACTCTTTTATTGTTACTATGGATTGATACTGTGATCTTACTCTCTATGATGTATAAGGTGATCTTCATTGCAAGTGTACTTCTGAATAAGCAATTTGATATAATATAATATAATATAATATAATATAATATAATATAATATAATATATATGATATAATATCCACAATATTGAAAGTTAATATTGTTTGACCTTTACGATACACAATGTGACTTTCTTGTATAAGTCTATTAAACAATATCGTTCTATCACTGAAGATGCATTATTAGGATCCAATCAATTAAGTGTATCATCGATTAGCAAGGTTGCCAATATAAGCAATATCTTCTATTTTAAAGAATTACATCTTACCTTAAATCAATTTTCAGGACTATGAAATCATCTTTTTTGGATGGACTTTATGACAATTGATCATGTAGTATTACTGATTGGTGTTTATTTGATCTCATTATAGTTGTTACACAACAAAGCATTGTTGCTACAACTCATATGTTTGGCTAATTTGGTACCATGTTTTAGATGTTTTGTTAATAAAAAAAAGTTTTATTGTTTGAGCCAGTAGCTTTTTTTTTATTATTTTATGGTTAGTTGATCTTTGTTATTAATTTTTTCTTTTTCTCTTAGTGCTTCACTGCCAGTATTATTTTTTACGTGATTTCTAGAAAATACTTGCATAATCAATTTTGGTTTCCCACATCATGTTTTAGGCATGTCACTTTGTCTTATTATTAAAATGTACTAGAAATTATTTAATACAGACATGGTTCACAATATGAGAACTGGTTCTGAGTTTTAAGTTTATTATTATCTATTTTTAAAAGTGCTGTATTTTATCTTCAATATAAAATGAAGATAAAAAATACTGCCACCCAATGTTTTGCTGGTGAACAGCAGGTGATCATCCCGATCATACCTTTCTGTGATCAAACTTTTAGTATGTCCCCTCTGCTGACTGAAAATATAGGCAAATTCCGTGTTCTTGGATAGACTTTAATCTTTAGATGCAGGCAAAAATGGTCTTTGTTTGAATCGATTTATAGGCTTATAAACGGGTGCTTTTAAGGCAGGATGCAATGGAGATTAACTGATTGATTGTTTCCTGAGTTAGCTGTCAGTTCTGGCTGTGGCTTACCCTATGCGCTTTCAATTAGCTAAGAGATGCTATGCTGGTGTGTTACCTATGCTAATAGGCTGACTCAAGTTTTAAATGCACTTCCTGACACTTCTCCCTTGCAAGTGATACAATTTACATGTTGCAATAGTGTCCTGGTTCCTGAGCTCTTGTTTCTATGTCCTGTTAATTATTTTTTGGATTCTGATACTTATCCAGCTGCAGATCCTGGTGCAGTTTCTGGTGGTAACAAGCTGTGGGCCCTGGCCCCTTATAGGCAACTTCTAGCTGCAAATCCTGGTTTATGTTTCAGTCCTTTGTTTGCATCAGTGTCTCTAATTGCAGTCTGATTGCTAAGTGAACACTGTGTCATTCCTGGATGGCAAACGCATTCTAAAGCTGGCCACACACTAGAGAGATAATTGTGCCGATTTAGCAATTATCGTGGATTGGCCGAATTATCGCTCTAGTGTGTGGTGCCGATAATTTACTGAAACGGCCGATAATCCAAAAAAAATGGCTGCCGTCAGACAATCTGATCGGGTGTTTTGCAATAAAAATGATCGTTTATCGCTAGCAAAATCGTGCAGTGTGTGGGCATTTCAGATAATTGTATGTCCTCTCTCCCTGTCTGGCTATACAGCACTGTATAGTAAGACAGGGAGAGAGGACAGAGCGCTGCAGAGCCCCACACACTGACAGGCTGCAGCGCTATGTCCTCTCTCCCTGTCTGGCTACACAGCGCTGTATAGTCAGACAGGGAGAGAGGACATAGCGCTGCAGAGCCCCACACACTGACAGGCTGCAAGCGCTCTGTCCTCTCTCCCGTGCTGTATAGCCAGACATAGGGAGAGAGGACAAAGCGCTTGCAGCCTGTCAGTGTGAAAGCTGGGTCTCCTGTCAAGATTGACAGGAGACCCAGCTAATCAGGAGAGGCTGCAGGCTCTCCAGCAGAGATTATCGGTCCCAGTCTGTGGCAGTGTATGGTGCCGATATCGGGACCTTTCCCTAGGGGGAAATCATCCCGTTTATCGGCAGCCACATGCTGGGAGCGATAATCGCTCTTGTGTGTGGCCAGCTTAAGGCTCTGTGATAGTGATAGTTCTCAACCTACTTAATCTGCTGATATCTGCTGGTATATCCTCTGTTATCTTTATACCTGTGTACAACCTCTGTGTACAACACTTACCTATTATGTGCTGTGTCAGTAATTCTGAGGGGCACTGGACCCATCTCAGTGTAGTAAGATCAGTATTGACGCTGGATCCTATATTAGGACTTTCATAATTTGCATTATTGGATTTATATGCTAAACAATTTAGTCATTTCAATCTGCATATGTCATTCTATATTGCTCTGTATATTAGATACCCAGGCAATGTGATCAAGCAATTATTCATTCAATTAATGATTAATTCTGTGATTCATAATAAAGACAATTGTACAATCAGCACATGTCAATTTTCATTCATATATACACCTAACAGCTGGTTTACAGAAGCTTATTTTTATTGCCTATTTTGTAATTAGAACTTGCAGTTCAATGCTAGACCATGCTTTAAAAGTATCTGCCTACATATTTGGTACAGGTTGATACAGCAAGCATCAGCATGAAATATCCTCGGACACAATCATCATTACACATGAATATCATTGAATTCCCATAGTCAGGAAATGATCATTTTTATTTCTGCTTTCAAAGCACATTCAAACATTTTTCTACGGTCTCTGAATACAGCTAAGAACAAGTGCACTCAGTAAAGTTTACAGCAAAGTTATCCTGAGAGGGGCGCACTTGTTGTCCTAAATTCACTAAAATATTTTAAAACCATCAAATAAGAGGGTCCGGTAATTACCATTCCCATCGTTTTCCTACAGCACATTTGCAGGAACATTGCTTTCTCAATTAATTAGGATGTCTAAAACTAGGTCTCCAACCGTATTGCAAATCAATGCTTTTGGTGTAGATTACCTTGTCTTTTTTTACAATATTTTTCTAAAACACAGAAACAGATTGAATTGATGTGTTTATTTATATTTCTATCATACTAATATAAATATAACTTACGGTGTGATATAGATGTTTTACATCTCATTGAGAAGACACTCTTATGTGTAAAATGTGAGAAACTATATGGGCCTGATCCAGACCTACGCCGATGCGCTGTGCTTACTAAAGCACAGCGTATCGGCGTTCACTTTGACTGACACTCCCCCTGTGCGGGCATATGGCCCCTTGCCGGCTGAAGGCTACCCTAACTTCAGCTGGCGTAAGGAAGGGGCCATATGCTTGCACAGGAGCATATGGCAGCCTAGCCTGCCCTCCCACCTTCATTTATCTAGTTCCCCCCGCCCACCTACACTAACCTGTACGTAGGGACCAGGATCCAGGATCGGGCGTTGCCGTAGCAAAGCCGGGCAACATCTGCCCGGCACATGCGCAGATCGGCGGCAAAGCCGATCTTACGCTTATGCCCGCCGTCCGAGCGACGACGGGCGTTATTCAGGACCAGGCCCTATGTGGCTGATCCAAGAGCATTAATTTAGAGCTGAGTTGGAAACTGTCATCTCTTTAACTGGCCTACCTTGAAGGTCACTATAGTGCTTTCCTAAGGTGCACATTTCCTCCTTGTCATTGCTGCTGTTACCAACTCTGGATCAGCCCCTATATCTCTAACCTACAGTTGTAATGTATACATGTTATCATGTTATGTACAGGAAATAAAAAATATGGGCCTAATTCAGATCACCGTGTGACTTTTATGCTCGCATGGGGATCTGTAAGTTGGCACGGAAGAGGGGCGTGCATGCCCCTGTCACTCCCCTCTTTCAGATGGAGCTCTGGACACTTACAGTGTCCAGTTACATAATGCAACTTTGAAGCTTTATATGCCCCTTTAACCTATTCAGTTATATTTTTTATGTTTTAGCCTCACTGGTATTCAATAAAAGGTGCTAACAAAAATATTTATTGAATACATTTTTATTGTTTCCAAATGAAAAGCAAATGACAGACTCACACTTTGCCTGCACTGAGCATAAATCTCAGTGGCTCTAATTGAAGCAATTATAATTAGTGACTAAAATCCCACTTTGCTACAGTGTTTTATACAGGATCAGGTCATCTCAAAACAAGAGACAAGCTGAGCTAATTTCCAGTGAGTAATGAATAATCCTTATTAGGTAAAGGCTTTATATTCATTTTAAAAGCAAAATCTCTTCAAAGTTTTGGATGATTCCAAAAGGAAATAAGTACAAATTATCCACAGCTTACAATTGATTGATACAACAGATCTCTGAACAGATGTGTGATCGAGAACCAGAAGTTGTTAATTATCTCAGTGGCAAACGTAGGATTTTGAAAGGGGGGTTTCCAATTTGTGTAATATATGAGGGGTATATTAGCAGTCTGGACAAGACACATTACATAAAGTAACATAAAGTACATGTGGGGATATATTAGGCATCTAGGAATGGGCCAATCCCAGACTATATATATATATATATATAGCAAACGTAGTGAAAGGGGGGTTTCCAATTTGTGTAATATATGAGGGGTATATTAGCAGTCTGGACAAGACACATTACATAAAGTAACATAAAGTACATGTGGGGATATATTAGGCATCTAGGAATGGGCCAATCCCAGACCAGACTAGGCCTAAATGACCTAATATAAAGTGCATAGTGAATAATAACGCTAATAGCTTTATAAGAAGTCATAGTTCTTCAATTTATAAGTGTGCATGAAAAATTGTGTCTATTTGTAAAGATACATATTAGATACAACAAAATTATTGTGTGGATACAAAATATACAAAAACCTTTAACAAATTATTAATAACAAAAGTGCTATAGTGCCTCAGACAGTCTGTTCTGCCTCTCAATACAAATACATATACATAATAATACCATTAAATACATGTGAGGTATTCTAGATTGTGTCCAGAAGTTGGCTTACAATAATAATAAAAAATAAAAAAAACATACCTTAAGTTACTATACTTCAAAGTGAACATATTTGCCATTAATTATATTTAAGTGCAATGAACCAATTCAAATCTACATATAACCCCGACATCCAATCAGATATCACACCTATTAGTGATACACAACCCAATGGGAACGCACCACCTCTACCTCCAAGAGAACCACAAAATCCCCCCATTTATCTTTCACAATATCCCCATTTTAACCAAGGAAGAGGAGGACAACAATACAGAGGAGGATATAATAAGAGAGGGAGAGGTTATCCCTTCCCCAAAAGAGGAGGATCATATCCTCCGTATCATCAGAATCAACCAAGACATCCTACATATTATCACAACCAACCAAGGCACCCCTATCCACCCAGATATCCCTATCCAGATAGAGATACTTTTCAAGATAATTATTCCTATAACCAGGAATATTATCCTCCTACTCATAATAGATTTGACACTCTGAGGGATTTAGAACAATCACCACCACGTCATTTTTTAGGGGACGAGAGGGAAAGGAGAGATCCCTACCCTCGCTAGACGTCTCAAGCATCCTTACATTTCACAATAAAAGAGGAAGAAGAGGCGGTAACAAGAAACAAAAAAGATTAAGACTTAACAATAAAAAGAAAGTGTTGAAAAACGCACTAAAGAAAAATGATAAGGGAGATATACAAGATACGAAAATATTTAACCTTAGTTCCCATCATCTCTCTAAAGAGGAGGAAGGGATTCTCAAAAGAGGCCTAAAATTTGCCCCCAATAATAAATGTGATCCTTTTGACGCATTTATAGGTATAGAGAAGTTTGTCAGAAAACTGACTCTTAAGAAATTTTTTAATAATAATATGGAGGAAGAATCCACACTAGAAGGAAGTTCTAATTTTAAACCTAAGTCTACCTTCTTTCCCCGGCATAAGAAAGGGAACTTCATCGACACGTTTGAGAAAATGGTCACTGAAGATCTACACAAATTAGGAGCCTCTAAAAAGGAGAAAAAGTTTCCCAATAACAATTTTATTCAAAAAGAGAAAGAGGCATTACAGGAATTAAAAAAGACGAAATATATAGTTAACCAGCGGACAAGGGGGGGGGGGGTATTGTAGTAATGGATACCATTAAGTATAAAGCGGAGGTAGAAAAACAGCTACAGGACTCCAATACATACAGAAAATTAAAAGGAGATCCAACCAAAAAATTTCAGAATGATCTTATAACATTTTTAGATAAGTATGTAAATAAAGGAACCTTGAGTATAAAGGAGAAGGAATTCATACATATAAAAGAACCCTCAGTACCAGTTATCTATATCCTTCCCAAGGTTCATAAGGATCCCATCAACCCCCCGGGTCGTCCAATAGTGGCTGGGACTGAATCCCTCACTTCAAACTTGTCAAAAATGATAGATTTTCATCTTCAGAAATTAATGGATATGATTCCTTCCTACTTGAAAGACACCACCGACATGTTGGTGAAATTGAGAAATATCACTTGGGAAAGAGGGTGGAGACTAGCCACTGCAGATGTCTCCTCCCTCTATACCATAATAGATCATCAAAAAGGATTGGAAGCTGTCCGCTTTTACCTTAATCTTTCCCCTCTAGACCCGGATCTTATAGAATTTTTATTGGAAGGTATCTCTTTTATCCTTTTTAATAATTATTTTAGTTTTAATGGGGAATTTTATTTACAGATACGGGGTACAGCCATGGGAACCAGGTTCGCCCCCTGTTATGCCAATTTATTCTTGGCCTTTTGGGAACACAACATCATCCCAAAAGGGGGGCAGAACCTGGTCTCATGGCTGAGATATATAGATGATGTCTTTTTTATATGGGGGGGGTCCGAAGAGGAACTTCAGGTTTTTTGTGATGTGCTCAATCAGAATGATCTTAATATAAAACTAACTTTTGATATTAGTGAAGCTTCCGTCAATTATTTAGATCTTAATATTTATATTGAAAATGGGGCTATTGAAACACAGAATTTCACTAAGAGCACTGATACAAACTCATACATACCGGTTAATAGCAATCATCACCCCTTATGGCTGAAAAATGTACCAAAGGATCAATTTTTGAGACTGAAAAGAAATTGTTCAAAAGAGACATCATATATCAAACATGCAGAGAAAATGAAACTACAATTCCTCAATAAAGGTTACTTAGAGGAAGAACTTAATGATACTATAAAAGAAGTAGGGGAAATAAAACGTGATTCTTTACTAATCCCCAGAATTAAGGACAATGGGCCTGATCCAGAGCAACGACCGCAAGCGAGCGTATGACGAGCGTATGCGAAAATTCTGCGAAAAATTCGCAACGCGCATGCCCAGTATGACAGCTTCCGGTCGCCCGAGCGTCATGAGCGAATAGCGGGCGTATGGTGAGCGTATTTTTCGCTCGCGGGGCGTGCGTTCTTTACGATGGTCGGCTGGGCGCCCGTTTTACTACAGGGAGGCGGGGATAGCCATTTAAATTGTACAGTATGGGCGTGCTAAGCCCGTACGCTCAGCGTATTTTCTGCGAATTTTCGTACGGCCGACGGTCGTACCCAGTGTAGGGTATAGGCGTCGTTATCAAACATGCAGAGAAAATGAAACTACAATTCCTTAATAAAGGCTACTTGGAGGAAGAACTTAATGATACTATAAAAGAAGTAGGGGAAATAAAACGTGATTCTTTATTAAACCCCAGAATTAAGGACAATAAGGATATACTATCCCAAGTACCTTTCATATGTAAATTAAATTATCAACATAAACAAATAGAACGAATTGTCAAAAAACATTGGCATATTCTAAAAAGTGATGGAGAATTAGAAGGCCACATAGGTATAAATCCAAGATTCATTTACAAAAAGGCTCCCAACTTAAGAGATAGTTTGGTTAGAAGTGCCTATGAGAATATGAGGAATGTTCCATCTAAAATTACATCTAAAGGATTCCACAGGTGTGGAGACTGTCAGATGTGTAAAAATACTAAGGGTCAAAGAAAAGTAGAAACATATACCTCTACATCTAATAAAAAAGAATTTAGGATAGACGAGTTCATTACCTGTAATATGAAAAACTGTATATATATCATCGAATGTATATGTGGTCTGCAGTACATAGGCCGTACCTCCAGACCCTTAAAAATCAGATGGGCAGAGCATCTACGTAACATCAAAAAGGGTCTGGAGGAACACCCTATGGGCCTGATCCAGCGCTACGAAAATTCGCAACGACGGGCGAATGCGAACGTACGCTCGTCGTATCAACCTACACGCCCCTAGCACTCCCATAGTAAAGTCCCTGCTTACGGCGGCTATACCCCACACTGGGCACGACCGTCGGCCGTACGAAAATTCGCACAAAATACGCTGAGAAAATACGCTTAGCACGCCCATACTGTACAATTTAAATGGCTACCCCCGCCTCCCTGTAGTAAAACGGGCCCCCAGCCGACCATCGAAAAAAAAATACGCCCGGCGAGCGAAAAATACGCTAACGATACGCCCGCTATTCGCTCATGACGCGCGGGCGACCGGAACCTGTCATACTGGGCATGCGCAGTGCGAATTTTCGTACGAAAATACGCAAAAAACGGGCGTACGCTCGCCCGTCGGACACCAATTTCGTAGCTCTGGATCAGGCCCTATGTCATTACATTTTAAAAAACATCATGAGGGTAAAACAGAAAATATTACTAAATTTTGCGGTATAAAGAAAATCAATTCACATTGGCGAAAACATGATATGGGATCTAATCTTGCTAGGACAGAAATGGAGCTCATTTTTAGATTGAATACATTGCACCCCCATGGCCTCAATCAAGATTTTGAGGTCAAATGGTTTTTATAAGAGTGTTTACCTTACCGTGAAAAACTTTGAGTGACTTATATCCTATTGTTTTCAGAGAAAGACACCCATGTATTTGTGGAACAACTTACCTACAACCATACCATCCTGGATATGCCCGAACACGTCCGATCTCGGAAGCTATACAGGTATGAGCCTGGCCAGTACCTGGATGGGAGACCTCCGGGGAATACCAGGTGTTGTAGGTGAAAAGGAGTCTGCATTCTCTCACATACGAAGGATTTGTACAACACCAGTAAGGTTACTCTATTCATGCATCTGTTATATTTTATATATATTTTTTATTTAGCTCAATGTTATTTAATGGATTTTAAACACCCATTATTGTGTAGTAATAATTTGAAGGAGATTGTCCCATATAGGGGGGGATGTCATACGACTCTAACCTATGATGCTTCTTTACCTTCACACATTTGTTTATTAATATGGAGCTGGGTTAAATATATGCAAATGATGTGTAGGTATATATCACCTACTCTTATATATACATATATATTTTAAAATATTTTAGAATGTTTTATTATTGCACTTAAATATAATTAACGGTAGATATATTCACCTTAAAGTATAATAACTGAAGATATGCCATTTTTATGTTATTTTAAGCTAATTCCTGGACACTATCTGGAATACCACATATGTATTTAATTGTATTGTAATGTATCTGTATTGAGAGGCAGAACAAACTGTCTGAAGCACTATAGCACTTTTGCTATTAATTATTTATACATATTTTTCTGTATAGATGTTTCTAGCATTATGAGACTGTTTCACTGAGATCATTTTTATGAGACTGTTTCACTGAGATCATTTTTATACTTTGTATCCACACAATAGTTTTGTTGTATCTAATATGTATCTTTATAAATATACAGAATCTTCTAAGCACACTATTTCTATATATTGAAAACTATGACTTCTTATAAAGTTATAAGCGTCTTAACACTAAATAAGTTCTATTATTATTCACTATGCACAATATCCACACTCATTTGCACTTTATGCTACTATTTTTTGTATAAAATATTTTTATGTATTATTATTTATATGCACTTAATTATTTCACCATATTTAAGTATATCATATTTAATTAATTTTTATATGTATATGCGTTGTTGGATTTTAGATTGTCACATAGGTGCTTGCAATTTAAATTTGTAATTACTATGCATTGGTGAGAACAGCGGCATACAGGGTTTAATAGGGAAACCAGACTTTAGGACCCAGTAGGAGGAAAGACAGAAAGGATATGGATCACCTGCCGGAAAACAATATAAGCGGGACTTTGGAGACACCGAGTCACTTTTGAAAAAGGGCGGAGCCCGAAACGCGTTAAGTGACCACGGCAAGAGAGACCCCTGGA
>WWET01000032.1:1531916-1543635 GCA_011038615.1 Limnodynastes dumerilii
GCATACCTCCCAACATTTGAGAATTGTAAAGAGGGACAAATTTTTGCAGCCTTGTAGAAGGGGTGTGTCTTGTACCGCCCAGTGAGCATGTCTGGGGAAAGTGGGTGTGTCTGGCATGCCCAGAGTCAAGTGCATGCCTCTTTTAATAATTTAGCCATCCATATGTCTGCTCCTTATTATTTATATATTATTTATATATATATTATTTGCTCCTTTTTATTTGTCCAGCCTCCATGACTGCCCCTTATTATTATGTCCAGCATCCATGTCTGCCTCTTATTATTATGGCCAGCCTCTATGTTTGCCCCTTATTATGGCCAGCCTCCATGTCTGCCCCTTATTATTATGGCCAGCCTCCATGTCTGCCCCTTGTTATTATAGCCAGCCTCCACGTCTGCCTCTTATTATGGCCAGCCTCCATGTCTGCCCCTTATTATATGTCCAGCCTCCATATGTCTGCCACTTATTATATGTCCAGTCTCCATATGTCTGCTCCTGTTTATATGATCAGCCTCCATATGTCTGCCCCTTATTATTATTGCCAGCCTCCATGTCTGCCCCTTATTGCCAGAGCCAGCCTCCATCTGCCCCCTATTGCCAGCCTCCATCTGCCCCCTATTGCCAGTGCCAGCATCCATCTACCCACTATTGCCAGTGCCAGCCTTAATGTCTAACCCCTATTGCCAGTGCCAGCCTCCATGTCTGCCTCCAAATGCCAGCCTCCATCTTCCCCCTTATTGCCAGCCTCCATCTGCCCCCTTATTGCCAGCATCCTCCTGCCCCCTTATTGCCAGCTTCCATCTGCCCCCCTTAATGCCAGCCTCCATCTGCCCCCTCAATACCAGCCTACATTTTCCCCCTTATTGCCAGCCTCAATCTGCCCCCTTAATGTCAACCTCAATCTGTCCTCTTAATGCCAACCTCCATTTGCCCCTTTATTGCCAGCCTCTATCTTCCCCCTTTATGCCAGCCTCCATCTGCCCCCTTATTGCCAGCCTCCATCTTCCCCCTTAATAAAGTGCCAGCTTCATGTCAGACTTTTTTTTTTTTACTTACCTCTGATGTCTTCTGACTTCCTCTGCGGCTCTCCCACTGAGGCTCTCCCTCTCTCCTTGCGGCGTCTGTTCTGCGGTCACGTGACCACTGGTAATACAGGGCTCCTACGGGAGCCCTGTAGGACCAAATCCCTTATTTGAATGGCAGTGACCGTGTAGGTTATGGTTACTGTCATTCAGTAACAGATTTGGTTCTACAGGGCTCCCATAGGTGCCCTGTATTACCCATTAGGCGCTGTAAAAAGCCCAGCCGCATACACAGCGGCCTGGGCTTTTGTTTAAAAAAAAATAGCAACTTTGTCCCGAGAATCTCGGGACAAGTTGTGAGGTGGGCAGGACAACGGGATAGTCCCTCGAAAGCGGGACTGTCCCGCTCAAATCGGGACACTTTGGAGGTATGATAATGTTCTCTATTGATTTATAATTGTGTTAAAATTATCTCCCCAAATTATGCCTGTATGGGGTAGATCCAGACCTACGTTTCAAGCTTACTTTCTAAACACTCCCCTAGGCACTCCCCACGCATGTAAATACTTTGGTTGTATCACGCTTCCTAAACCCTACTTTAACTTTACACAGCGTAACTACTGACTCACGTACCTAACTGCCTAAGCAGGCCCATACTGTACAATTTAAATGCCTCCAAAGCATAATTACGGGGATTGTATGGCTGGCACGCCCCTTCGTTTGTAGTTACGCTGCTGATAAGTGACTGGGACATACGCTCTGACTTACGTAACATCTGTCGCGAGCATGCGCAGTAAATACTAAGTTGCGATTTTACGTGAGCGTCTAGCATAAAATCACTCACGTACGTAGCTCTGGATCTGGCCCTATATTCCCACTTCTATAAAATTGCTCTAAATCAGGGGTTCTCAACCCCTAATGGTAAAAGTTTTTAAATCTCCTTGCTGGAGGAGTGCTCATACCCTTGCTGGAGGAGTGCTCATACCTGACAATTACATTTTGAAAGCTCCACAGGTTTTGCAGGGAGACCTACAAAACATGGACTGTTAGTGGTACTTGAGGATGGGATTGAGAACCCCTGCTCTAAATGATAAAGAGTCCTATTATAGGAGAATAAAAACCCCTATTAGGGAACACTATGGGCACAATTAAGTATACATTCTTTATTTGTACAAGAAGAACATACAATAGACAAGATGTACATAGCAGACTACAGGACTGATATTCAAACTGGACAGAAGATGGAATTACAACCGTATTTATTATCTGTCTACAAATGATAGAAGATCTATTATTGTACACAGAAGTTACTGGTTTAGGCGTGAATAGCAAGACCAAGGGGTAAGAAGAGGGGAGACAACGAGGGGGAAACATTGGGGGAAAGAGGAATAGTTACCAGGGTACAATTATGGAGTTTGTATATAACTGAAAAAAAGAACAGGTTAGTAAAAAAAAAGACATTGTAGCCAAGCAGGGAGGGTTGGAGGAAAAAAAGACGAACAAAAGACGTCACACATTCCCCAAACCACACATTTATACCCCATCCCAATTAAACAAAACCTACTGCTTACTCCTGCCTATCCCATCCCATTGGGTAAGATGACCACTGTCTTGAATGGTGGAAGAGCCAGCCTGTCATGGATGCTCACATATTGGGGTCCTCGTTTGTCTTGTATCGTAAAGATTCTTTGTTTCATAAAAAAAATATCACAAGTGGAATATGCATTTATAAAACATGTTGTTGTAGAAAATGTGATTTCACTTCATGGTCATTAAATCCATTTACATAATAAAAATAAACTTCAGTGTTAGTACTGCTTATGATCATCTGGGTTCACTGCAATACTGACATAATAACTAATCAAATAATAATTTAATACAGAGATCTTTCCTTCTGCAAGGGTCTTCTGGTGATGGCTGCTTTGAGTCTTCTTCTCTTCAGCACATTCATGGAAGCCATTTGTGCATGAACAGAAGACAAAAGGAGATAGAGTGGGGACAGAGCATGGAGATAGTGTAGACAGATTGGAGGAGAGAATGGCTGGGACTAGGAAAGGAGTCAAGGTAAGAGAATCAATTTTTTTTATATACTATTTGTGGTGTTGGCTGTATCATTATGGAATTTGTTTGTCGCCGTATATTTAAAACAACATCAGATCGAGATTCATTTTCATATCAACAAAGAAAGGAGATTAGTGATCATGTACTGTCTACATTATTTGTTATACAATAACATTATGAATAATTTATTAGATTACCCAAAATGCCTGTTGATATTTGGATCTAGATTGGAAGACAATCTAAAAAAGTGCTACATTTTTTCCTTTCCTGGTTCAATTTATTATATTAAATATTCAATCACAGTTTCCATGACAACTGCCGGTATGTTAAATTGAAGTTCTTGGCTACTGTACTTGTCTTAAATTACTTATGTTGAGAAAAAGTTATGTAGAATAAACTTTTATTTGTACTTAAAGCACTTCTCTTCTTTTTGAGCTTTAATACTTGCTATGTTTTGAATAATTACACATGATCAATTTTAAAGTGTGATAGATGTTTACTTACACCAAATTTGAAATTGCAGCTAAACATGATAATAAATAATTCAGCATCAATTTAACTGTATCTATATAAACAGTATGCTCCTTGGCCCAGCACAAGAAATCTAATTATTTAGTTTTGTTTATGACAGCACAGCTGATAGGGCAGGATATCACACTAGATATAGACTTTGCAGCATTGTGTGTTATCCAGAATTTCAAGCAATAATTGCTATTGAACTGCATTATACAATAAGCCACAAGAAATTCATTTACTTTATTCACTGTAGTTGCTAGAGATAAAAAGTAAAAAAAAAAAAAATACAGTCAATAAATAGCATAACCATCATCTGTCTGAATAAAGAAAAACTTAAATAAGTAAAAGCAGGGGGTTGGTGGAAGTCTTTTAAAGTTACATGATCTTGATGATGATATAAGGCCAGATTACCATTCACATATGGTTGTACCATTCACCAATAGGATCGATTAATGAAATTTTAAACAGTAGCTCAATTTACAAAAAGTTAGGTCGCCACCTCAAAAGGCCCTTTTTTGAAAGGGCCGTTTTGTACCAGGCCACAGTAAACCAGGCCTGCAAAATGGATTGCTTCTGCCTCTGAGGAGAAGCAATCGATGATTAACAGGATGAAGGCACAGTAGAGAATGGTAGATAATCCTTCTCCTAATTCTTACCCTAAACCAAACCCTCCCCTTTTCATTACTCTAACCCTATCCCTCCTCTTACATTACCCTAATCCTAACCCTTATCTCCCCACAGCTTGACCCTAAGATTCCTCTCCTCGCAACCTAACCCTAAGACTCCCCTCCCCACAGTCTAACCCTAAAATTCCCCATACTCCTCACCTGTTGGTGCGACGGATCTACAGCTGTGCGACAAGCCTGCAGCAGGCGAAATTTATAAATGAATAAAGGGTAAGTATGCTGATCAGCATACTTAACCATTCATAAAAAAATTCACAATAGCGCTATTTTCAAAATAGAGAATGATGAAAATTTGCTCTATCTATTTCTAAAATAGCACTTTCGCAGTGGCGACTTTGGTTTATGTAAAACCGAAGGTTTATTAAGCCCAAGGTTTTTAAACTCCGAGGTTGTGGATTATCTGATATTTTTCATGGGAAGATGGGAGCAGTCTATCACTTATGATGGCTTGGTTGTTATGGACAGAGATGGGGGCAAGGGAGTTTCATTTATAAGACTCTTAACATTGACTATTCCTTTCTGCTTCCTCAAGTCAGGGGGAAACCATAAACTTTGATTACCCTAACCATCCATATGGTGTTCTGTTATTTCTTACTGTGGATGGTTGTTTTAGGCCGTAAGGCAGTTGTGTATTCACGTTTGTTAAATGTTTAGTCAAACATAAATATTTTGTGGGACAGAATGTCCAGTTTTATTTGAAAGTTTGAACTCTTTTGCAACACAATTAATGAATTACAATGTGGACAAATTTTATGGTTGTTCATATTGGTCTTAATTTATAATTAAGGATGGAAGGGGACTTACACAAGTCATTTGAGACCCCTTCACATATAACATTTCTGCATGCGAAAGGGGCCAGCATTTAGTGTTCACATGCTTAAACCTCACCGTACAGGCAGGGATAGAATGCTAATTAAGTCCCGGGGGTCACAGATCCATGCAGTTAAGTTACAGTAGGGTTCTAAACACTTCAGTGTCCAGAACATCGGAAGAAGGAGGAAAGTGCCAGCGACGCGCACTCCTCTCCTCTGTGCTTACTTTCAGATCTCCAAGTGTACGTAAGTCGCAGAGATCTGAATCAGGCCCATTGATGTTAACAACACAATTGGTGCTTAAATAAATGCAAGGTGCATCTGAGGGAGTACAAAGTAAAGTTAATATGGGCGCTAGTAATATAAATACCCACTAACGATAAACTATATAGCACAGCTGCTCCCAATAGGATGACCCAATCCTAAACAAATATATGCATAAGATTGAGACCCTGTTTTAGCAGTTAAACCTTATAATAAATCGCAGACCATTTCTTAACAATCTTTTTTTTCTAGAGATAGCTTGAAAATGCCTTCAGATTGCTAAAACTCACAATTTGGTCGTCGTATGGAAGGCAGTCACCTATCCTCCATTGCATAAGAAAGGAAAAGATTGGCTAAGACAGGTAGTGAATGGACAAAGACTTTCAACAGCAATAAGTATTGAGGTTAGGCTCCTTTAGCTTCGGCTCCTTTAGCTTCTGGGGAAAGTCTGTGGCTTCAAATGCATCTGCTTATGAAATTTAATACTTAAGCTTGTATGTATCTGAATGGAAGTGCTGACATTTGACATTTTTCCTTTATGACTTTGAATCACTACCTCGTGACATCTTGCTCCCGCCATTAATCATAGCCATATCTCCAACACTTTATTTCCTACCAAGTTCCAAAAGCCTTGTGAAATGCCATGATCTGCTCTTACTGAGTGTTAGAGAGAAAAATGTAAAGGAAATCCATGCCACAAGATTAATTGTTTTTTCCTCCAGAAACACATTAATGTTACAGAAGCAATTAAAAGTGACACATTTTAAGATGAAGCTATGCAAACAAAGCAGCATGGAGAAAATACACTAAAAAGCTGTAGGCAACTTCCTTTTTTTCTGCAATACAGATTTATTTGGTAAAAAGGGGAAAATAATTGAATTGACTACATTTCATGCCATCTATAATTAGTTAACTCAGTAATAATATATTGAGCATACAAAAATATGATATTCCTCCACCTTGTGTTCATTTGATGCTGATGGAATTTGTAGAAAAGAAAATCGGAGCAGGGACCTTGTAATTTATTGACCTCCTCTGCTGCCTGGAACAAGAATAATAACTTCAGATATGAATCATCATACAAATTGTTTAAAGATCACAGGCATCTGCAGTAATGGGGTTGGTATCTTTTTCAGTTGTATTTGAAATAAAATAATATTTTATCTAAAGACTTAAAAATATAAACAGGCAGATCATTTTCTAATTAAGATTCATGACATTTGCTAACTACAAAATCTAAAAATTACTGTAAACTGATTTACATTTATATTTACTTTTTTTTTTTTTCATTCATCTGTTCCAACATTCCACAAGTTGTCTCTTGTGCTCAACTTTGACATAGAAAAGGGTGACCGAATTAAACACATCCAAAACCTGATCCAGAGTTATGTGGTATGCAACGCAGATGCATCAGAGAACAAATTCATTCCCTTTTAGAGTCTCCAACTGAGCTGGTTGCACAGGGAATGAGTACACCCCTTCAGCCTGTATGCATAGGCAAACAGACTGAGGGGAGCAGTGCAGCATGTTGCACAATTACATGTGAATTTGGTTTGCAAATTGTTTCAAAGTATCAAAAAATGTTAGCAATTTAAATTGCCTTATTTTTCTTTATATTTAAAGTTAAAATGATTTGCAAACCGTATTAGAAAAACCCACCTATTAAAATAAATAAATAAAAAAAAACTCACAAGTGTTCAGTAAAGGTGCACTTTATTTGACCTAATTGCTGGTCAAGAAGAACCATAAGAGGACATGTGAGTGCTCCAGGTTCCAGTGACAAAAGAGAAAATGCCACCAGAAGACACCAGCCAGCTCTCAGACAGAAAGGGCTGAATCAACATGGGAAATCAGAATGGAGGCATGGATTGACCAGAGAAATCATGAACTCATGAAGTTACCAGGGAGCATTGTCCAGCTCATTGTTGTGCTTTGGAAAAGTACAACATTATCTCTTGTTAATTTGCTTTCCAGCCATGAACAATCATCTGGAATTGAGACATGGTAAGGACAGCCATGTGCTATTCATCAGCTGCCAGCTTTGTAACAAGTACATCTTTCCAATTTCCACTGGATATAGTCTGACCACATAGTGATATGGCAGCATTATATTTATTTAGTCAGGGGCGTTATGTTAGTCTTTCTACATCAACAATGGAACCAGCACTGTGTTACATACATCTTTAGTGCAATCCCAACTGGTGCCTTCCTCCCACTCCCGCCACCAGGACTTTGAATGTGCTGATCTTTTCTTCTGAAAATCTTTCTTTTTATTATGTTATGTTCATATACTGTTTCTGTCTATGTACTTTGTAAGGAGCCCTTGTGGTGTCATATAAATAAAACATAATAGGTAGAAATCAAGCAGTAAGAATTTTTTTGTGAAGAATTGTGTGATGTACTGACAATATCTGAGCAAAAATGGGGCAACAATTGCACATTGCATTTTATTGGCCTATCTCTGTGCATTTAAACCGGCTTTGATCTGGCACAATAGTTCTAGAGACAGAGAACAAGGAGATTTAGCTATTGAAATACAAGCAGGTGTGAAGAAATACCCACATTCTCATTAAAATATAATGTAATGCCCCTTTATGATAGCTTTCAGCACATAAAAAAGTGTAGTTAACACACTGATTTATAAGTTTTAACCTTCAGATAAAAAGGACATATAATTATCATGAAAAACAACAAAAGATCTATGGTAATGTGCATACTATGCTAAAAATGGCTTCTAGTTTAGATTGATCGATTCAGATGCATTGTCATTGAAAACATTACAATATACTGCTGTACTATAATACAGCAATCACCTCTGAATGTCATGGGAAAACAAGTATTAATTTCATTTGTGTTCTTGTGCAAAGATAAATAAAGGCCCTGTATCAGAAAGTATAAACTTTGTTGCTATATTATTCTGTATAACTGGTTTAACTATCTCTGAATTCAAAATATAGTTAAATGAAGGAAAATGGAAAGTGCTTAAAGGAAATTTTTTTTTTTAAGTTTTTTTTCGCATTCCCATACATTTTTGGTAAAGCCGCCGCCGCCAATACCGCCACCAGACCAGACTACCGGAAAAGTGAGTAACCCTCTCTGGTGACTTAGGGTAAGGCTGTGGGGGGGGGGGCACTTAGGATTAGGCTGCGGGGGGAAGGACTTAGGGTTAGGCTGAGAGGGGGGAGACTTAAGGTTAGGCTTGGGGAGTGGGGTTGCTTATCATTTGGAGCATTGTGCTTGGTGCTCCGGGGATTGATTGCTATGCTCATCGAGGCATAAGCAATCAATATCCCAGCCAGTTCGAAAAAAAGCCTTTCGCTACGGGGACGCACACTCATGTAAGACACATACACTGTACATGGCAACAAATGCTTCTAAAAGAAAACCTTTTTCCCTGGCAAATACTGTGCCTCTCCCAGAGTAAACGCTACAGCTACTCAAATAATGGATCTTTTACAACTAATTCTGAACCTAAGTATGGATCTGGCAACAAACACAAATGAGGTCTTTTGTCTTTATATCTAAAAACAAAGTGCTCACAATTTATAAAGCTATGATCGCCATGGAAACCATCAGCCTGTGTGGGCACACTGATTGCTTTATTTACTAAATGTCAGAGCAGATTTTAACAATCTATGCCAATACTTAATATAACGCCATTCAGAATGGTGTCATAATAAGTATTCCAGGGGTCTCCCCATAAATTCCCCTCCCCCCAATAGCTGTTATTAGGGTAGAAAAGGGGTGGGCTATGTATAACAGGACCATTGGAATACACAGATTGTGTTTGTATTAATGAAAAATAAATGTTCAATTTTTTTAATAATTAAATAAAATAAATTAATAAATAAATAACACAATTAAATGAAACAAAAAAAAAGAAAGAAAGACTTTAAACTCATCTGTCTGGCATCTTTTTCGGGAGTCACGGAGATAAAGTCCTGGCACATGCGCAGTGTTTTCTACTTTTGGGACTTAAACATTTTTAAGTCCCAAAAGTTTGCCACTGTGCATGCGCCGTAATACTGAAAGTCCCGAAGATGTAAGTATTTGTACCGCAATCAAATTGTCCATGCTTGCTGCAAAGTGTAGCAAGGCTGGATTACTTAAACAGCCCTTGATACGCTATTATAAGTAAATGGAACCATATATTTCTGTTATGCATAGCAGAAATGCTTGTTATGCTCTGTGCCAGAGGCGGTACTAGCGAGTTGTGGGTGCAGGAAATATGCTTTGGCTCTGATGATAGCTCAGGTAGCCCAGTGGAGAGCTTTGGCAGTGCAGTTATGATGGCTGTGGGCCCTTGTATCAGCATGGGCCCCGGTGCTGTTGCACCTGTTGCACCAATGGTAGTTTTGCCCATGCTCTGTGCAATTTAATTGACAAAATACATGTAAAAACTACAGTCATATATAATTAAATAACTATTGCTTCCCTGGATTTAACTTGACTGCCAGCACAAAACATAAGCAAGAGTTCCATACCTTTTCTGGTACAATAACTTAACAGATACTGAAGATAAAATAAGTCTTCTTTCAATAGCCTCATATAGCTATACTATTTTAGTCATCATCATCATCGTCTGAATAACGTAATCTGTTTGTGTATTTTTTGAGAGTATATTTCCCAAATAACTTTTTTGCTTGTTTCAAACTGAAGCAAATAAGGTGGTTATATTCATTTAGATTGATCCCTAACTTCAAATTATCTAAAATATGTCAAATTCAACATTCACAAACTCTTGAAGAAAAAGCTTCGAAGATTTGATCCAGGACAACAGTGTATATTATAAATTAAAATATAAAATTGTTACGTAATGTGAATGTATTTTTTAATTGAGTATATATAAAACTGGATGTTTAACTTTTTACTAATAACACTTTCACATCAGACCCCGACAATATCCCAGGTCTTACAACCCAGGATATTGCCGTGTCAAACAGATCATCCCAGGGTCACAGACCCTGGCATGATCCCTTTTACACAGCAGGGTTCACCTGGGAAATTCCGGCACCCGGTTCTGCCATGACAGTGTGTTGGGCGACATGTGGCTCCCAGCGAGAGATTTGTTTACAATTGCCATAGCAAAAGTAAACAAATTCCTCTAATCAGGGTTTTTTTTCATGTGTGGCCGGGTTTGAAAAACATGTCAAACCTTTCACATCGCACCATTAAAATTGAACAATAAAGCATTGTACAGATATATAATTAAAATGATATAGTTCTATCTTTTTACTCATTACACTTTACTCTAAATTCCTAGTATTTGAAAGTGTTTTTTTTTTATTATCATCATTGTGATCTTGTTCATACCTGAAGCATTACTCTGAAAATTACAGTAATTGGGCCACTCAAGAACTTTGAATTGATTCTAACTCTAATGGCATACAAACAGGTTCAGTGCTCATAAAACTTATAATTATACCACAGATACTTTACAGTATGCAAGGAGATTCACCTGCGATTGTAAAATGCATTTTATGTATAAGAATTATTTGTTTCATTATATACAAAATGTCAATTACTAAAAAATTATTTTTGTATCCTTACTACACTTTCCTTATAGTATACTGTATTATTTATTTATACAGCATCAACATAGTTCATACAATGCTATAATTTTAAGCAACCTTTACAAAACTAGACTGAGTAGTAACAAACAGAATTACAGTCTGTAGATACATTAATTAATTCATTTATTTAGTATTGATTATTCTATTTTTTAAATGTTAGGACTGTGTGTGGCATAGTCTATGACAACTACATTGAGAATTATTCATTGGAAAGGACCAGAATCTTTTTTGGGAAGACATCTAAACACATGCTGAAGTAGGTGAAAGGTTTTCTTTATGTATGCACCAGGGTCATTGATTGTGAGAAGAGATATTTTCATTATGCCCCGCAGTAACCTCATGTTCTTTCCATAAACAGTAGGGGCTCCATAACTTTCTCATATAATTATGGGCATGGGTAGACTCCCTTGTCCTTCCCCAATACATAGTACATATTATTGTCTGCTAAAATAGTTTTGGCAGTGCAAGTGTAAAGATTCTGTATTAATAGAATGAAATGCAGTAGAAAAAACACCATTCTAAAATAGAAACATTAGTGCATTTATTATCAGAATATAGTTTAAAAAAAAAAAGATTAATAATGACATGTAAAATAAACACAATATTGTTGTCATATGCTAAAATATTAATTATAGGCTATTTCAGCTGCTGTCAATGTTCATACAAAGTATGATTATGTAAACAAATAGGTGTAATGGGCACTCTATAAACTAAAGTGCTAAGTGACTTAGGGCCTGATCCTGAACTACGCCGATGCGCTGTGCTTACTAAAGCACAGCGTATCG
>WWET01000033.1:8357-19754 GCA_011038615.1 Limnodynastes dumerilii
GGAGAGTGGACGCCGATACGCTGTGCTTTAGTAAGCACAGCGCATTGGCGTAGGTCTGGATCAGGCCCTAGAAGACTAATGAGTCTGGTGCCACAACGAACGGTGACAAAACAAGGACCAATGCAAGGTACACAGAAAGCTACAAATAACACCGGAGAACACAAATGCAAACAAGATCCACACAAGTGCAAGTCAGGGGTATCAGAAAATTTTGGATACTGTATGTAAAATAGAAATGAACAATTGTGTAATTAAAAACACAAAAGAAAAAAAAAAAAAGTAAATTGACAACCAGGAACAGGGTTACCGAAACACTGGACCAAGATCAATTAGTACACAAAAGCACATGGAGGTATCAAGCAGGAGACTACAGAACACACATGTGACAGGCAAACAAGAAAACAAACAATGACCAGCAACCTGATAAGTAAGATGCAGTCCTTTATACTTGCAGCTCAGTTGCTGGTAATTAATTAGAAAGATGTAATGTCCGACAGCAGCACCTACAGGCAGATCGGGGTAACGTCCAAATAACTTAAAGGCACACATAAGTCCAAGATTGCCCCTAGTGGTGGATCAGAATACTACATGTCATATGTAGTATTGTAAAAGCTCATCGACTGATTTGAGAGCTCTGGGCCGGATCCAGAACTACGTCCGTCTTCCATAGACGGACGTAATTCAATCATCAATAGCTACTGCACATGCGTAGTAGCTGTTGTACGTAATCTGCATATCGTTTTGATACGTAGATTGCGGTCTAAAAGACCGCATATACGCAATCTACGTATCGAAACGATACGCAGATTACGTACAATAGCTACTACGCATGCGCAGTAGCTATTGTTTATTAAATTACGTCCGTCTATGGAAGACGGACGTAGTTCTGGATCCGGCCCAGAGCTCTCAAAGAAGAAAAAAGCAAACAAATAGTGAAGAATGGAAGAAGCGCTGATCTAACAATATAATACCATCAAAACAATCTGCATGTGAATAAGAATATAAATATATAAATACTATAGGAACCTAAAATATGTCGAATATTTTTAGGAAACCAAATAGTTCAACAAAGTTCATCCACAGTCTGTCAAAATATTTTGTATTCCATGGAAAACATATGTGAGAGAAAAAGAAAACAGAGATGAGATTACCAGAAATAACACAAAGTGAAATGGTTAGACCTGATAAAAAAAAGTTTACTTCATCATGTTAAAATATAGTGGATATCAATAAATACAATAAATAAATAAATAAAACTGGGCTGGGCTGACCAGACTTTTATTCCCATGAGCTTATTTTAGATAGTCTCTTAAGAGCACCTCCTGCCAGACATCCATTGGACTTTCTACTATTTATGGAACTTTCAAATTGGGACTTATGTTAACCTATGCCGCTGTTTTATATAGAGAATTTGGAGGTTATATTTTAAATCCTACACTCCCATTAATTATTAGTAGCCCCCCTATCTTTTACTTATTGTTCAGGATGCGTGATTTGCATTTAAGTTTGTATTACACACAAGTGTATGCTCATATTTTCTGAGCATGTGTAATGTAAAATCACACTGAGATACGTGACTACATCGGCTGTCTGTTCATGTCTGGATCAGGTTTTATCTGTTCTTTTTGGGAAAAACGGAAAGACATTTATTTTTACTAAATCCAAACAAAATAAAAATCTAGGACCGTATTAATCATTTAAATTGTACATTTAAATTATACAATGGACCTCTGATCCACACATCCCATTTATTGCAGGCTTATGGCAGCGTAAGCGTTTCAGGAGTCTGAGTCTGGTCCCTAATTATTTATTCACTATTCAAACAAAAAAAATTAATTTAAGAACATGTTTTAATGTACACTTGCTGCAAGAAGGCAATTTCTTCAGCAATGTTATAGATCAGGGGTGTCAAACACAAGGCCCGCGGGCCAAATCCGGCCCGCCAGACCTCGTCTGATGGCCCGCGGTGCCGCCGCCCGCCTTGCAGCCTATAAAAGGGGGCACATGGCTGGGCACTATAAAAGGGGGCACATGGCTGGGCACTATAAAAGGGGGCACATGGCTGGGCACTAGAAGAGGGGGCAGATGGCAGGGAGCTATAAAAGGGGGCAGATGGCTGGGCACTCTAAAAGGGTGCACAGGGCTGGGCACTATAAAAGGGGGCACATGGCTGGGCACTATAAAAGGGGGCACATGGCTGGGCACTATAAAAGGGGGCCACAGGCTGGGCACTTTACAACCGGCCCTTTGATGGGGACCAAACTGCTGATGCGGCCCCCGATGAATTTGAGTTTGACACCCCTGTTATAGATCATTAATTTTGACTTTAGAACTTTTTTTGCCATACCAGTATAGTCGTATTTTACATTTTTTCTGTTTTAATTTTTCAGGTGTCCAATTATACTTTTTCTACATAGAAAAGTTTATCTTAATCATGTATTTTAGGAATGCTTCATTTTTAATCCCATACATTTCTTTAACAGTATCCTATGTAATTAATTTCAACTTTAGAACTTTTTTGGGAAGACCAGGAATACGGTTGTATTTTTCATTTTATTTTGATTGCCTAATTATATTTGTGGAGGAAATACTTTTAAATCGAAAATTTCATCTTCATCATATATTTTCGAAATGCCTCATCTCTAACCCCATAAATTAAAGGACTGATAAATCTAGGAATGCACACAAACAAGAAAAAGTTGGTTATGTATATAAAGAAGAAATATTCTTTCAAATAAGCATCTGTAAATGAAGAAGTGAAAGCTGTCATACATAACAGCAACTGAAACGCGTGGAGAAAAACAGTCTTTTGTGCCTTCAGAGCAGATTTGCCAGAACCAACTTTCCGGGCAACTAACATGACTTTGACGTAGGTGTAAAGGATCACCAGAGCCACCGAGGTGAAGCTGCTGATCGTGGTGATGGTTCTTAATGTCTCTTGAACTTTGTTCATGGCGAATGTTGGCCATAGGCAAATCAGGCTGATGGAAAAGAAATTTTTTAGCATCGAAAAGCACATGCCGATAAAATCGATGAGCTGCGGAGTCAACCCCAATGTCCACATAATGAAGATGGCCACCAGAGACCTGTGCACTGTGCAGAGTTCAGCATGTCTGAGGGGGTGACAGATGGCAAAATAGCGCTCCAAGGACATGACTGCCAGGTTGTATGGCGTTATCCGGAATGCGCAGTTGGAGAATGTGACCAAAGCGTAACATATGGGCACGGGGATGAGCACTTGCTGTAAACCAGCCATAAAAAGAAATATTGAAACACATAGCAGTAGGGCGTCATTAATGAGCATGTGGGCGAACAGGACATATCGAGCATTCTCTCGTATGTGAGAATCGGTGAAGAAGACATTCAGGATGATGGTTGCAAAGTAAAGGAAGATACAGAAGGAGAACAACATTAATGTTACCAGGGTACTCCTCACAATCTCAACAGTCTGGTTGTCGGTGGTATTTCTGTAGAAGATACTACTGTCGAACATTATCACAAGTCTCCAGTACAACCCGTTGCTTGACGTTCTCACGCTAGGAAAAAGGAAAAAGCTTTGAGTAAACAGAAGCAGATACAAGATCATTGTCAGAAACAAACGGAATGTATGAACTCATTTACACATATGGCCTGATCCAGACCCCCGTCGCCCGGCAGTAATACACCGGGCGTACTCGTAAGACCGTCTAAAAAGACGATCTGCGTATGCGCTGAGCAGATGTTGCCTGACGTAGCTGCGTAAATGCCCGATCCTGAATCGGGCGTCTGTAGTTACAGCGTAGTAATGCTGGAGGGGGCGTCCCCCAGCGTTACTACGCGGAAGTTATGGCAGGTAGGTGGGGGGAGGGAGGGTAATGAGGCTGGGAGGGCGGAGTTGATATCAACACCGCCTTCCCAGCGTATTAACAGTCCCTTAAGCTGGCTGAAGTTAGGGTAACTTTGAGCCGGCGAAAGCGATTGTTTTTACACTGGGGCAAGGGAGAGTGTTGGGGGAAGGGAAGCGAAGGCACGCTGAGCGGAAAACCGCTCAGCGTACCATCATAGGTCTGGATACGGCCCATAGAGTTTAATTTGATGCCACAATCTCATTGTCAGACATGCTGCATTCCCAAATGAGCAATGTTGGAATGTGTGAAATAAACTTTTGGAGTCCTTGTAAGACAATCAGGATCGGATTGGCTATAGGACTTACAGGGATATCGACTGATGGTTGCTAAAATGATGTCTGTATAGAATGGAGATCATTAGGATGTTGTATGTATTGAGTGGTGGTCACTAGGATTCTGTATGTATTGGGTGGTGGTCACTAGGATGCTCTATGTGTTAGCTGGTGGTCACTAGGATGCTGTATGTTTCCTGAGGTGGTCACTTGGGTACCAGTGGCTAAATTGCATTGAATAGAGGTCTCTATAAGTTTCTTTTTTGGAATGTGAAATACCTGTCAAAAAGTTCTTTATTTTGTACTAATCGAGTTTACATATTTTTTGGACCCCACCAATAACTGATCCCACCCACACAATGCCTCTTGCATTTTTTTCAGGGCCACTTTAAGTTCCCAATCAGCCCCTGAAGGCAATAGGAGGTCAGCTTCCAGTGTTGCACTTAAACTTTTCTTTATTGCTCACATTTGCAGTTCCCGGTGGGATTTGAGGGTTCCTTAAATACTCTAAATCAAAAGAGACAACATGAGACCATTCTTACATAGAAAGTGAAACATAGAAACTTAGAAAGAGGCGGCAGATAAGAGCCACACGGCCCATCCGATCTGCCCAGTTGTTTATTTAAAACTATACTGTTCCTAGATCCTATTTACCCTCAATTTAGTTAGAGATTTAGAATACCCTTATACTTATCCCAAGCATGTTTACACTGTTCTCCTGTGTTACCTCTACCCCCTCAGATGGGAGAATATTCCATTTATCTATCACCCTTTCAGTGAAGTAATTTTTCCACACATTTCCTTTGAATCTACCACCCTCCAGTTTATATTTATGCTCTTGTGTTCTATTACACCTCTTTCTTTGAAAAACGCCACGCTTCTCTAGCTGGTCACCACCCTTGATATATTTGAAACCTGCTATCATATCTCCCTTCTCCCCTCTCCCTTCTCTGCTCCAAGCTATACATGTTTAGTTCCTCTAGCCTTTCTTGGTATGTTTTGTGACACAGGCCATGGTGTTTTACTTTATTAAGTTTATTAACTAGCAAGCCTTTCTATTTTTGGACTATCACTTTGTTCTTTGAAGAAGTGAAAATAGGCAACAAAGAGACAACCCCAAAAAAAGGGAAACATTTTAAAATAAGAGATGCATGCAAAATATAAAACAAAAATGTATTTAAAAAAAAAAAATTACAAATGTAGCATAAATTACCAAACAACATAAATTATAATAAAATAAGTTGAACATTTAAACAAAAAAAAAAAATTAACACAAATAAGTGAAACAAAAGGCTACCTTGACACTGTTGAAAGTATTTTATTAAATAGCATAAATCCATAGTTTTAAGTAGGTGAAGCTTTTGTGTGTTCAATAAACAGACATGTGCATTGATTAAAATTACGTAGCAGCTGATGGCTGTGTGCAGTGTGTTTGAACACATGGACTTACATATGGTACGACAGGCTTCAGCAACTTACGAGTGGTTGAGGGCTACCTTAACTTTTCCTGTGCGTACATTCTTTCATGCAAGGCACTCCTGTCGTAACTTTGTACATTAGCAGCCCATGTGCAGTGTCTTGCCCCTCTAGCCATGCGTTCGGGACTCTTCCCTTGCTGATGCGTGCATCAGTTGTAAGTCTGACCTCTGTGTGTGTGAATCAGTCGGTTATGTTTCACGTGCATATTTTTGTGTTGTGGACTTGCACAGTTAAAAAAATCGTAAAAACACGCACGTAGATGCCACACTTACTTATGTGTGAATACGGTCCACAGATATTAAACTAAATGTAAATTCACCAGTTAAACATTTGGGGCTGAATCCAGACTTAAGAAGGAGCTTGAAATTATTCCTGGGCTAAACCATGTTGATTGCTGGGGAGTCATATTTCATCTGTTGCAAACAGTATTAGAGTTGAGAGGTGATGATTCCTATCCCAAGTCTAAATAACAGTGTAATAGTAAAGCTGGCCAGTATCTGTGTGCAGCAAGCAATTCAAAGATATATCCTTTCTTTCCTTAAATGTCTCCAAAATTGCAGTTATCCAATTTCACTCCCCCCCTCATTCAAATATCTATCAGTGATATATATACGCGGGAAAACATCAAGCCAATAAACCGTTATAGTAAAAGCATTTATTTATTCCAACTTCTTGTATAAAAAACTTGGAGGAAAGTCAGAAGAAAAGTACAGAGTAGTCTGCCCTTGTAATGTGCTGATGTACGCACGGCAGCAGGATGTAAAGGGTATCCAGTATACTGTGTGTTTACTACTCGAGTGCCAGAAGTGCTTCAACTATTCAAACTGAGCTCCAATCTTTTCCACATGTGCTGAGGCAATAGTGGTTAGAAATATAACATAAACCAATAAAAATAGAGATAAGAGAAAGAGAAATATTCTAGGACAATTATAAATCATAAGAACAATTTTAAATCAATTAAATAAAGTAATTTAACATACATTTCTGCTTAGTTTGGAAGGATTTGAATATTGTAGTTTTTGTTATTTGCTTTGTGTGTTCTGCATGACAAGCATAAGCCAAACCTATAAAAGACTTAACTCTTGGGGCCTGATCCAGACCTAGGCGGGCTGGCGTTAAGACGCCAGCCAGCAGTGTAAGATCGGCTTAAAAGCCGATCTGCGCATGCACCGGGCAGATGTTGCCCGACGTAGCTACGGCAGCGCTACTACGTTCCGGTTAGTGTAGGAGGGTGGGGGGGTAACGGGCATACGCTCCTGTGTGAGCATATTTTCCCTTGCATAGGCCGGCTGAAGTTAGGGTAGCCTTCAGCCGGCGTAAGCGAGGGAAAAAACGCTCGCACAGGGGGAGTGTCGGGCAGAGTGCACGACGATACGGGAAACAGGGAAACATTTTCTGTGGACTTTTCAGAATACTACACAATCTAATCAAACAATCAAATATTTTTACTCTAATATTGTCCAAAAGTCATGTCTAAATAAACCCATTTCCTAAATACTATGTCTTGTGTACTAAATCCTCTGCTGACCTCTGCTCAGCCCTATTCACAGGATACCTGAAAAGAGGCTACATTCACTAAACACACAGCAACAAAAAGCCACGTGACTGGTACAATGATGTTACAAATAAGAATAAGAATATTTAAGTCCTTAGTATGGTGTTTTTTTGGTCAGCTTGTCTGCGCTCTGTTGGATCTTCCAGAATAAAATCTATGTTTTATTTCTATTATATATATTTTAGTTTTTATACAAACACCTAAATGGAAAAAAAAAATATTTAGAGCCACTCAGATCCTTGGGAGATTAAATGAAGCTTTGTTTACTTACCGCGGAGTGATTATACCAGCATCGCCATCGCTGTCTAATAGGCCGTGCTCTGGCAGACCAAGTAACCAGTATCTCTTGTGCTATATATGTATTCCCGACTATCCCTGATGTATTCCACATAATCCTGTTCATCATTACATTGTTCTCTGAGGTATTGTTTTACCCCATGGAAACGTTTTATTTTGTTTTAAAAAGGTTAATTTATCACTCTCAGGACCACAGCCAGATGTTTAGATCTCATGGAATAATGGGAAAGTTGAATTATTTTTGTTTACTTTAATTATACTTTCAGGACATTTTTTGTTTCGATCATTTAAAGTGATAATTCATTTTAACGACACCTCTGTATTGTTAAGGAATAAATGAGATATTATGTTGAGATGATAAATCTATTTGTATGAACATAAGACCTGATCCAGACCTTCATGTGTGTTCCGTATGGGTGTAGGTTGGCGCTTTTTCGAAAGGGCCATTTCCTACCATGCAACTTCCAAGTGGCTCCTAAATCGATTGCTTCTGCCTAGAGGAGGAAAAGCAATCGATCAAACTAAGAATGATGGGCCAGATCCTAAACTACGTACGCGAGCGATTTTACGCTAGCCTCTGACGTAAGATCTCCCATTAGTATTTACTGCACATATGTGCGGCAGATGTTACGCCACGTAAGTCTGAATGTACGTTCCATCAGCGTAACTACAAACAAAGGGGCGTGTTCATCCATACGACACCCGTAGTTATGTTTTGGTAGGCGGAGGGAGACATTTAAATCGTACAGTATGGGCCGGGTTAGGCCGTTACTTACGTGAATCCATTACATACGTCAGTACGCTTTGAAAAGTTAAGGTAGGGTTTGGGAAGCATAAAATGGCCAAAGTATGTACGAGCGAGGAGAGTGCCTAAGGGCCTGATCCAGGCCTACACTCGCAGGCGATCTAACACTGATCGTAAGCGTAAAATCGCCATAAAAAACACACTGCGCATGTGCATAGTGACAACTTCCGGTCGTACCAAAGACCTTTTCGTAGCGGCAATTCTGGCGTATTGTGTACATATTTTCCGACGACGGGGCGTGTTTATAGTACGAAATTAGTACGGACGCTGGAGTTAAGGAATGTAGGCGGGGGGAGCCATTTATATTGTACAGTATGGGCGTGCTTAGGCCGCTACGAACAGCGCGTCGCTACGAAAATACATAGGAACACAGGGAAAGTTAGGGTAGGGTTCGGCGGGCGTAATGAAAGGAAGGTAAGGGGAGTGTCGTGGGAGTTAAAGTTTTTATGCTGCAGCGGTAATACGCTCCGCTCTCATGCGCAGGTCTGGATCACGCCCTAAGGGAGTACATAGAAAATACGCTAGCGTAAGTACGCTATGCGATGTAACGTAACAAGCACTTAGGTTTGGATCTACCCCGAAGTCTCCACGCTGAATGGTAAGTATTTATCCTACCATAATCCTTACCCTAACCCTCCTCTTCCATTACCCCAATCTTCTCCTCCCTGCAGCCTGACCCTAAGACTCCCTTTTTCGCAGCCTGACCCTAAGACTCCCCTCCCCGCAGCCTGACCCTAAGACTCCCTTCTCCGCAGCCGCACAGAAAGACCGCACAGAGAGACCGCACAGAGAGACCGCACAGAGAGACCGCACAGATAGAAAGAATGTACGGAGAGAACGCACAGAAAGAACTTACGGACAGAACGTATGGAGAGAACGCACAGAAAGAAGGTATGGAAAGACTGGTCTCTTCGAACTGGCTGGGATATTAATTGCTTACGCCTGGTGAGTTTCCCCCAACCCACTCCCTCCCCCCACTCAGCCTAGCCCTAAGTCTCCCCGCCCCGCAGCCTAACCCTAACACTCCCCTCCCCACAGCCTGACCCTAAGACTCCCCTCCCCGCAGCCTGACCCTAAGCCTCCCCATAGATTCCTACTCCCCTGTCCAGTCAGGTGTGCCGGGTCTGCAGTGGCGTTTCTGTATGTCATACTTACCCAATCATAAAAATGCCTCCTGTTATATATTCATGGAGACCTGTAAGTACGCACATGAGAGGGATGTTACCTCCCCTGTCCCTTCCCTCCCACTTACATGTCCAGAACCCTACCTTAAGTTCTCCATATGGATCTGCGTCTGTATGAACAGAGATGAGTGCGTAAATGTACACTGCCGCCCACTCTCCATCTGCATACTTATCCCCCCTTCTTACCGGAATTAGGCAAGCGGATCTGGAGTGACGCCCCGGCATCAGACGGCAGTGCCAGAAAAACACTCGACTTGCAGAAGCAGCTGGCGGAAGTCGGTGTCGTTCGCCAGGCGGGATCAGGTCCATAATCTGCATACTTATCCCCCCTTCTTAGGGGAATTAGGCAAGCGGATCTGGAGTGACGCCTCGGCATCAGACGGCACTGCCAGAAAAACACTCGACTTGCAGAAGCAGCTGGCGGAAGTCGGTGTCGTTCGCCAGGCGGGATCAGGTCCATAATCTGCGATGTCAGGAACAGTTACAACAGATTTCATGCATCAAAAACTTCATTCACATAGCGCACAGCTGAATATAATAACAATCAGATTTTAGCGCTCTGTAATTGGTTATGAGACTTTTGGGAGGAAACTAAATCTTCCGGCGTTGTGTCATTTGTAAATTATGATTACATGCAATTATTACCGCTCAAAGAATTTGAAAACATATATCACAAGGCTAAGGTCGATATAATGGGCCAGCTTCACAAGTGCGAATGTCACCCGACTTCCAAAAGCTGCTTGCGGGTTATTTACTAGCAATGCGTTTGCCAGATATTATGCAACCGATCTCCAGGTGTATGGAACTGAACTCTGTAAGGTGGGCAGGTGGGGGGCATGTAAATTTTACATCAGGGGCTGGGTGTAGGAGGAGACTTAAGGTAGGGTTATGGCAACGAAAGTGCTGGCAAATCCGCACGAGAGAGGGAAGTGACAGGGGGGTTCAGCCGCCTCCTCCGTGTGGATGGAAAACACCTGGAGGCCTGGATCCGGTAATTCTATCAGCCTTAGGCTTCAGTTCATCGCAAAGGGCGCGCTATTTTTTACGCAGATTTTTATCAAGGATTTTTATATGCACCCGATAGAGGTGTGTATTAAAATACACAAATTTGTTCCCTGCGCACCAGTCCGCTGTTAAAGCATGTTAAAGTGTGTCTGCCAGGCCCCGACCCTATGTGACGTCACTACGGCTGGGTCCCGGGCTCTGCATTTGATGACGGCGGCCTTGAATATACAATTCCCAGACACCTATTATATCCTATTTATATTATAGTATGTGCCATTCCCAGACCCATAATATATCCCTTTATATCTATATCTGTTATATATAGTATGTAAGTGCCAATCCCAAACTATATATATATATATAGGCCCGTATTCAGCGTACCGAGCATATAACATATACATCCGGTGTTTAGCGATTTATACTTCTGCGCATGCGTAGTCATTTTTTTAACGTAATCTACGTACCTTTTTCTTACGTAGATTGCGTAAATGCGGTCTGTATATGTTATACGCTCGGTACTCTGAATACGGGCCATTGTTTCCAGATCTGTGGTGGGATTCCTCATGCTTACTTGTGAAGCCATGCCCCTTTTTAAAACCCCATCACTAAGCCACGCCTCTTTACCGGCACCTGCAAATCCACGCCTTTTTTTCGGATTTTCCTTTTATGGCTTTCTTTCTTTTTTTATTTAAATATTCATTATGGGGGGGTCTCTGGGCTACAAGAACCACCCCCCGGGTGTGCCTCTGCCTTTATAAGAGTAATGAGAGTTCCACATACGGTCTTCATTTCCCGATAGTAGTCACTTGAAGCTTGCATCCTAAGTGAAACAGCTTGCAAACATAAGTGAGTTTGAAACAGAATCAGGTGAGTCAGCACACAGAAGCAGGTGCACAAATACTACTACTATTAT
>WWET01000033.1:20718-47205 GCA_011038615.1 Limnodynastes dumerilii
GATAACCCCTCCCACTCCAGCACCTCTAAACTGCTCTCTATTTCCTCATCCTTTGGTCTGACTCAATGGACCACCTCCCCTACCCACATACAGGGCCATTTCTTTGACCTAGTCTTCACACACTGCTACACTCTGACTGACTTCTCCATCTCTCCTTTTCCTCTCTCTGACGACCACCTCCTCTCCTCCTCCCTCTACTCTCCTGCCCAAACGCATTCTCACCAGACAGAACATCAGCACCCTTAACATCCCCGCCTTTTCCTCCTCCCTTGACCACCTCCTTTCCCGCGTTACCTCTCTCCCGCGTTACCTCTCTCTCCTGCCCCAACCAGGCCACCTCCCTCTACAACACCACCCTCTCCTCTGCCCTTGACTCTGCCTGTCCCCCGTCTCTCTTCTCTGCTCTAACCCCCAGCCAGATAACACGCTTCCTAAAACAATGGTCCCGCACCGCCGACTTGCTGACTTCCTCCACTTTAAATTCATCCTTTCCTCTTACTGCTCTGTCCTCTCCCAAGCCAAACAAATTTTCTTCAAATCTCTCATCATCTCCCAAGTATCCAACCCCCGTCGCCTCTTCGCCACCTTCAACACTCTCCTCTCCCCTCCCACACTTTACATCCCACCCTCTATCTCTGCTTCCAACTTTGCCTTCTACTTCTCATCCAAAATTATCTCTATCAGAAATGACATCTCCTCCACTCTGCTTCCCCCATCTCTGTCCAATTCTCCTCCACCCCTTCTATGCAATCATTATGAGTTTTCTTCTTTCCATCCTATGACAAGTGATGAAATTCACTCCCTATTAATATCCTCACCATCCTCAACCTGCCCTGTGGACCCTATTCCCTTACACCTTCTAAAACACCTCTCTCCCACTGCCTGCTCCCATCTAGCCCACCTTTTCAACCTTTCTCTCTCATCTGGTATCTTCCCTTCCTCTTTTAAGCATGCTCTTGTCTCTCCTATTCTCAAAAAACCTAACCTGGACCCTACACCCCCCTCCAGCTACCGACCTATATCCCTTCTCCCCCTTGCCTCAAAACTCCTTGAGCGCTTAGTCTAGAAACGTCTCATCAGCTACCTTACTGACAACTCTCTCCTGGACACCCTCCAATCTTGTTTCCGGCCCCTTCATTCCACTGAGCCTGCCCTTACCAAAGTGACCAATGATCTGTTATCTGCCACATCCAAGGGCCACTATTCCATCCTCATCCTTCTTGATCTGTCAGCTGCTTTTGACACCATTGACCATCCTCTTCTTCTTCAAACCCTCTGCTCTTTTGGTCTCACTGACACTGCTCTCTTCTGGTTCTCCTCCTATTTCTCTGACCGCACCTTCTCTGTTTCCACCCTTAGCTCATCTTCCCATCCCTCTCCGCTCTCTGTTGGTGTCCCCCAACTCTGTCCTTGGCCCTCTCCTCTTCTCCCTCTACACCTCCTCGTTGGGTAACCTCATCAACACCTTTGGTTTCAACTACCACCTCTATGCTGATGACACTCAAATCTACCTCTCCTCCCCTGACCTCAACCCCTCTCTTCTGTCTAAGATTTCCGAGTGCCTTGCATCCCTATCCACATGGATGGCCAAACGCTTCCTCAAGCTGAATAAGGGGGCGTGGCTTGGATGTGGAGCCGAGTGGACGCATGGTGAGAGAGCTCCCCAGCTTTTTACCATATTTAGGCCTTTTGGGACGTTAAAAGCCCTTTTGGCATTCCCTGCATAGCTGCCGAGACGTTTCCCATCCCTCGTGGTGTCTGGTTCGGGTCCGTAGCCCACTTGCTGGTCCAGGGACGCTGGGCCTCTCCCTCCTCTTCAGCGGCCTGACGGAGCATTCCGGTTACCGGGTGGCGCCGAGAGGGTGAAGGAGCACAACACCTCACCCTCCGTTACCGCAGCGACTGTCAGCCAGGGACCTCCACGCGGTCGGGATCCGAGTTTGCTGACCGCGGCCGCCATCTTGTGATCTCCTCTGCGGTGAGCCGGGACCTATGTCCTCCCGCTGCCTTTCCTGGGACTCTGACTGGCAGCTTGTACCTTGATCCAGTTGACCGCCTGCACCCTGGGACCATCTGATATCTTTCATCCCTCTGCGTGTGTGATCCTGTGCGGGAAGAGACTTGCCTCCATCTTGCCATCCTCCTGCCTCATCTCATCTCGTCTGACGCAGCAACCCAGGAACACCCGCGGACACCCTGCCCAGGGAGAACGTTGTCTGGTCGGTAAGCGCTCCAGTCTGGCACTAATTACAAAGGGAGACCTCCAATAACTGCGAGCTGGTAATACAGCTGGTCCCCTTAAAGATATAGCCCCTACTTCTCTGGGCTTTACACCATACAGGTGCCCTGGTGCACCAGTGCCCAGGCCAGGACCTCCCAGGTGTGGAGTGCCCCCTCTTCCCCCCTGCTTCCACTCATCTTCAGGCCTCCCACAGGACCCTAGTGTGACACTTTCCTATAGCATAGCGCAATTGTATCAGGTGTCCAAACTGACTTTTGCCCTGACCCCCTCCTCCTATAGCCCATTGCAGATCTGACAGCTTGTCTCTATCACCCCTTGGCAAGCCCCTTCTCCCTGCTGGATCTGCACCTGATTAAGCAGTGCACCACCACCAACTTCCACAGGAGGGCAGTAGCGTGACACAAACAGCCACAATTGGGGGTATGGGCTAGCTCTTGAGCCGAACGGCCGTGTGGACGGAGAGCCCCCCCCCAACTACTGTAGCCTTTATACCCCATTGCGGGGTACCCCGTCAGTGAAAGTGTCCTCAACACTCGAGGTCGCTCCAAAGGCTTCCCAGGACTGCGCCACACCACCCCCCGGTGGCACAAAACCAGCGCCTGCATAACAGTCCATCACCAGACAAGCTCTGCTACAGGCCCTGCTTACTATTACCTCATGCCTCCTCTCAACTGCCACTTGGTGGTTGCATGCTTTATTCTTAGTCACAGCTTATAACACACACAGCTCAATTAAAGTCACGGCTGCCGGCTTCCACATTCGACTCCCTAGAGTCAAGATGGACACCTAATATGACAGACCCACCTGTCTAATGGGGGAACGCGGCTTCCAACATCTGCCGATATCATGCAGCATATGACCTGATCTACACAGCCAACTCTGCTGGTCTGAGACCTATGTCCACTACTCTGATAATGGACAGCTAGCCGAGAGGTCGAGTGTCCACGCCTGATCCAGAGCCGTTTCTTCCGGATTCTCTAGCCCCTTCCCTTTACGCATCACTCACCTCTGAAGCTTGCTGATGGGAAAGCGGCTCAACACCAGAAAGAGCTCCAGGTCCACCCCAGAGTCACCTCATCAATCTGACCTGCTCCAATATTTAACCTCCACCCCCTCTACATCTACATTGCAACTGGCCCCCACGTCTGGTCCACCTAGACTGTCAGACAGTGAAACCATGGCCACAGGATCAGATCCCTCCTCCATGTCCAGCAACGATGTGCATACTATTCTGCAACGCCTGGAAGCTCTTAACCATTTACCAACCAAACAGGATATGCAGGCTCTTGAACAGCGATTACAAGCACAAATGAGCTCCCAAATATCCACAATTCAGAACGAGGTCACTCAGATAAACACCAGGATGGACACGGTTGAATCCACCTTAGAAGAACATGCTGCTCACTCCAACAGCCTTCATCTAATGATGGACACTCATGCATTAGCCCTTCGGGATATACAGAGCAGGCTGGACGACCTGGACAACAGGGGGCGCCGAAACAATTTGAGGGTCAGGGGAATCCCGGAGGATGTGCCCCAGCACGGCCTAATAGACGCTCTAACTTGTATCTTCAACACAGTGCTTGGAGCTGATCCTAATGCAATGATTGACTTCGACAGAGCACACCGCGCTCTGAGGCCTAAGGGCCCTCCCACAGAAGCCCCACGAGATGTAATTTGTCGGTTACACTATTATCGGGTTAAAGAGACCATCTCTCAGAAAGCAAGAGGTCACAACAATCTGGAATTCAACGGCCACAAAATTCAAATTTTCCAGGATCTGTCGTGGCACACTCTACAACAGAGAAGAATGCTAAAGCCCATGACAGATCTACTACGAGCCAACAACATAAGGTTCAGATGGGGGTTCCCGGTGAGCATCCAAGCCCACATTGACACCAAAATGGTTACCCTGCGCACACCAGACGATCTCCCCCCCTTTTGTGAGGCATTGCATCTCGAGGTGCCTCCTCTGGAGGACTGGAAGCGTTCCTTCACGACTCTAACTCAGGCTGCAACCCCACTCAACGATGGCAACTGGCAAGTTCAACAGAAACGGCAGAGGAAGCGAGGATCGCTCGCCGGACACCCAACCCAACCGCAGCCCACCTAAACTGCTCGCCTCTGAACTGACACTTTTCCATGCTCATCCTAGAGTGTCCCTCCCAGCGTAAACTTTTTCAGCGAGCGTCCGCAATGCTCTGGAGCGGTAGCGCGGCACAGCGTCTTTCACAGAGACTCAGAGTTCAGCCTGATGACACCGGATTTGAGGCGGAGGACTAATCTCTCCAACCACTCAGTCTCCTCAAAAAGGTTACCCAAATGTACCATAGGCCAATAGTGATTAAGGCATTCTATGTAAGGGACTGGGATGGTGTTCCGATAAATGTTTGTTACCATATTAGAAGTTTAGGCCCAGGTGTTTAGGCTCTAACAGAATTTCTCTATCGCGTGTTATTACGATTAAGGTTATATTTTTCATGTTTAGCAACTTTAGCATTTACTCAGTGTCATGTACTGCATTTATAATGTATTCTACAGTTTTCATATTGATTCAGGTGTATGTTGGTTCTGCAAGTACCCCAGTACCTTTCACCCGCAACCATCCAATCCGCGCTGGACTTGACAGGTAGCCCACGTGCCAGGTGCGGGCCAACGCCGGTGTTAACTTCGTTAACAAGGCTCACTTTATTACTGTTTTCCATCTCTAGGGCGTCCCCGATAGCCCTAAATACAACTAGTTCTAAAAGTTATGAGTTCATCTCATTCATGATCCAACCCACCCCTCCTCCCCCTTCCTCATGTGTGTCCCCTGTCCCCCCCATACCCATAAGGAGAGGCTTTCTTTCACTCCAAATGGCACACCATTCCATTCCGTGTCCAATTCCTACTAATTTTGCAAGATATCTAGCCACACCTGACATCCCTAATGGCCACTATTAAGGATAGTATCAAAGTCCTTTCTCTGAATGTCCAGGGACTAAATTTACCGGAAAAAAGATCAATAACCCTAAATTTTCTAAAGTCCGAAGCCATAGATATAGCGTTCCTTCAAGAAACCCACTTTCATAAATCTAAAGCCCCTAAACTCAGTAATGCCTATTACCCCTCAACGTTCTTTAATAACTTCTCAGGGGGCAAGTCGCGAGGCGTGGCCATTCTCGTCTCCAAGCGCATTCCTTTCACAGAGAGCGAGTCGTTCAGCCTGGGGGATGGCAGGGGTCTTGTGGTAAAGGGAAAAATTTTTGGCGTCACCTATACATTTGCCAACTTATACTCACCAAATACTAACCAGTGTCGTTTTCTTACTCAGATCCTTGAACAAATAGAATCATTGAGAGAGGGCATCCTTGTGCTGGGCGGGGATCTTAATTGGGCTTTGGACCCGCGGTTGGATTCCACCTCGGGGGCCCTCAAAAACTCACAGAAGGACCTACGCAGAATGCGCCAGGTGCTTCACGACCACCAGCTGACCGACCTGTGGCGCCTATCGCATCCCAGTGTTAAGGACTACACCTTCTATTCTCATAGGTACACCTCTTATTCTAGGATAGACTACCTCTTCCTGTCTCACTCTTCCTTACATCTACTACAACACTCCTCTATTGGCAACATCACTTGGACCGACCATGCTCCAGTTTATGCTACCATTGCCCTGGATAGGGATCGCAGAACAGAATGGACATGGCGCTTCAATGAAATGTTGATTCAAGACCCACACACTAAAATGGAATTGGAGAAAGCCATCGATCAGTACCTAGCAACTAACGATAATGGGGAAACCTCGCACATAACCATATGGGAAGCGCACAAGTGTGTAATAAGAGGGCAGTGTATTCAGCTGGGGTCCTATCTCAAGCGGCAACGGGAAACACAAAAACTGAACATTTTAACCCGTATTGAGGAGCTGGAGGGCGCTCACAAAAGGGACGGTGGGGCAGACACATTAGCAGCTCTCACAGCGGCTAGATCGGAACTCAATGCTCTGCTAAATTTGAAGGCGAGGTGTGCCATCAAAAGGTGCAGAGCACGTTACTACCAATTGGCTAACAAACCCAGTAGAATGCTGGCGAGAGCATTGCGGTCGCAGAGAGCGTCGATTTTCATTCAGAGCATTAGAGACCCATCTGGTCAACTACATACTCTAGATAAACAAATAGCCAGAACTTTTAGAGAATATTATTACAAATTATACAATTTGGCCCCTCACCCAGAGATGCAAAACAAGTCGGCAAAAGCTTCTCAGATAAGAGACTACCTGGCGACTTGTGCCTTTCCCACCCTTAAAGCACCGGAGAGGGACTTCTTGGAGACCCCATTTACCACTGAGGAGTTGGAAAGGGCAATTAAACAGCTTCCATATGGCAAAAGCCCAGGTCCGGACGGATACACTGCGCCTTATTTTAAACAACTCAAACACAAACTTCTCCCCATGATGCTTAAGGCCTTCAATGAAATATCAGAGACCAAAGGGTTTACCAAACAGTCTCTAGAGGCACACATCACAGTTCTTCCCAAAACAGGAAAAGATCCGTCCCAATGCCCCAGCTATCGCCCTATATCTTTGTTGAATATAGATCTTAAACTCTACGCAAAACTGATTAGCCTCCACCACTCCCTCCTCACTTTGTACCCTCTTGTCCCCCGCTGCTACCCTTTTACCCAGTCCCCACCTGGTGGCTCCCTCTCAACATCCAAGCTTGACACCTCGCATTTTGCCTTGCGTTCTGTCCTTGCTTCATTTGATTGTTTTTCTGTGATATTTTTATAGTCATATTGTATTTAATATATACTATGCTGTCCATCCCTACCCTGTATGTCTGTAATGTATTTTATTGTATTTTGTACGGTGCTGCGGACATCTTGTGGTGCCTTATAAATAAACGATAATAATAATCTTGCGTGCAGTATTGTGAATCCGAAATTCTGTATGTTAACCTCTGTTGCGGAGGCTAGGTACGGAATAAACTTCCCATGGCTGAAGTCTTTGCAGTGTGTGAAGACCCCTTTCCCCTCACTCACACAGAGATATCTGACACGACACAAGTAGTGAGGTCTAAATAAATATTTGGGTTTTATTGAACTAATTAAGAGGGGAAAATGGTCTTTATTTCGCTAGTTAATTTTATTTAAATGTGATGGGGCCACAGAACAGCTCAGCAAGTAAAGCAGTAAATATGGAAGACATAATAAGAATGAAAACAACAAACGGCCTCAGCGCTCAAGCCGTGGAGCCTAACCCGTCCTGACAAGACTCAAACTACGCACAGACACAGGTATTACTCGACTGAATCACCACCGGGGGCCACCTCGGCATGGCCTAAGCGCTGCTAACATGCTAAAGCTTTCTGCCAGTCAAGAACCACACAACCACAATGTCCCATCTGAGCAATCCAACAATATAAAGAGGAAGGGCGGGCAAAATCCATAAGAAGGAGAAGGAGAAGGAGAAGGAGAAGTAGAAGGAGAAGGAGAAGAAGAAGGGCCGCCTCCAGGGAGATTCAGCTTTTATAGGGCTCTATTTACAAAGATCGTTTTCACGTGAAAACGAGCTTTATCATATGAAAACAAAGAATTCCATATCTACAATGCTATCATCAGGATGGAAACCATGACGATGATCGCATAAACACTCCCGATCGCTTTATTTACTAAGTGTCAGCGCGGATTTTAACAATCCGCGCCGACACATTAAATAACGCCATCTGAAGATGGAACATGGAGTTAGGGTAAGTATTCCAGCGGTCTCCCCATATACCCCCCTTTTCTTCCCCCTAATAACTGTTATTGCGGGGAGGAAGAGGGGTTTCGTGTGAAAACGGGCTTTATCATATGAAAACAAAGAATTCCATATTTACAATGCTATCATCAGGATGGAAACCATGACGATGATCGCATAAACACTCCCGATCGCTTTTTTTACTAAGTGTCAGCGCGGATTTAAAAAATCCGCGCCGACACGTTAAATAACGCCATCTGAAGATGGAGTTAGGGTAAGTATTCCAGCGGTCTCCCCATACACCCCTCTTTTCTTCGCCCTAATAACTGTTATTGCGGGGAGGAAGAGGGGGGTAATTATCGGGAGACCGCTGGAATACAGGTAAGTAAAAAATAACATTCAAATCTAAGTTAAAAAAAAAATAATAAAAATATATGAACTAGTTTTAATACATTTTTATATAATAAACATATTCAAATAAAAAAAACCAGAAAAAAAATAGAAAACAAACCTCTTACACTAGGCTGGTGCCTAGAGAAATATCTTTTATTTTTCTCATCTTCTATTGCATTTGGGGTTTATTACAGCCTTATAGTATTGAACCAGGAACCACTGGATACGGTCTGCACCCTGCTTCTTAATGTCTGCTTTAATGACTCCTTTGTGAGTATATTCATTTTAAACTCTTTTTGCATGAATAAATGTGACCTGCACTATTAGTGCTTCTTTGCATCTTTTTTGGTTTCCTACATGCGGTCCCTTTTCTCTGGAGTGGAACGCAGTGTGCCCGTTACCTAGAAGTGGAACGCACGCTCAGACAGACGAGAACGAGGCGCACATCCAGGAAATAGCCGACAGCAACGGAGCGAGAGATCCACGCGCCGCGTCTATCCACACACCGCCCCGTATAGTGTACTGTTTTGCCTTCCTGGCCTTACAGCTACGCAAAGGTATCTTTCATTCATTATTCTCTTGAACTGCATGAACTTGGAATCGCCATTCACCATGGGGGCTGATTCAGAGATGCGACTGCAAAAATATCGCAAATATACGCACCTTAGGTAAGATCTTAGCAGGTTCCAGCCCACTGCAAAACCAGACACTCCCCTTGCAAACAGCGGTGGATCTTAAACTTAGACCACCATTGACTAACCCTAACTCTGCGCTGTCAGTTGAGATCTTAAGTGACGTAGTAGCGTTTATTTAAGATCCTAAGTGTCAGTCCTCGCCCACTTTCCCTCATTTCCCTGCCTCCCCCCGCCCATTTCCATGCAAATCCTTAAGATCTTAAAGTTTCGCAGCACTTAAGATCTTAAGTGCTTGCGTGCGATTCAAACTTACGCTCTTAGCGAATTTACGCTCCTAACCGCTACGTAGACGGCGTTGCACTATTACTACGCATGCGCAGTAATACGAATTTTCTAAGATCTTAAATATATGCTCCTAAGTGCCGTGGAAATCGTATCTCTGAATCAGCCCCCATCTGTCTACACGGGACTTTGATTGTGTAAGACATTGTAAGTGGACTTGATATCTATATAGAAATGTAATAGTTCTGTCTTTTACGTGCTGTGACAACTGAAGTGAGCGCTCATTTTTTGTGAATGACCATTTTGCATACCTTATTGTTATGTGGTTTTTGTTCTACTACACTATTCACTTATAAGCTGCACACCTGCTTTTAGTTTGGCGCTGATTCTTTATCTCTACTGCATATTAAACCTTTTAAACTTACCTGACCGGGCGCGCGTCCGTCTCTGATCCTGGCGCATGCGCAGTCATTTTGCCTTTTGGGACTTGAAATGTTACAAGTCCCAAAAAGCAGCTACTGCGCATGTGCCGGGACTGCATAGCCGAACGATGCTAGCGAAAGGCTCGCTGACCCTCGTCTGAAAGACCGCATCTACGCAATCTACGTAACGAAAAAATACGTAGATTACGTTAAAAAATGACTACACATGCGCAGTATCCAATTTTGGTAAACACCGGACATATATGTACCGGTGGTCTAAACCTAATGCTAACCATAAGCCGTACCCTAATTTCTAACCCTAACCACTAATCAGGGAAGCAGAGAGAAAAGAGTAGTCCTCCCCCAGTCATTCCACTGTTATATATAATGAAAGTGTTTTTTATGCTTTGTGCAAGGATTCACGGTTAATTGACAAAGTAAATATAATAAAAAAATATTTAGAAATGATATAACTGTCAAATAAAATGTAATTAATCAGATTTAAGAAATATCTTTTTTTTAAAGTGACATGTATCACCAGCCTTACATGTGCTGTCTGCCCAAAGCATAAGCAATTTTTCTAGACTATATCAAGTGCTAAAAAGGTTAAATGTTTTATCCAGTGATCTCATATAAGTTGTGGCATCATTGGACCTTATCCAGACCTCAATGTGTGTTCAGAAGTCTGAAAGTCTGCACGTGAGAGGGAAGTGAATTCCCTTGCCACTCCCTTCTCATGTATGGAGTCCTGGATGCTTACCCTAAGTCCCCATCTGAACACAGATCTTTGTGGAAGTGCCTACCGCTCCCCACTCACCCTCACCCCACCAATGTTTAGTCTACAGCTGGGCTCAGATAAAGCTTTCTCAGCCATGATGCTTATTTTGCGACATGGTGGGAAAGATAGATTGCAGCCCATTAGTAAAGCATTAAAACTGTGTTTATTTACCATTTAGCAGCTCCTGGCTTCCTGCAGAGATTAGAAAATGAAGCTGATGTCACCCATTCAACACCCTAGAGAGAGTGTATAACTCATCCTGCGAATTGAGTGGATGATGTCAGCTCTATTGTCTGATCTCTTCAGGAAATCAGCAGCTGTTAAATGGCAAGTAAGCAAAGTTTTACTTGCGTAGCCAAACAAGTTCAAAATACAAGCCTCTAAGGCACACCCATTAATTTCTAACCCTAACCACTAATCAGGGAAGCAGAGAGAAAAGAGTAGTCCTCCCCCAGTCATTCCACTGTTATATATAATGAAAGTGTTTTTTATGCTTTGTGTAAGGATTCACGGTTAATTGACAAAGTAAATATAATTAAAAAAATTTAGAAATTATATAACTGTCAAATAAAATGTAATTAATCAGATTTAAGAAATATCTTTTTTTTTAAGTGACATGTATCACCAGCCTTACATGTGCTGTCTGCCCAAAGCATAAGTAATTTTTCTAGACTATATCAAATGTTTTTTCCAATGATCTCATATAAGTTGTGGCATCATTGGACCTTATCCAGACCTCAGTGTGTGTTCAGAAGTCTGAAAGTCTGCACATGAGAGGGAAGTGAATTCCCTTGCCACTCCCTTCTCATGTATGGAGTCCTGGATGCTTACCCTAAGTCCCCATCTGAACACAGATCTTTGTGGAAGTGCCTACCGCCCCTCACTCACCCTCATCTTCATGCCTACCTCCCCCCCTCCACCACCAAGATAGATTGCAGCCCATTAGTAAAGCATTAAAACTGTGTTTATTTACCATTTAGCAGCTCCTGGCTTCCTACAGAGATCAAACAATGGAGCTGACATTACCCATTCAATTTACAGGATGAGTCATAAACTCTTTCTCTAGCATATTGAATGGGTGACATCAGCTCCATTGTCTAATATCTGCAGGAAGCTGGCAGCTGCTAATTGATAAGTAAGCTAAGTTTTAATGAATTCTAAAGCCCTATTTAACTTTTCCCAGCAGGTGGGCCCAGCATGCATGCAATTTGCCACCATGTTTGGCAGAATTTTCTCTGTTTGGGAAAGGTTTAACTGAGCACAACTGTGTATGACTGAACATTGGCGTTTTAGTCATAAAGACTAGCAATGTAGGTTTTTCTTTGCCTTGGATGTAAGCTCCACAGTGGTAGATCATTTGAGCCGAAGCTCTTTAACAAACAAGCATTGACAGCTCAGCTCAAAAACTGCAGAGGAGCATACTTGTACTGCTTAGAGAATCCATTGTAATGGACATGATATCTGAGCGGCTGAGCAGGTAAAGTAAGCACCACAGCAGGGAATTAGTTATTGTTAGGCCACACTATGCCCCCCCTAGACCTGGAGACAAGGCAGCTGTCTAAACATGCCCAGTGGTAGAGCACTTAACCTCTTCATGGTGTCCCATTAAACACAGATAGTTGCAACAGTGAATAATGTTCTAGTCTGAATAGACACAGTTGTGTACACTTCTGTTTTAGTCACAAGCAATTTGAGTAAATATAAGGATACACTACGCGTTTCAGCTTAAGTCTCAGTCTGGGTCATGCCCTTAGTTTGTAGGGCATTGTACTATTAGCAAATTATTATTTTACATTGACTTTTGAATTATTCAGTTTACAAGAAAAATATCTCATATATTTACGTAACACTTTGTCACGTATTCCATAAATTAGAGGACTTATAACCCTTGGAAAGAACATGTATAAGCAGAAGTTGATTATCGGGAGAATTGCAAGCTCATCTCTTACAAATGTCTCTGTAAATAGTGACGTGAGAGATATCATACACAATAAAAGTTGAAACGCGTGGAGCATGACCGTTTTACCGGCCTTCAGAGCAGAAGATTTGCTTGACCCAATTTGTCGTGCTGCTGTGGTCACCTTGATATATGTAAAGAGGACTATTCCTCCCACCACACTCAAGCTGATTATCAAGGTGACGGACCTCATAGTGTTCTGAATCGGACTCACAGTTAGAGATTTCCGATTGCAAGCTACGTTGAGAAAGAAAAAGTTCTTGTCAACTAAAAACTGTAGGACAATGAGCTCCACCACTTCAGGAATGACTCCTATGATCCATATAACAGCGATAGCCGTGGTGGACCGTTGAAGGGTGCATAACTCAGCATGGCTAAGAGGAAAACAAATTGCTACATATCTTTCGAGGCACATTAATGCCAAGTTGTAGGGAGTGATCCTGAAACCAACAACAGCCAGGAAATATAATATATAGCAAAGGGTCATAGGAAGGTATTTAGCGTACATAAGAAAAATGAGCAGAAGGAACGAGAGAGAGAGATAAATGATATCATTAATGAGCATGTGCGCAAAGAGGACATAACGTGCGCTCTCTCGTATGTGAGGGGTGGTGAAGAAGACATTCAAAATGAGGACGATGAAGTAGAAGAAGATAAAGAAGCAGAAAAGCATAAAGATCAAAAGAGTGATGCACAATATCTCTTGAACCTTTGAGAGGTAGATAGACACCTGGGAGCTATTGATGCGTAAAGCAGTTGAATTGGCCATGTTAAATAGAATTACAGGGTACCACGGATGATGCTTTGTAAATGCTAATAGAGCTTTGTAAGATGAGGAAAAGACTGAGGATAATCAAGAGTGAAATGGGTAACGTTCTAACATGAAATTGAATGTGAACCTGTCTAAAACATGGACATTAACTAACAATGGTGGAAAGAACAATAAAAGAAAAATAACGTATTTGAATATAGTGTCTTAATCTGTAGACGTACAAAGTCAAAAGCTCATGAATTGAAGATTCCAAAACGCGTGAAAGTGTCAGTTCCAGTCTCTGTGGCTTTTAACAACGCGGGTCCTTATTCATCAATCAGAGAATTTTTTTTGCAGCAGTGATCAGTCCTCAAGGGTGCAGTTTTTTGTCAAGTCAATGCCCCGATCCCATAGGGAAATTAACCTCTTCAGTACTTGGTAATGGTTTAGATCAGAGCTATGGTGACTCCTCTTGATGTAATTTCTGTTATTATGCACTAATAAAAGAAAGGAAAGAAGACAAAAAGGGCCTCACAATGTGTAAGAGAAGTACATACAAAATACTACTTTCTAAGACATCTACTGTGATATTAAAAATAACATATATACATAAAACGAATAACGATTCAATGCGCTTCGACCTAAAGTCTTTACCAAGCAGTCTTTTGTAAGATTTGTAGATTTTGTAACGTTTGCAAAGTTTTGTAAGATGTCTAATGATCTCCTAGACGATTGAAAAAAATCTAAAAGGGGTCCTTAAAAACCAGATTAATCTTCTTTAATATTTATTAGGCAGAGAATTCCCAGCAGTCCTCGTAGCAATGGTTCTAGATCTGTAAAATAAATATGTTTTATTAATCTTCTATTGTTTGTTCTTTTAACGTAGGAATAAAGGGCTGGATCCAGACTTAAGAATGAGCTTGTAATTAAAGACCGGATTCACACTTAAATTTTTACAAATTTTTACATACGTGTTTTAGGTACGGTTGAACTGTGCGTGTGTAGTAATTTTTTTACGCAAGCTATGTAGGTTTTTTTTGAATATCGGACTTAGTGACATATACGTACAAAGGGGGGTGGTTTAATTCCGTACGTACGTAGCTTAGTGTAAGTGGGTGGGGGGAGGCATTTAAATGGACTAATATGAGCGCAGTTAGTTATGTACGTACGGAAAGAAAACACGCACGTTATTCACGGATCTGTGAAAACGGTTCTAAGGGCCTCATTCACTAAGCTCGATTTGGGCTAAATGGCCTTAAATCGTGTGAGTCACTAAACTAAAAATCACACGATTTTGCGTTTTTTTAATCGCGGGTCCGAAATTCGTGGTCCCGACTTTTTTGAGAAAATATGAAGGGGAGGGGGAGGGGCTAAGCGGCCCGAGCCGGTCTAACAGGGGATAACAACTCCTATAAAACTCCAAGACTGCCAATGGGTCAAATCAGGCGTCTTACTGGGAGGATCAGACGGAGGAAAAACCCTGTGCCCCCTTGCGGCAAGCGGCTAATCCTAATCGACTCAGGCTCGAAGTTCACCCCTAACTTAACTTACTTAACCTAATATATGTTTTAAATGCATCCGACTTCCACTGCCCTAGCGCCTTGATCTGATCATTCGGGCGTCCCTCTAGGGCGGCGGAAGTGGCAGCGCCTATCCTAAATGAATGTGTCCCGGAAAAGGCGATATCCAACCCCAGATCTCTTATACATTTTCTAAACACAAACGCAAGCTGATACTTTGTCAAGGGACTACCATCACTATGGGAAAGCCAGTTAGCTCCCCTTTCCTGCCCCTGAGCCAAGTATAAGTTGGCTAAAGTCACACGACATACCAACTTATCCTCTTTGGATGGCATGAAAACCCACCTGTCAGAGCCGACCTGGTCTGTCTTAGACCTGTGTATTTTACAAGCCACTGAATCCCCTCTCAAGACCACATTCCTTTTGAGCATACCTGAAGCAATCACCTTTTTCCCTGACGTGACCAGTTCACTGACTCTAAATGCGCCAAAATTGGCCCAGGAAAAGGCCACTCGAAACAGGCTGCACTCAAAGTCGCAAGAAGCCACATCCGGACTGAAAGAGAGCAGCTTACGCAATAGCTCCACATCAATAGGCCTCCTAGTATCCTCAGTACGTGGCTGCATTTGAGCCCAACCCTTCATGACCTTACAGACCATGGGATGCTTTGAGGGGTTGTGCCGCCCATAGACAACCGAGAAGTGGGACACCCCTGCCAAGCAGGCTGCCATGCCGACCTTAGAGCTACCAGCATTAAATTCTCCCTATATCCAATCCAACAAGAGGTCCGTATCCTACTTACCTCCCGAACTCCGCCCCGCCAGATAGCGAGACCATTCATTCCATGCTCACATACATGGAGCGTTGCCAGAGCAAGGGAACAATTTGCCAGATCCATCAAACCAGCCTCACGATCTGCCAGAGCTTTGGAGGACAAGACAAACCATGAATTTGAGCCTCTGGCGCAAGCTCCCTGAGCCGTGACCACTCGAAACGTGACAGAGTGTCTGCAATTTTAAGCACATGCTTGGACCTAAACGTGAAGTTAAAACTCAAACATTTCAAAACCAAATACCTTAACAAGCTAACTGCAGGGGGATGAAGCTTTTTGTTTGTTAATGGCCTGAACCACTCCCAATTTGTCGCATTAGAATATTATACTCGCAGATTGGTTTCGCAGATCCTGCGCCCACAGCGCAACAGCGACAACTATTGGAAAGCTGCAACAAATTATTGGTGAGTCCCGCTGCGCTCCAATCCTCTGCCACTTTCCTTAAGGGGTAAACTTCTAACCAAGTACGCAGAGTGTCACTTCTAATGGGTGACGGGGCCTTGCAATTAGGTTGCCCCCGGGCAAATCCAGGAGCTTTCTGCCGGCAATCCTTGGCAGGATGATTGCCCCCGAACCACATGCAGGCATGCATAAATCTACACCCGGGGCACCTGGTGCATCTGGTACTATTAAAGGCAAAACAACGCCCCCTCCCAGCGACTGAGACAGCGGACCTGAAATGAGGCGCTGGTTTGCGAAAGGACTGCTGCTCCGCACTCCCAGCCCCCCATTTTGTCGACTGAGTTACCTTGGTCCAGATATCAACATCCTTGATCCTAAAGTCCAGGCATTGTCGCCCTTCTTGCTTCTTACGGAAGGCCCTCCATACAGGCCCTTTGCAATTCACCTGCATATCCAAAATAAGATGGAAGTAGCACCAGATAGCCCTAGCTTCCCCGGGTTGAAAATCCAAATAGCAGGCTGAAAATATCGAAAAACCCTCTAACCAGCTCGGGTATGTCCTATAGGCCTCTTCCCCGATCCTGCCCTTAGCTGAAGCTGCCGCTAAAGCCTTCCTAGCGTCTTCAGTAACCGCCGACATCTCGACAAATTTACCTTTCTTCACCCTGTCCCACACGGAGTCCCTAATCTGCCAGAATATCGCTGTGTTCTCACATACCATGGCGGGTGCTCTGGGCCTAGCCACCTTTTTGGACCAAGCGTCAGATGGAACCCTCTGACCCCCGGAAACTCCACCAGCAAGCCACCTACACAGCAGCTTGATCACTTTGCTTGTCTTGATATGAGAATCAGATGAGACTACCGACGATATCCCATCTGACACCAAGGGCGAGCGCACTGCGCGGGAAGATGGCATCAACTCACCGGTATTGCTGATCGGACCCTGATCACCTTGATCCACCCCTCGAGTGGAAGGTCCCGGAATCTACCCATCTTCAACGACCAACATCCATCCTGTCACCGCCTACAGCAGACCCTGGTAAAACAGACACATTAGATCCCTGCATAGCGTTGTATAGCGATCCCTGCAAGTATTGCGTTGGTGCCTCCAAACCTGCTGTCGCGCTGTCCTGTGCTCCTGCAGTTTGAGTCGCCACGCTCCCCCTGCGCTACCTGAGGTATGTTAGGCGCTGTCTTAAAAATAGCCCCCCCTCCCCGACTGAGGTGCTTGCATGAGGGGCATAATTGCAAAGAGGAAGGGAAGCTGGGAAATTCCATTGGGATCATGAGGCGTTCCCCGGTAATCCTGATGACCTCTCACCCATCGACCTAGTTGCACTGACTGAGGGGACCGAACTTGCCACAGCCGATCGCCGCATGAGCGCAGAGGCCGATGAGGGGCAGAATGATGCAGGGGAAGCCCTCCTAGAACCTGGCAAACACAAACTTAAAGAGCCATGAGATGAGGGGGGGACCCAAGACCCACTAGAGGACCCCCTTTGAGAGCCCTCCCCCACAGACTCTACCTTTACCACCACACTCTGCTCTGCCTGCACCCTGGGCCTGCACTGCTGTCCTGACTTGGTGACTGCCTTACCTGCAGCCCTGCCACCTGCTGTGTCTGGGAGGGGGAGACCAGGTGCCGGGGGCTTCCTCCCCCGCCTGCTAGATTGCGCCATCCCCTGGTTCCTCCCGTCCCTCGGCAACACCCGCGGCAACACTTGGAGAAGGCTGAGAGGGAGCTTCCCTCTCAGCCATAGCTGTTTGCAGAGGAGCGGGCGCCGCAGGAGCAGACCTGTGCGTCCGCTCACCATCCCCAGCATCTAGCGCGGAAGATGCGGCCGCCATCTCCCTTCCTCTATGACAGGACCTCGAACCGGAAGTGCGCAGCTCTGCACTTCCGGTCGGCTTGTCGCGGGACTTGGTGGGGACCTGATGGCTGCGGACTGGGAGCGACATATCCAGATGCTAGGCCCAGTGTTTACAGGATGCTAGGCCCAGTGTTTACAGGATGCTAGGCCCAGTGTTTACAGGATGCTAGGCCCAGTGTTTACAGGATGCTAGGCCCAGTGTTTACAGGATGCTAGGCCCAGTGTTTACAGGATGCTAGGCCCAGTGTTTACAGGATGCTAGGCCCAGTGTTTACAGGATGCTAGGCCCAGTGTTTACAGGATGCTAGGCCCAGTGTTTACAGGATGCTAGGCCCAGTGTTTACAGGATGCTAGGCCCAGTGTTTACAGGATGCTAGGCCCAGTGTTTACAGGATGCTAGGCCCAGTGTTTACAGGATGCTAGGCCCAGTGTTTACAGGATGCTAGGCCCAGTGTTTACAGGATGCTAGGCCCAGTGTTTACAGGATGCTAGGCCCAGTGTTTACAGGATGCTAGGCCCAGTGTTTACAGGATGCTAGGCCCAGTGTTTACAGGATGCTAGGCCCAGTGTTTACAGGATGCTAGGCCCAGTGTTTACAGGATGCTAGGCCCAGTGTTTACAGGATGCTAGGCCCAGTGTTTACAGGATGCTAGGCCCAGTGTTTACAGGATGCTAGGCCCAGTGTTTACAGGATGCTAGGCCCAGTGTTTACAGGATGCTAGGCCCAGTGTTTACAGGATGCTAGGCCCAGTGTTTACAGGATGCTAGGCCCAGTGTTTACAGGATGCTAGGCCCAGTGTTTACAGGATGCTAGGCCCAGTGTTTACAGGATGCTAGGCCCAGTGTTTACAGGATGCTAGGCCCAGTGTTTACAGGATGCTAGGCCCAGTGTTTACAGGATGCTAGGCCCAGTGTTTACAGGATGCTAGGCCCAGTGTTTACAGGATGCTAGGCCCAGTGTTTACAGGATGCTAGGCCCAGTGTTTACAGGATGCTAGGCCCAGTGTTTACAGGATGCTAGGCCCAGTGTTTACAGGATGCTAGGCCCAGTGTTTACAGGATGCTAGGCCCAGTGTTTACAGGATGCTAGGCCCAGTGTTTACAGGATGCTAGGCCCAGTGTTTACAGGATGCTAGGCCCAGTGTTTACAGGATGCTAGGCCCAGTGTTTACAGGATGCTAGGCCCAGTGTTTACAGGATGCTAGGCCCAGTGTTTACAGGATGCTAGGCCCAGTGTTTACAGGATGCTAGGCCCAGTGTTTACAGGATGCTAGGCCCAGTGTTTACAGGATGCTAGGCCCAGTGTTTACAGGATGCTAGGCCCAGTGTTTACAGGATGCTAGGCCCAGTGTTTACAGGATGCTAGGCCCAGTGTTTACAGGATGCTAGGCCCAGTGTTTACAGGATGCTAGGCCCAGTGTTTACAGGATGCTAGGCCCAGTGTTTACAGGATGCTAGGCCCAGTGTTTACAGGATGCTAGGCCCAGTGTTTACAGGATGCTAGGCCCAGTGTTTACAGGATGCTAGGCCCAGTGTTTACAGGATGCTAGGCCCAGTGTTTACAGGATGCTAGGCCCAGTGTTTACAGGATGCTAGGCCCAGTGTTTACAGGATGCTAGGCCCAGTGTTTACAGGATGCTAGGCCCAGTGTTTACAGGATGCTAGGCCCAGTGTTTACAGGATGCTAGGCCCAGTGTTTACAGGATGCTAGGCCCAGTGTTTACAGGATGCTAGGCCCAGTGTTTACAGGATGCTAGGCCCAGTGTTTACAGGATGCTAGGCCCAGTGTTTACAGGATGCTAGGCCCAGTGTTTACAGGATGCTAGGCCCAGTGTTTACAGGATGCTAGGCCCAGTGTTTACAGGATGCTAGGCCCAGTGTTTACAGGATGCTAGGCCCAGTGTTTACAGGATGCTAGGCCCAGTGTTTACAGGATGCTAGGCCCAGTGTTTACAGGATGCTAGGCCCAGTGTTTACAGGATGCTAGGCCCAGTGTTTACAGGATGCTAGGCCCAGTGTTTACAGGATGCTAGGCCCAGTGTTTACAGGATGCTAGGCCCAGTGTTTACAGGATGCTAGGCCCAGTGTTTACAGGATGCTAGGCCCAGTGTTTACAGGATGCTAGGCCCAGTGTTTACAGGATGCTAGGCCCAGTGTTTACAGGATGCTAGGCCCAGTGTTTACAGGATGCTAGGCCCAGTGTTTACAGGATGCTAGGCCCAGTGTTTACAGGATGCTAGGCCCAGTGTTTACAGGATGCTAGGCCCAGTGTTTACAGGATGCTAGGCCCAGTGTTTACAGGATGCTAGGCCCAGTGTTTACAGGATGCTAGGCCCAGTGTTTACAGGATGCTAGGCCCAGTGTTTACAGGATGCTAGGCCCAGTGTTTACAGGATGCTAGGCCCAGTGTTTACAGGATGCTAGGCCCAGTGTTTACAGGATGCTAGGCCCAGTGTTTACAGGATGCTAGGCCCAGTGTTTACAGGATGCTAGGCCCAGTGTTTACAGGATGCTAGGCCCAGTGTTTACAGGATGCTAGGCCCAGTGTTTACAGGATGCTAGGCCCAGTGTTTACAGGATGCTAGGCCCAGTGTTTACAGGATGCTAGGCCCAGTGTTTACAGGATGCTAGGCCCAGTGTTTACAGGATGCTAGGCCCAGTGTTTACAGGATGCTAGGCCCAGTGTTTACAGGATGCTAGGCCCAGTGTTTACAGGATGCTAGGCCCAGTGTTTACAGGATGCTAGGCCCAGTGTTTACAGGATGCTAGGCCCAGTGTTTACAGGATGCTAGGCCCAGTGTTTACAGGATGCTAGGCCCAGTGTTTACAGGATGCTAGGCCCAGTGTTTACAGGATGCTAGGCCCAGTGTTTACAGGATGCTAGGCCCAGTGTTTACAGGATGCTAGGCCCAGTGTTTACAGGATGCTAGGCCCAGTGTTTACAGGATGCTAGGCCCAGTGTTTACAGGATGCTAGGCCCAGTGTTTACAGGATGCTAGGCCCAGTGTTTACAGGATGCTAGGCCCAGTGTTTACAGGATGCTAGGCCCAGTGTTTACAGGATGCTAGGCCCAGTGTTTACAGGATGCTAGGCCCAGTGTTTACAGGATGCTAGGCCCAGTGTTTACAGGATGCTAGGCCCAGTGTTTACAGGATGCTAGGCCCAGTGTTTACAGGATGCTAGGCCCAGTGTTTACAGGATGCTAGGCCCAGTGTTTACAGGATGCTAGGCCCAGTGTTTACAGGATGCTAGGCCCAGTGTTTACAGGATGCTAGGCCCAGTGTTTACAGGATGCTAGGCCCAGTGTTTACAGGATGCTAGGCCCAGTGTTTACAGGATGCTAGGCCCAGTGTTTACAGGATGCTAGGCCCAGTGTTTACAGGATGCTAGGCCCAGTGTTTACAGGATGCTAGGCCCAGTGTTTACAGGATGCTAGGCCCAGTGTTTACAGGATGCTAGGCCCAGTGTTTACAGGATGCTAGGCCCAGTGTTTACAGGATGCTAGGCCCAGTGTTTACAGGATGCTAGGCCCAGTGTTTACAGGATGCTAGGCCCAGTGTTTACAGGATGCTAGGCCCAGTGTTTACAGGATGCTAGGCCCAGTGTTTACAGGATGCTAGGCCCAGTGTTTACAGGATGCTAGGCCCAGTGTTTACAGGATGCTAGGCCCAGTGTTTACAGGATGCTAGGCCCAGTGTTTACAGGATGCTAGGCCCAGTGTTTACAGGATGCTAGGCCCAGTGTTTACAGGATGCTAGGCCCAGTGTTTACAGGATGCTAGGCCCAGTGTTTACAGGATGCTAGGCCCAGTGTTTACAGGATGCTAGGCCCAGTGTTTACAGGATGCTAGGCCCAGTGTTTACAGGATGCTAGGCCCAGTGTTTACAGGATGCTAGGCCCAGTGTTTACAGGATGCTAGGCCCAGTGTTTACAGGATGCTAGGCCCAGTGTTTACAGGATGCTAGGCCCAGTGTTTACAGGATGCTAGGCCCAGTGTTTACAGGATGCTAGGCCCAGTGTTTACAGGATGCTAGGCCCAGTGTTTACAGGATGCTAGGCCCAGTGTTTACAGGATGCTAGGCCCAGTGTTTACAGGATGCTAGGCCCAGTGTTTACAGGATGCTAGGCCCAGTGTTTACAGGATGCTAGGCCCAGTGTTTACAGGATGCTAGGCCCAGTGTTTACAGGATGCTAGGCCCAGTGTTTACAGGATGCTAGGCCCAGTGTTTACAGGATGCTAGGCCCAGTGTTTACAGGATGCTAGGCCCAGTGTTTACAGGATGCTAGGCCCAGTGTTTACAGGATGCTAGGCCCAGTGTTTACAGGATGCTAGGCCCAGTGTTTACAGGATGCTAGGCCCAGTGTTTACAGGATGCTAGGCCCAGTGTTTACAGGATGCTAGGCCCAGTGTTTACAGGATGCTAGGCCCAGTGTTTACAGGATGCTAGGCCCAGTGTTTACAGGATGCTAGGCCCAGTGTTTACAGGACGCTAGGCCCAGTGTTTACAGGATTCTAGGCCCAGTGTTTACAGGATGCTAGGCCCAGTGTTTACAGGACGCTAGGCCCAGTGTTTACAGGATTCTAGGCCCAGTGTTTACAGGATGCTAGGCCCAGTGTTTACAGGACGCTAGGCCCAGTGTTTAGAGGATTCTAGGCCCAGTGTTTACAGGATGCTAGGCCCAGTGTTTACAGGATTCTAGGCCCAGTGTTTACAGGATGCTAGGCCCAGTGTTTACAGGATTCTAGGCCCAGTGTTTACAGGATTCTAGGCCCAGTGTTTACAGGATTCTAGGCCCAGTGTTTACAGGATGATAGGCCCAGTGTTTACAGGATTCTAGGCCCAGTGTTTACAGGATGCTAGGCCCAGTGTTTACAGGATGCTAGGCCCAGTGTTTACAGGATTCTAGGCCCAGTGTTTACAGGATTCTAGGCCCAGTGTTTACAGGATGCTAGGCCCAGTGTTTACAGGATGCTAGACCCAGTATTTACAGTATGCTAGGCCCAGTGTTTAGAGGATGCTAGGCCCAGTGTTTACAGGATGCTAGGCCTGGTGTTTACAGGATGCTAGACCCAGTATTTACAGGATGCTAGGCCCAGTGTGTAACATATGCTAGGCCCAGTGTTTACAGGATACTACGCCCAGTGTTTACAGGATGCTAGGGGAGTATTTAGAGGATGCTACGCCCAGTGTTTACAGGATGCTAGGCCCAGCAGTCCTCAAGGCTCCCCAACACTACATGTTTTCTAGCTCTCCATGCTGGAGCACAAGTATGTTCATTATTGACTGTTTAAAAGTTCAACAGGTGGTCTAATTATATACCTTGTGCAGTAGGGAGAGCTGGAAAACATGCACTGTTGGGAAGCCTTGAGGACAAGTTTGGAAACACCTAGTTTAGAGGATGCTAGGCCCAGTATTTACAGGATGCTAGGCCCAGTGTTTACAGGATTCTAGGCCCAGTATTTACAGGATTCTAGGCCCAGTGTTTACAGAATTCTAGGCCCAGTGTTTACAGGATGCTAGGCCCATTGTTTAGAGAATGCTAGGCCCAGTGTTTACAGGATACTAGGCCCAGTGTTTACAGAATGCTAGGCCCAGTGTTTACAGAATGCTAGACCCAGTGTTTACAGAATGCTAGGCCCAGTGTTTAGAGGATGCTAGGCCCAGTGTTTAGAGGATACTAGGCCCAGTGTTTACAGGATGCTAGGCCCATTGTTTACAGAATGCTAGACCCAGTGTTTACAGAATGCTAGGCCCAGTGTTTACAGGATGCTAAGCCCAGTGTTTAGAGAATGCTAGGCCCAGTGTTTACAGGATGCTAGGCCCAGTGTTTACAGGATGATAGGCCCAGTGTTTACAGGATGCTAGGCCCAGTGTATACAGGATTCTAGGCCCAGTGTTTAGAGCAGTGTTTCTCAACATCAGTCCTCGTGAACCCCTAACAGTGCATGTTTTCTAGGTCTCCTTGATGGAGCACAGGTGTGCTCATTACTAACTGCTACATTTTAAAAGCTCCACAGGTGGTATCCATTATATTACTTAATCTGTAGGGAGACCAGCAAAACATGGACCACTGGGGGTGCCTAAGGACCGACATTGGGAAACACTGGTTTAGAGGATGCTAGGCCCTGTGTTTAGAGGACACCAAGCCCATGGTTTAGAGTCCACCAGGCCCGATGTTTAGAATGTGCCAGGCTCAATGTTTAGAGGGTCAGTTTTTTTGGGTCGTTGATCCGGTATTTGGAGACACTAGACCCAGAGTTTAGAGACAATAGGCCCAGTGATTAGAGGGTTCCAGACCCAATGCTTAGAGGACACTTGGCCCAATGTTTAGAGGACACTAGGTCCAGTTATTTTAGGCTGCTAGGCTCAGTAATTAGAAAACACTAGGCCCAGTGTTTAGAGGGCACTAGACCTCTTGTTTAGGGGTCTCTACTTTCAATATTTAGAGGATGCTAGTTTTTTTTAGGGCTCAAAGTTCAGTATTTATAGGACACTAGACCTAGGGCTCTATTTACGATTTTTTTTTCCCTCAGGGGATCGATGCTGCTCCAGGCCTTTAAAATTGACAAAAACTCACCCCTCCGCCGAGGTCCCTCGAAGTCCCGCGATGTGCTCTGCCGCATCGCAGGCCACTTCATATCGAATTAAGTCCCGCGCATGTGCAGAGACTACAATCCAGGACTTAGAAAATTTCAACCACAGATATGAAAACCCACTGCACATGCGCACATGTGTCTTCATATCGGGGCTGGAATCTTCTGAGTCGAACTCGTCTCCCAGACAGGTGAGTTTTATCTTTTTTTAATGTTATTTTAATGTTTTTAATGTTCTTCTTTAGTTTTTTTTGTTTAAATGACCACATCCTCCTTTATGCCAGCGGTCTCCCCATACACGCTCCGCTTTTCCTCCCCCTAATAATAGCTATTATGGGGATTAAAAGGGGGGAATATGGGGAGATTGCTGGGATGAAGTCAGTTATTTTTTCCCTTTGGTGCCGAATGAGAATTTCGGCAGTGAGGGATAGTAAATTGTAATTAGTGCTGGCACCCGTGTATGCATCGCCATGGAAACAGCAGATTTCCATGGCGAATGCAGCTTTGTAAATTGTAAAAAGTTCATTTTCAGGTGATAATGAGCATTTTAGTGTTAAAACAGCCATTATCACCCGAAAATTTAGATAGTAAATATAGCCCCTAGTGTTTAGAGAACATTAGGCCCAGTGTTTAAAGGCCAATAGTCTCAGTGTTTAGAGAGCACCAGGCCCAATATTTAGAGGATTCTGAATTCAGGTTTTTTTGAGGGTACTAGGCTCAGTATTTAGAGGACACTAGACCCAACCTTTAGAGGATGCTAGGCTCAGGACAAGAGGCTTAGTATTTAGAGATCACTAGGCCCACTACACACAATAGTGTTTGAAGGAATCCAGGCCCAGTGTATAGAGGATGATAGGCCCAGTGCGTGCTAGGTCTAGTTTTAGAGGATCGTTGGCCCATTATTAGGAGGTCACTAGGCCCAGTATTCAAAGGGGACTGGGCTGTGTGTCTTGTGAGTGCTAGGCCCAATGTATAGAGGCCACAAGGCCCTATTTTCTGGGAGAATACTGGGAAACATCAGCTGTAATCTTAAAACCATGGTTGCCGACTTTTGGCAGCTTCTCTTCGGGAGATCCCGGAGAGAAGCTTGCGACGCATGGAGGGGGCGTGGCTTAACAACGCAGTTATGCAAATCGTGCCATTAGTCTCCGCCCCTTGTTTATACTGACCCGTTTTTTAGTTGAAACAGGGGTTGGACGGAGCTTGATGCCGCAGATTGCGTCATCAAGTCCCTTCCTGTGCCTAGCAACACTAGTATACTAGTGTTGCTAGGCAGGGGGGCAGGACTTGAGGCCGTGGTTTCAGTAAAACCACGAGATTTGCTGGCTCTCCTGGGATACCGAGAGTACTGCCCGAATTTCAGGAGTCTCCCGGACATTCCGTTAGAGTCGGCAACCCTGCTTAAGACTTGTGTGGTGGTATCAGGTAAGAATTGGTACTTCCATAGGACTGTATTCAGATCTCTGCACCCTTTTTGTGCATGTGGGGGGGGGTGTTATTATGCTCGGAAGAGGGGAGTGAACTCCCCTGTCACCCCCCTCTGACGTGCGGACTACATACCCTCCAACATGACCCATTTCATTAGGTACAAAATACTCTGCTTCCCAGTTTCCAACTGTCAAGTTATTATGGTAACCTCCTTTGTTGGAGAGACAAATAGTTTTTTAAATATCAGTTAAGTCATTTCACCAGGCGAGTGACAGTTGGAAGCTCAGGAGCGGATTAAATTGTACCTAATGGAATGGGTCATGTTGGAAGGTCTGGTACTACCTTAAGTTTACCACATAGCTTTGCATCCGTGAGATTGAATAGTCACCTCTTCTTTGCATGCCATGAGTAGAGGAGGAGGCAGGTTTAGAAAACCAAGGCATTGTTGTATTGGAAAAGCATAAAAAAAGGAGATATATTGCAAAATGTGTAAAATATAAATAAACTTCTTACAAACTTTATTTCATTATTATTGGACATATACGGGACACAGCCACAATAAGATCTATTTAAATGAGTTGGCCGATATACCGTATTTCCCCACGTATAAGATGCTCCCTTGTATAAGACGCACCCCATTTTTAGAGCCTAAATTAAAAA
>WWET01000033.1:57294-69161 GCA_011038615.1 Limnodynastes dumerilii
CGTCCTAGCGACGGCGGGCGTACCTCTGGATCAGGCCCAATGTGAGCTCTAATACCACTGCTTTCTGACACATTTAAATACTAACATTTAACTGAAAATACGAACAAAGTAGAAACAAATCTTGCTTGATGTTGCTCTAGTTGCATAATGTATGATGTAGTATTTCTAATTATTTACTACTTTCTTACTTTCAAAGAGATTTTATTTAAAATGATGGCAATCTCTCTTGACAGCATAATTTGCTGTGTTCTTCTCCAGAAAGGTCAGCCTCAAATTACAGTAATGTAGATTTTCACATATGATTTGCTGCACACTTAGCACATGCTGCTCACTGTACTGTGCTGGTGGCTAATGTCTTTTTGGACAACCTGCTATATTTATATATGCTAGTCTGGAAATATGTGGAAGTCTCTGTTCCACGAAGTGTATTTACTGACTAGACGATTACACTTGGAACTGTTAATTACAGATTTTTCATTCAAGCAGCTCTTTTTCCACAATGACTCACACTCAACAAATCTTTCAATAACAATGCATCACTGATCCCATTTAAATGCAAAAGTAGATTTTCTGTTGTTGCTGTAAAAAAGTTGCTGTAAAAAATTATAAAAAATAATGATAAAAAAATAGTGTTCATGGTTGCTATACTACTCAGATTGTCACGGAATGGGTTTTATGACTAATACTACATTATTAGTATTACTATATTTGGACAACCCATAAGGTACTTAAATCCTGTAACATATTCTCTAAAACATTTTTACAATTTCCTTATTTAGAAATAAGGACATGGGGTATTAGAGTACTGCTAAAAACACACATAATGTTTTTGATAGGTAACTTTGAGATCATGCAACTGCATAAGACACTCAATATAAATAACGCCTATTATCATAATAGAAGAAGAAAAACAAACATAGCAGCTGTAAAGATCACTGGGTACAAAAAACATTTAAATGTATTAAGTTGAAAGGGTCAGTAAGGTTCTATTATATTGTACATTCTTTTTTCCAGTATTGGCTATTGGCTATTTGGCTGTTATGGGTATCTTAGAAAAGGCAGTGAGAAGGGAGGCTTTGCAATACCTAGCTGATGTCTGTGCTCTGTAACATTCTGTCATGTCATACAAGTCTCTCCTCTATAGTAGCAGTTCTCAAACTTTTTGTGGTATATACCATTTACCAAATATGGGATAAGGTCATGTACCACTATTCTATTAGCATTACCCTATCCTTTGTATCTTTCTTTACCTACATCGCTCCTTCTACCCTTGTTTTGGCCCTGAAATAAGCACACCACATTCTTAATTCTTTTTCATGTTTTTTCAGACCTGTTTTTCCTCCCTCTTGTATATTTACATATTTGTGACATTGGGCTGGATCCAGACCTTGTTAAGTGCATGAACTAAGTTACACCTGGGCTAAACCATGTTGATTTCAGGGGGAGTCAAGATAATTGTATTCTTTGCATGCAGGGATATATATTTGAATTGCTTACTGCACACAGATACTGACCAGCTTTACTATCACACTGTTATTTAGACTTGGGCTGGGAAACATCACCTCTAAACTCTAATACTGTTTGCAACAGATGAAATATGTCTCCCCTGAAATCAACATGGTTTAGCCCAGGAGTAACTAAGTTCATGCACTTAACAAGGTCTGGATCCGGCCCATTATCATGCAGATACATACTCATTCCGCATGCGCTCTCCATTCAAAACAGTCAACTTACGCAACTTGCATGCGTAAGTGACCTGTCGGTCGCAAGTCTGGATCCGGTCCATTGATTGTCTGGATCCGGTCCATCAGCTCCAATTTGAAATCGCCGGATTTACTTAAGCAAATACTCCATAAAATTGCCAGAGATGAGTGTTGGTCAAAATCGCCATTGTTTAAATCGCTCTGGCGATTTTTAGCATGAGGGACATACAAATCTCTGGATTTACTAAGGGGAGATTTAGTAAATCGCTAGAGATTTGCCTTAAAATCGCCAGAGAAAAAAGTTGCATTTTGATTTTTCAAGCACCCATCAGTTGAACTAAAAAAATAAAAAATGCCTCCCCAATACTAAAAGTTGTATTGTCATTGGGGCATATTTAAAACCTTGCCCAGCATGGGAAATATCGTTTCTCATGCTGCATCTATTGGGCAGAAAGTTGCTATCCTTGAAAAGACAATGGATGGGTAGGATGTTCCATGCTCCTTTCACTACTCATTCTAGGGGGGTCTCGGTGCTCATTCACAAATGGGTTGAATTTCATCTTGAAAGAGTAAAAACTGATCTCCAGGGCCGATATGTTTTTGTCCATGTGCTTTTGTACTCCTCACCACTGGTTATTGCGGCTATATATATACCTCACCCTTTTTCATCTGAGGTGTTCACCCACTTAATCGAGTTTGTGTCTGCAATTCCGGATGTTCCTTTACTGTGCGTGGGGGATTTTAACATGACATCAGATCCTTTATTGGATAGATGGAGGGAGAATGGTAAGATATCTGGTCATTCTTCTTTTAGATTCTTGATAACACTGCAGGAGATAAGGGTTGGTTGATGTGTGGAGGTTAAGAAACCCTGATGTGTCACAATTCTCCTGCTTTTCCTCCTCACATCGTACTTTCTCCAGGATTGACTTAGCGTTAGTTTCCCAAACTTCTGTGATGTCCGTTGTAAATGTAGACTACTTGTCAAGGGGAATATCTGACCACACCCCTATAAAAGTTTTGTGGGATACTAATTTACCTAAAGGGGTATCATTCTGGAAACTTAATCCAGGTGTTCTTTCATCATTTTAATTCTATATATGCTTCTAGAGTGACCTATGGATCTGGGGAACTGGCTGAGTATCTTGAATCCATTCCCATGCCTAGGCTGTCTAGCGATGGTCAGTGTCTTCTTAATTCCCCTATTTAGGTTGACGAGATAGAGACGGCAATTAACTCGTTTCCCACCAAGAAGGCACTGGGCCTGGTTGGTATTCTTATTGAAGTATATAAATCCCAAAGGAAATCTTCCCAGGCTCCATACGCTATATCAACAGTTTCAGGAGGGAGGCCTCCTCTCTGAGACTATGCGTGAGGCCCTTATTATAGTAATACTTAAACCAGGAAAGAACCTGCTTTCAGTAGATGCATTTAGACCCATTTCGCTTCTAACCACAGACATTAAGACATTAAGCTATTTGTTAAAGTTCTGGCGAATCGGCTTACTCAGGTTGTTGAGGAGCTGATCCATCCGGATGTCCAAAAAATCTACTTCCATTAATCTGAGGCGTTTGTTTACTCATTTGCAGCTGCAGCATCTGGAGGGGTCAGAGGAGGTGGTGATCTCTCTAGATGCTGCAAAAGCATTTGATTCTGTAGAGTGGTGTTATCTGTGGGCGGTGCTGGAGAGGATGGAGTTGGGCCCTCAATTTATTAGTTGGATTAAAGTCCTTTATTCGGCGCACACTTGCCAGGGTATCAGTTAATGGTTACATCTCTAATAGATTTGAGCTTGGCAGAGGAACTAGGCAGGGGTGCCCATTATCCCCATTTCTATTTGCATTGGCAATGGAACCTCTTCCTTGCTCTATTAGGGCGCAACCTGCAATTATAGGGATTATGGTGGGAGGCACGGAGGAAAAGGTTGCTTTATATGCAGATGATCTCCTGTTTTTTTTAACTGATACGCAAGGGTCATTGGATGCCCTCCGACACTTGGTCAATAAATTTGGTACCTATTCCGGTCTGTTGATTAACTGGGACAAATTGTATATCATGCCAATGCAGGGCCCGGCTCCGGAGGATCCCAAAGCTGCTTGTCCTTTAAGATGAACCTCTCACTTTAAATATTTAGGTATCCATATATCAAATGATATGTCCCAATTTTGTTCTAATAACCTGCTGCCCCTTATTAATACTTTGAAAGATAGGTTGAAGATATGGTGTAAATTGCCATTGACAGTTATGGGCAGGGTTAATTTGCTAAAAATGTCTATTCAGCCCAAATTATTATATGTTCTGTTACAGTCACTGGTCCTGATCCAACCTAAATTTTTCCTAAAAATTAACTCTTTATTTATCTCCTTCATTTGGGGGGACTAAATAAGTGAGGATTAACAGGGAAAACCTCTCTAGATCTAGAGAAAGGAGGGGTATGGTTCTTCCAAATATTTTGCTATATTATATGGCTGCTCAGCTATCTCATCTCAGGGACTGGGTCACGTATTCCTCCCATGGAGACCTCCATTGGACCTTGGTCAGGTAGGCAGGCTTTGGTCACACCCCCTCACAAGCTCTACTGGCAGGTCTTTACCCACACAACTCTGATCCTCTCATTGTTCAGACACAGAAGGTGTGGAGGTGGACGCATGCACTATTTGGAGGTAAGGATGTTGATCCGGCTACTCCTTTGTGGGGTAATTTTAGCTTTCCGACTTTTAATGCGTTTTGATGGGTGAGAGGCTTGGCATAGACATGACGGGCCATATGCAGAGCTGCAATGCGGCCGGAGTTTTCCGATATGTTCTACTGTGCATGCGCAGTAATTCTGTAATGTAATCTACGTTACTTGTTGCAACGTATACTGCATATACGCGGTCTTAAAGACCGCATATATATGCAATCTATGTTGCAACAAGTAATGTAGATTATGTTAAAGCATTACAGCGCATGCGTAGTAGAACATATCAGAAAACTCCACCCGCATTTGCAATGCAGCCGGAGCCCTGCATACGTCCATGACATCTTTACTTTTTATCAAATAATGCGGAACTCTGTTCTTAAAACCTTTATTCAGCTGCAGGTTGAGTTTTCCCTCCCTGGTTCGATGTGGCTTGAATATTGTCCATACACTTCCCCCTTTATCTGTCTCTCCAGTCACGACACTATTGTTGGATATTGGTGACGAACATGTAGTTACTGGGATTTATTCTGCATTGTCCGCAGCCATTCCAGAGACCTCTCTTGACTGTCTCAGGGCACTTTGGGTGCCTGATATAGGCCCCCTGGATGATGAGGAGTGGGAAGGGGTCCTAAGTAGCTCCCAGGGCATAACTGCAAATATTAGATTTCAGCAAATACAAATATATATTATTCACAGAGCCTACCTTACCCTGCCTAGACTGGCTTAAATTAGCGCCACACATTCTGGAGCATGCCCAAAGTTCGGGGGGATGGGAGTTACATTTTTACATTGATTATGGTCATGTCCAGGGGTGCAGAGGTTTTGGAAAAGAATTCTTGACTGTACAGGGCGTAAAGGAATGGTTCTTCCGACCAGTCATCCCAAATGGTGCATTTTTGGTGCTGGGCTTGAGGATCACTTTAATAGATATATGCAACTTTACATTAAATTTCTTTGTATGTGGGCTAAAGTGTGCATAGCTAGAACCTGTTGTGCTTCGGCCCCTCCCCTGGTTGGGGACTGGGTCCGGCTAGCAAATAATTCATTGAATCATGAAAAATTCATTTATTTAAGTTGGGGTTGTCCCCAGAAGTTCAATGTGATTTGGGATGGCTGGTTGGATTCTCCTTATTATGTGAGTTCTCCACCGGATGATGTACTGCTGTAAATGTTTAATGGATACTGATTTCTTGATATGGGTCTGTACACTGATACTATTTTCACAGTTAACCCTTACTTTTGAATTCAAAATGTTGAAAAGTGTTGTTTTTTTTAGTTGTGTGAAATTAAGACACTGTACACAGATTCTACATTAATTTGTATGAATACGTTTTATTGCTGAAATATGCGGATTCTGTAACTTGTATTGCTGATAAAAAAAATTTCAATAGAAATTATTTGAATAAAAAAAAAAGTTAGAAACTCTATGGCGTCATGAAACGGGACACTTTCGGAATATCTCCAACCTTTATCGCCAACTTGCAAAGGTGTAGGCCATACACCCGCATTGTAGCTTTTCTCTTATTTGTGAGCGATCTCCATTCTTCTATCAGAGGATGTGACACCCGACGTGTTCTGAAACAGGTGTGGTCTCTCTCCTTAAGCTGCCCAGTGTGGCTTCTGTCTGACTTGAGCAATTGGTTTGGATGGATAATAAGCTGCACATTTCTGAGCCGGTGCAATATCAGCCGTGAAACAGCTGGATGGTGATGGCCGGTAGTGATTAATGAATTGGGCACGGCCCTAACACTGGTCATCCTCCGCATATACTGTTTGGTCAAATGAGCCTGTTGTTCTTCTTTACGCTGTGCTAAAGCAACATACAAGGGCTTGATAGCTACAATTCGCCCATTCATTTCGGTGATTACCTTGGTTGCCTCTTCTGGTGATGAAAAGCAGACAAAACCAAATCCTTTGCTGCATCCGCCTTCCATCATAACCTTAGCACTGGCAATCGTACCTAAGGGTGAGAATTCTTTGCGCAGTCTCTCATGATCAATACCAACATCAAGGTTTTTAACATAGAGATTGACACCCTGATACCTGGTGATTCTATCCTGCTTCATTTGTTCAAACTTTCACTTAAGCTTTATTTGTCTCTCCACCTTCTTCTAGGCTCGTCCTACATAAAGGGCCTTGCCATTCATAACTTTGCCATTCATTTCATCCACAGCTTTTTGTGCATCCTCATGCCTCTCAAAACTAACGAAACCAAATCCTTTAGACTTCCCGCTTTCGTCAGTCATCAATTTAACACTGAGGGTGGGTCCATATTTGTCAAACATTTCCTTAAGGCATTCATCGTTCATGTCTTCCCCAAAGTTTTTGAAATAAACATTGGTGAACTCTTTGGCTCTGGCAGCAAGTTTGGTTTCTTGCTCTTTACGTGATTTGAAAGGACCTAAAAATATTTTGCAGCCATTTAAAAGCATACCATTCATTTTATTGATGGCCCTCTCTGCAGCTTCCTGAGCCGTAAAATGTACGAATCCATAACCCTTAGATCCGTTTTCATCACATGCCACCTTTTAAGAAAGGATGTTTCCAAAAGCAGAAAATGTATCACACAGAGCTTTGTAATTATTTTATTTATCTAGATTTTTGATTAAGAGGTTTCCAAGTCCTCTTTTCCACAATTCCAGCGATAATGGACCTATTGTTTGTTCTTTTCCCGAGAATAGGTCCCTCGCCTTGGGGTCTCTTCGCTTAAAGGCTTGTTAGGACAATTTCGCTCAATGTGTCCACCTCGCTTACAGCCTCTGCAGATAGGTCTTCCCTGGGACTCAAACTGATCAGTGGGACGTTGACCCGTCTCTCTTGGAATACTCCAATGTGACCAGTCTCCTCCAGCATGTTCCTGACGCCATCCCTTGCGTCGAGCTCCACTTGACTCCTGGCTGAGTTCTTCCAATTTCTGTCCCATCTTGGATAGATTTAGGGTTGGGAAACAGTCTTAGAATCGAAAATTCCTACCAATTTCCTAAATATATCATTCACTGTTCCTTTCTCCATGTTCGACCATGCCCTGACCTCTCGCAGTGCAGATCCTTTCAACTGTCCCAACAAAATTTCTACCTTCTGTGCCTCTGTCAGTGGGTATAACCGGAACAGTGACTGCATTTTATCCCGGAAATCTTTAAAGGTACTTGTGCCTGAAGTGCGCACATTTCCGGAGTACGTGGGCAAGCATGAGGCTCCGAAATAATTACGATATCGTAATTGGCAATGCCGTTGCTACATGTGGATTTCCCTGGCAAAGCATCTACCAACATTGGAGACCTCTGACCAGGAGAAACAGGCAGAAGTCTCCGGGTTGTTGACAAGGGGGTCTGAGAGTTTGACATTTTAGTGTTAGTTTGGTACCGAATCCTGTTCGTGGACGCCAAAATTTGTAACACTCTACTAAATTATGCTAGTTTACTCTAGTTGTCACGGTTTGGTAGTGAAGTTTGTGGCGAAAGGTATTCAGTGAGTAATGTTACAGAGAAAGAAACTGATCACCAAGTAGCAAAAGTCATTTCTTCTTTACTGAGAGGATAAATGACAGTAAAAATATTTTCAGATTTACTTGAAACAATCTCTTTACTCCTCACAGAGATCTCGTTACGACACAGATGAGTTACACAAAAGTTATACAGACAATCAAATTAATACTACAATTGAATTTTAGTGATGAAATCCATATTAACAATTTAGTGTCAATAAGTCACTATTTACTTTGGGAATTGTACAGAGATATAAAAAAAATTAAATAATAATAAAGTTCACATTTCATTTGGAAGTTGTATATAACATCGGCATTAACAATTTCACGAATGTGTAAATATAATAATTTTACCATTAGATTCAATTACCATTTCATAAATCTTTTCATTTAACTGTCTAAACTAATACAATTAAATTACCTCTATCTTATTCTTATTTATTCTATAAGTTTTATATGGCCATTTAGGTATTTCTAACTTTCATTACAAAATATTATTAATCCCTTTGCATGAGGAAAAGGCATCATCTAAACATTCATTTGGCCTAATAAATGTTTTAAATACAACATTCTTTTTATTTACAATATTAAATAGGGGAAAAAAGCACTTCACTAGTGGAACAATTCGACTATAGTTCATAAAATAGTCCTATATGTTCAATTGTGTCCCTACTGTTCCACCTGCCTCTCCAACTCCATTTTACTACTGTTTCCCCAATCAGCACCTCTGGTGCATTACAGCTCACTGTATCAACTCTTTTGGGACTGTTCTCTCCTCTCTTCACAGCTAACTCTCTCCTCTGTTATCTCCTTCAATACTTTCTCCTTAGTCTCTTTATCACCTCAGCTTTATCTCTGGTCCTCTGCTGCTCACCACCTCTCCAGATCTCTTTCTGTCACCTCAGATTTTCCCCTCTGGTCATCTGCCACTCACCACCTCTCCAGATCTCTTTCTGTCACCTCAGCTTCTCCCCTCTGGTCCTCTGCCACTCACCACCTCTCCAGATCTCTTTCTGTCACCTCAGATTTTCCCCTCTGGTCCTCTGCCACTCACCACCTCTCCAGATCTCTTTCTGTTACCTCAGCTTCTCCCCTCTGGTCTACTCACAGTCACTGCCTCTTACTTCTTTCACCGATCCAAGTCAGCAGTTCTACTCCGCTCCTGCTCCTTTCACTATTCACCCTCCGGCTCTCACCCGAAGTCTCCGCTGCCTCCTTCTTTCACCAGTCACCCTCCAGCTCTCTGCTCTCTGTCCCACACTGTCACCGCTTTTCTCTTTCTGCCGTTCCTCACACACACTACACCTCTCTCTTTCACCTCACAGCCAGCTCTCCTTTTCACGCACTTTTCTAACAGTTTTAACAGCTTTTCCTTGTGCCTGCCATCAGCTGAATCTTCCAGGGCTCCCCTCGCACGTCCTCTGTCAACCACCCGCGTGCCTCCTCACAAGCCTCCCTCGCGTCTGCTGCACCACCTGCAATAGCCCCCATATTGGGGTATTACACTGGGCAAGGTTATAAATATGCCCCAATGACAGTAGAAAGTAGTTTTTTGTTGCCAAGACCTCCCCCCGGATTAAAAGCTTAGAAGACTGGACCCCAGCAGAGCAGGTAATTGGATTTTTATTTATTTAATTACTGTTACTTTTTTGGGACAATGTACAATATTAAAAGGCATTGACATGGCGCAGTGGGCCCTGGATGGCAGGGCATGCTGGCGGTATAAGGGCAAGTGTATGATGTATTTTGGTATCGGGGCATGTGTTTGATTACTTATGTATAGGGGCATGTGTTTGATTACTTATGGATAGGGGCATGTGTTTGATTACTTATGGATCGGGGCATGTGTTTGATTACTTATGGATCGGAGCATGTGTTTCATTACTTATGGATCGGGGCATGTGTTTAATTACTTATGGATCGGGCATGTGTTTGATTACTTATGGACCGGGGCATGTGTTTGATTACTTATGGATTGGGGCAATTGTTTAATTACTTATGGATCGGGCATGTGTTTGATTACTTATGGATCAGGGCATGTGCTTGTTTACTTATGGAGTGGGCCATATTATTTATTTATTTATGATGTTGGGGCCATGATAATTATTTATGTAAGATGTGCGGGGCATATTATGTATTTATTTTATTTGGGGCTGATTATTTAATTATTTATTTTGCAACAGCATGTACTTAACCCTTGGCATGCTGCCACTTATAGTACTATAAGCCACAGCATGCCCTGCAATACAAGGGCATGCTGTGCCTCATAGTACTATATGCCGCAGCATGCTAAGGGTTAATAGCATGTAACCAAAGGCATTTTAATAGCCTGTATTGTTTTATTTATTTTTTTCAGAAGGGGCACAATCTATGACAAGTTTAACACAAACTACGGCGAGTTTAACACAAACTCGCCATAGATGAATCGACAGACATCGCTGTAGTTTAAAAATCACTGGGAAAAATCACCCCATTGTAAATACGGCGATTTTACAAAAAAAATTACAGTGATGTCCATCAAATTTTAGGGACGATTTAAATCGCCCCTTAGTAAATCTGGCCCTGTAATCTACTTTTTATACTGATCTTGAGGTTCTGACAAATCTCTTGAGGTTTCCTATGTATCTGTCTGTAATTTATCAGCTAGGCATTACCTACTCTGGCTCTGTTTTTTCTAGTTCAGCCACTAGCCAATTAGCTATACACTTATTTATATTCTTGTGCACTTTGATCTGCTGCTTGTCTTTTCTTGTTACCTACTTCTACCTAATGCACCAGCCCATTTATTATAGCAGTTACCTGGAATTAATAACATAAGGTGCATGCTTCAACAGTAATCTATATTTAAGGGGGAGGGACCCATTTAATATAGGGTGACTTGTATAAAATACCACAACATTATGTCACATATCCACGTCACTTTTTCTCAAAATAATATAAAATATTACTAAACAATTTTATGAAAGATACTGCTGTATATGAAATTCATATTTATCTAGCACATACACATTTTAGCATTAGTAACCCTTTTAGTACTTATAGCTATGTCACATATTGTCTGTTTGTGACTCAAAAATAAACCCGTGACAACAAAAATGTTTTATTTCTTGGTGATGCAGAGCATTCAAAGAATTCTTAAATAGTTATGCACTCAGGCATTATTAAGTGTACAGATGAGTACCAGTTATAGGCACACCCGGGTGTGAGGGGATTATGAGTGCCTGGCATCCCCCTCCTTCCTCTATTCTCTAGCAATATTCCTCTCTGAGAATTCTGTGGTTGTGGAAGGATGTACTCTATTCTATGGTTACTAGTTGGTTCCCTATAGCATTCTGTTTCCTAGCCTGCTCCCCTTCCTCTCTCTTTCCTGCTCCTCGATCCCACCCTCAAACACAGTATAGGACAGTAACTGATCAGATAAAACTGTAGCTTGTTCTGGTCTCAGTGCTTAGCTTTCCTTTACCAATTGCCCACATTTTTTTCAGAGACCCTGTTAACTGGTTTAGATAAACTATATACATCCATGCAGGGTAACATTCCCTACCAGACTGTTTGTATCATTATCATCTATGTCTCTTAGCAGTCGTCTTGATTGGGTGATCTGTGCTGTCACTGATCCGTCAACCAGTAAAAGAGGGACTTAATCTTTTCTGTATATAAGACATAATAAAAACAGAATGGAAGTTGCTCAATCAATTTATAAGTATATGTTAAACAGGTGCATGAAAGGCAGGGGGTTAATCTGCTTGCCACAGAAACAAAAGGAAAGAAAAGCCCCAGCACACTGCCATAAAACAGTAACAAACTCTACTGTTCTATCTGTAAAATAAAACACAGAAATGTTCGTTACACATATTTGATCAAATATGGGATAAGCCACCAGCCACCGTCAAGGCCTTTCTGTATATGGTGGTCCTAACTAAAATTGAGAGTCCCAATGTTGGTTCCCATATATATGTTTATAAATTGAGAGCCAACTTACCTAGGAGACACCCCT
>WWET01000033.1:72354-92610 GCA_011038615.1 Limnodynastes dumerilii
TGTGTGCGAGTGTTTATATAAATATGTGCAAGTGTATATATAAATGTGTGCCAGTGTATATATAAATGTGTGCAAGTGTATATATAAATGTGTGCAAGTGTATATATAAATGTGTGCCAGTGTATATATAAATGCGTGAAAGTGTATATATAAATGTGTGCAAGTGTATATATAAATGTGTGCAAGTGTATATATAAATGCAAGTGTATATATAAATGTGTGCAAGTGTATATATAAATGTGTGCCAGTCTATATATATAAATGTGTGCAAGTTTATATATAAATGTGTGCAAGTGTATATATAAATGTGTGCAAGTTTATATATAAATGTGTGCAAGTGTATATATAAATGGAGAGGTGTAGTCAAGGACCAAAGTGACCACTGTGTAACTACAAGGCACAAAAGAGAGGTCCGGCACTCCAAATAAACATTATATAACACTATCTCAACACATACATAAAAATGTTATACATACGGTTTTTGAGAAACAATATTTGGAAAACATGATTAGAAGATGAGTATAGAGTATGTTTGTCATATATCTTCTAATCATGTTTTCCAAATATTGTTTCTCAAAAACCGTACGTATAACAAGTCAGCATTGTCACACTACACGTCTGTGAAACAACAAAATAGCTTCTTATTCCTATATAAGCATTTCACTCAAAATGGTTACAATTCTATATAAATATGTCACTCAAAATAATTAGTAATAAATGATCTAACATAACCTGGTGGTTTTCTCAGAGGTAAAGAGATACACCTCCACATCATTTGCGAAGAATTTTGTCTGCAAAGCAAAAACCTCAAAGACATCATGGGTTTGTCTTGCTTGCTGCAGTTTTTTATGCAAGAGCCCGGTACTCTCTAGTTGGGCCTCTGTGAGTAGCAGCATTAGAACCTGCTGCATAGCAGGCACATTCAGCAAGACACCCTGCTGCTCCTGTTGTGCTCTGGCTATATTCACTAAAGCTTTCAAATTATCCTCCATTCCAACACCTTGACATGCAGTGAAATGTTGCTTCCCTATGCATAAATTAACATATTTATTTGTATGTGTGTGTCTTCTTTAAATTACACCCTAAAAAATATTACACATCTCCACATTTGTAAAAAATATAAAGTAGTAACCAGCATGTGTGTTAGATACTCACAACCCTGGGTTTATTTGCTGGGTGGACAGCAGGTTCTGGCTGTCCTTTTTAATCCTACTTCTGACACCATTATGTAATAAGCATTGCAAATAGACACTGCTTAAACAGTATTTATGAACCAGATTGCTGTTCTTTGTTGTTAGGATAGTCAGGATGATGTATACAAAGCTCAGTATTACAAAAACAGTATACACAATCACAGGTCCTTCCTGAAGCTAACTATATGCAGTTTCCTCTCTGGTCACAATACACAATAAATCCAGAAATACCTTTACATGGCAATATGATTATGTATAAATGCATCTGTTTGTGAAATTTGCAGTAGAGCTATTGGATAGAAGCTTTTGTGTGTTTTGAACAGTCCCTTCTGCATTGTATATGAAGTGATTGTCAGATTTTGAAATATTATCTTTTTACTTGCTGTTGTTTTCTTGTTTTTTTGTTTTAGAAAATAGATTTTTCAATTTAACTGTAACATACGCATGGACAATCAGTAATTAATATTTTAGTATGCTGGAGGATAAACAGAGTAGGTTGCTTTTGTAAATGCTGCAAACTGCCTTAGGCAATAGCAGGCTGGGCTGGTGTCACGGTATAATGGGCAACCACAGTGTAGGGCTCCACTGTTATAATGGAACGCAGATCAAACCTGCTCAGCTCACAGATTAAACCACTAGCGTTATTTGGACAAGCCAAAAAATGTCCCTTTTCTCTTACTGTGAATTAATTGAGTCTTGCAAATTGAGCATGCCCAGTGGCTAGAATAATACAAATCTTTTCTGATCACATTCTAGTGTACTATCTGAACATATACTTAGTGTTGCAGAAAATCATTGTAGGTATTGAGTTAAAATGTCAAAATACGGAAGTGCCCAACTTCAGAAACATAAAAGAATGATGAGTTCATAAACCCACTGCTCTGTCACAGAAATATTTCTGCTGGATATCTGACAGCAAAAAAAACCAAGTTCTCTCATGTTACCTAAAAGATAGATTGCATCTCAGAAATAATGCAGGAACTTGATTTCTCATTTATGATTTATAATTAATGGGACTAATTCTCTGTATAGGTAATATTATAAGATGGTTTATAGTTGCCAAAAATATTTGCATTTGATTGCAGAGAAGCAAAGGCTTGAACAGAGACATTTCTTTTATTGAATGATGTTATTTCAAGTCTTTTTTTCAGGAACATTGACCTTAGATGATAATCTACATATATCCTCTTCTTTTTATTGCTCTTTATAGAGGACATAAGGTTGTTTATATATTTTTTTTTTATTGTAATTATTAACTTTTGAAATCAATTTTGCAGCAATGTATCTCTATACAGCAACATTCCATCTACTTTTTTAAAGCCTGACAGTCTACATGATAAACTTTATTCAACAGTAATCCCTTGTTACAGAAATACTGTGAAATGGAATCTCAGCTGGTTCCAGCCTTCTGTGCGAGGGCATGCAAGGCCATTCTACTCGTTCACATGAAACTTCAAGATCCAAGTTGAGAGAATTGCAGGAGCATTATATCTAAGGAGAAACTTACAACTTAATTACTAGACTATATTAAACTACTGTATAATACACATAGCAATACAATTTAAAATACATGAAAAAAATGTAACAAGTATAAACACCAAAACAAATTTACAGATTTATAATCTTAAGAAAAGCCCCATCCAAGTACAATGGCAGATTTTAGAACAATTAAAAATAAGTTCTTATGTACTTCGGCATATTGCTACCTCTAGGAGTCTGCAGCCCAGACTATCCCCACCATCAGGGGCTCTAGTGAAAACCAAGCTCCTGGATAGACTCTGCGCCCTTGTCAGTAGTATTGTTGTAACATTATAACCATCCAGTACCGTATCACTATGGACCCCAATACTGCAGAGGTGATGTCCTGAACGCTCAAGTTTTCCATCTCAACCAAGTGGTAGAAACCATATCTTCCCAAATGAAGTCACAGGAACAAATGATTTCCAGTGTCCGCTCTGCTTCCTTTCGGCTTCCGCTCCTTTTTTGCACAATGTTGCATCAACAGATGTCAAGGTTCCATTACCGGACCGCTTTTCAGGGATGAGAATCAAGTTTTAGAAATAAAAAAATGGCTGTTTGCTGTCTTTTCAACTCCACCCAAATTTATCTGGAACCGAACAGTGGGACTCATCAACACCCTTCTGCAGGGTGACCCGCAGGCTTGGGCCTTTATCTTGTCATCCGATCATCCTATTCACCAATCGGTGGAGGAATTCTTTAATGTATGTACTCTTGTATGATGCCCTCGACTGGGTTTTCACAGCAGAATCCAAGATTTTTTCTATTTGGCAGCAATCAGTAGAACAATTCAGTGGCAAGTCCAGTCGTTGTTCCGTCGATTGTCAATGGCATGATCCAGCATTACGAAAGCAGTTCCAAATTGAACAAGCTGACCACATCAAAGCTGCTCAATTTAATTTCTGCCAGCAGAGACCCTGGAAGATTTTATGTCATTAACTATCAAGAATGATCGATGTTTCAGGGAATGAAAAGAGATGCCTCTCCATGTTTGCCATCCATCCCCACATCCCAAGGAGCGTCATCTGAAGAGAAGCCCATGCAAATTGGGTCATTTCGACTATTAAGGCAAGAAAAGACCCAACGTTGTACCCTAGGTCTCTTTCTCTCTTGTGGAGGAAAAGGTCATTGGGCCGTATCCAGAACTACGGCCGTCTTCCATGGACGGCCGTAATTCACTGAACAGTAGCTACTGCGCATGCGCAGTAGCTATTGTACGTAATCTGCGTATCGTTTCGATACGTAGATTGCGTATATCCGTTCTGGATACGGCCCATTGTGCAGACAACTGGCTCTAAAAATTGGCACTGGTGGGAAATGCCTAGACCAGATGGATTTGGAAGGGGTCCACCTGGGAACGCATTTATTCTCTTTCAGAAATTCTTTGATGATACCGGTCATTATGGAAAATGACTGTTCTACTCTCAGTCAACAGTGGCGGGAAGTTCATGGACTTTAAATTGGCTTAATCCCTAGGAGTCCGGGGAAGAGCCTTAGAGTACCCTATTTTTGCCTGTGGTCTGGATGGTGGCCTGATTAAGGAAGTCTCCACACCTGTTCATCTTTCCATTGGAGCCTGCTATTCGAAATGGATCGAATTCTTCCTCATCAACTGCCCCCTGACTCAGCTTATTTTAGGACACCCCTGGCTCCAGAAACACAACCCAGAGATTGACTGGTGTAAGGGAGAAATTACCCAGTGGGGGAAGGACTGTTTCTTTACATGCCTCTGCCTGCCAATCCGCGATGTTCAAACCTCCAACCATCATCTTCCTCCGCAGTATGCTGCCTTCCAAGATGCTAACAATCTGCTGATAGGTTTCCTCCACACGGGACTTATGATTGCGCTATTGATATTGTTCTTGGGGCCAAACTCCTTAAAGTGAAATTATTCTCACTTTCACATTCAGCGTCAGAGGCCATGGACCTCTACATCAAAGAAAATTTAGTCAAAGGTTTTATCCGATCCTCCAATTCACCCATCGGTGTGGGCTTTTTCTTTGTCTCTAAAAAAGATGGTTCCTTAAGGCCCTGCATTAACTATCATGGACTTAATCATGTCACTGTGAGAAATACTTACCCTCTACCTCTTATCACAATCTGTTTGATCAGTTCAAAAATGCTGTAATCTACATTAAAATAGATCTTCACAGGGCCTACAACCTGGTAAGGATGAAAGCAGGTGATGAATGGAAGACGGCATTCAACACCCAGTCAGGGCATTATGAATATCTAGTAATGCCATTTGGACTTTGGATGCCATCTTCCAGAACCGGATTAATAAAACACTCTGAGAATTCCTAGGATAATTTGTTTTCGTATACCTGGACAACATTCTGATTTACTCCCTTTCTCTGGAGTATCACCGGGATCATGTTTGCCATGTCTTTACTCAATTCCGTGAAAACCAGCTATTTGCAAAATGTAAAAAATGCGAGTTCCAAGTAAACCAAGTGACATTTCTGGGGTACGTAATTTCACCTGAAGGTGTCTCTACAGACCCAGAGAAGGTAAAGGCGGTTTTAGAATGGGTCCAATCTACCAATCTCCAGACTATCCAAAGATTTCAAGGCTTTGCCAAGTATTACTGCCGCTTCATTCAAAAATTCTCCTTACTTATGGCACCCGTCACTGCCCTTACTAAAAAAGGGGCCGATATGGCTAGTTGGTCACCACAAGCAGTCAGGGCTTTCAAAAACCTCAAACAGGCCTTTGTCTCAGCACCCATGTTATGACATCCTAATACAGAACTCCTGTTTGTGGTGGAGGTCGATGCCTCAGATGTGGGAGCCGAGGCAGTTTTGTCACAAAAGGACCCTACTCATTAGGAGCTTCACCCTTGCGCTTTTCTTTCCAATAAGTTCTCCAGTTCTGAACAAAATTACAACGTCAGAAATCGTGAATTATTAGCTATTTAATAAGCTTTTGAGGAATGGAGGCACTAGCTTGAAGGACTGAAACTGATATTCCTGTGCTAACAGATCACAAGAACCTTCCATTTATTGAAACAGCTAAGTGACTGAATCCCAAACAGTCTAGATGGGCACTTTTTTTTCCCACTAGATTCAGGTTCAAGATCATGTACCACAGAGCTTTCGTTCTGTCTCATTCTTTCTTGCCAGAACATCCATTCTTAGTGCCTCCATTATTCATTATTCATAAAAGTATTATTATTGCTGGCATTTCTAAGGACTCGTATTTCTGAATTTCTCAGGTTTAGAGTGAAGCTCCCCCCATGAGATCGTCTGGCCGCCTTTATGTTCCACAGAAATTTTGCAAGTCTGTCCTCTTGGAAATGCATGTCAGTAGGTCTGTGGGCCATCCTGGGATTCAGAAAACCATGGAACTTGCATATTGTAGTGTCTGGTGGCCATATATGTCTAAGGATGTGGAAGAAGTTGTGAGTACTTGTAGTGTGTGCCCAGAGTAAAGCACCTCGGTCCTTGCCTATTGGTCTACTCCACCCATTACCCATACCGAGATGTCCATTGACACATCTTTCCATGGACTTTATTATGGACCTGCCGGTTTCTGAGGGGAATACTACCATTTTGGTGGTAGTCGCTTAAGCAAAATGGTGCACTTTGTTGCTCACCATGGACTGCCTTGTACTAGAATGTGGCCAATCTCTTTTTCAAGGATGTGGTAAGACTGCATGGTCTACCTACGGACATAGTCTCCGATAGAGGCTCCCAATTCATTGCACAATTTTGGAGAGCATTCTGTAATCAACTTCGAATCAAAATCAGCCTGTCTTCAGGTTACCACCCACAATCCAACGGGCAGACTGAGCCAAGTCCTGGAACAATTCCTCAGATGCTACACTTCCAAGCTACAGGATAATTGGTCAGGGAATTTACCTTGGATAGAATTTGCATATAATAATGCCATACATTCAGTTACGAAGTTCTTCCCATTTTTCTGGCTATCCCCTCAGATCCAACTCCATTCCACTACCTGAGGAGTCTTCTTGTCTAGAGGCTCGGATCAAGGCCAGGAAGATTTAAGGACATTTGGAGGAAGGTGGGTCTCGTGGTTGGCCCCGAAGAATGTCTGCATTAATCAACCTTGCAGGAAACTGGGCACTCTGTACATTGGTCCTTTCACTATTATTAAAGAAAATCAACCCAGTGGCCTTCAGACTCAAACTTATCCAAAATCTCCGGATACCCAACACTTTTCATGCATCCCTTCTCAAACCAGTCAAAATTTCTAAGAGATTTGGTTAGTCGGCCTTACCTAAACCATCACCGGTGGTAGTAAAAAGACAGGAGGAATACGAAGTGGAGGCAATTCTAGACTCTAAGTTAGTCAGGAGACTACCACAATATTTATTACATTTGGAAGGGATATGGACCAGAAGAACGTCAGTGGGTATCTACCAAGAATATTCATGCTGATAATCTTATTAAAGAATTTCATAGAACATTCCCTTCTAAACCAGGCTCTAGGGGTATTGTAACCCTTCATCAAGGAAGGGGGGTACTGTTACATGCCGACGGAGCGGTATGTAGCTTACCTTATCGTGGCGCCAGCCATCCTGCCTCCTCTACGCCTTCCTCTGATATGCAAACCGTCAGAGGGGCGTGGCGGTATGCAAATTAGCCATGTGGAGAGTGGCTCCAGACGAGCAGGCAGGCGCGCTCTCCTCTCTCTCCAATTGCCAGGTCAACTCCAATGTTGATGTGCTGGCAGTGATAGTCTGTCTTATCAGAGGCTTCCAGTCTCTATTTAAGTGTTTCTGGCGCGCTCCTATGCCGCTGGTTATAGCTCCAGTTTACTGCCTGTGCCTGCCCTTTATTTTGCTCTCTCTCTCTCTCTTTCTCTCTCTCTCTCTCGCCTGCTTGTTTCTTTGATTACTAAGTGCCCCATTTATTCCTGATCAATCCTAGCGTCTCCTGCTCCTTTCTCCTTCCTGTTGATCTCTTTGTATTTTACCCTTTGTGTATAAGTCTGGTTCATCATTGTTTGTCTGTGGTATCCCACTGCCTCCTTGTGAGTCATGTGTCTCTTGCCATTTCTCCTACTTGGGTAGTGTGCTACCACCTGTCTCCTACCTGCGCTTGTACTTACGGGCTGTCCTTGTCCGCAGTACCTGGTCACTGCTGTAGCCCATCAGCCAGTATCGAGATATTGCTACCGGGGACCGCGACCTCTAGTAGTCTGAAGCCTAGACTATCCCCATCATCAGGGACTATAGTGATAACCAGGCTCCTGGATAGACTCCGCACATGGGGCCTGATCCAGAACAACGCTTCGGATTTACGCGTGGCAGAGACGTAAAATCGCTGTTTTGAATGCACTGCGCATGTGCACCATAGAAAATACGCACATTAACGTAGCGTAATTGTGAACGTATGGGCCATTCACCTATGTGTCACGTAAATACTTACGTGTGGCCGTGGCAATTTTACGTTATTCCAAAATACGTCTGAAATACGTGAAGTAGGCGGGGGGTTGTATTTAAAGTGTACAGTATGGGCGTGCTTAGCTGCGTAAATTCGTCTAGCCCATACGTACGTGTGCGTATGACTGCGGTTACGTTGGCAAAAGTTAAGGTAGGGTTTGGAAAGCGTATCTTGACAAAATACAAACATTCAAGGGGTGTGCCGAGGGGAGTGTAAGGAATTTACGCGCACGAAAATACGCTACGTGAATAAACGTACGACAAACGTAGTTCTGGATCTACCACATGGTCAGTAGTATCACAACAGCCAGGAAATCTACAGCTCTAGTGATGGATAAATCACGGATTCCTCTTGCTGGGGCTGTAATAAATGCTGGAACTGCATTGCTTTTCTTTAGCTTAATTCTCCCTTTAGTTCTTGAGTCCTATGTCTTGTGCTCAATATAATTTTTTGTAGCAAATTAATAAACACTTTACTGACTTGAGTCAGGATTCACAGTAACGTAGTTTTCGTCTTACGTTTTAAGAATTGAGCTACTACGCATGTGTAGTGGCTTATTTACATAAGCTTAATATAAGCTTATTTACAGCTTATTTTTATTTTATCTATGTACCATTTCTGTATGTAGATTGCGTAACCGCGGTCTTTAGACAGAAATGGCATGTAGATAGTGTAAATAAGCTACTATGCATAGCTCAATTCTTAAAATAACATACATAAGATGAAAACTACGTAACTATGAATCCGGACCTTGTTCTTTAGTTGTCCAATTTACACTTCAGAATAAGTGATTTGGTTAGTTTAGATGATTTAAAGCCCAATATACAGAATGCATTTTTATTAATAATTGTTGGAAGTTTCAGAACTAGGCTGCTGTAATTTCTAACATATTGTCCTTTTGTATGTATATTTTTTCTATGTTAAAAAAAAAACATTCTGATCTTTAATATATACCTGAGGAAATGCTGGTGGTTAAGTTTACACAGTTTTGTTTTGTCAATCTAGAGCAGGCCTGGCCAACCTGTGGTGCTCTAGGGGTTGTGAAAACTACAAGTCCCAGCATGCTTTGTTAGTTATCAGCTATGCCTATTCTTTCAAAGCAGGCTGGGAGTTGTAGTCTCCCTACATCTTGAGTGACACAGGTTGGACAGGCCTAATCTAGAAAATGCTGATTGAAATGAGTTCTTTCCCAGCAGCGATAATCACCGTTGCAAAATGCAACTAAGTTCCATCCGATTGCTGCTACGCTAGGGTTACTATAGTAACCCTAGCGTAACATCTGGAGGGCGCATGCGCCCTCCAGTGAAGGCAGGACACTTACGCACCTTACGTGCGTAAGTGTCCTGCCGTTATTAGATCTGAATACGGCCCACTGTTATTTAGACTTGGGATGGGAAACATCACCTCTAATACAGGGTTGTCGACTCTCCTGGAATATCTGGGAGACTCCTGAAATTTGGGCTGGTCCAAAGCCCCACCAGCCATCAATTATTACTGTAATCCCTAGCGTTACTAGGGATGTGCGGGGCTTGATGATGTCATCAAGCTCCATCCATCCCCTGAAACGCTGGAGATTACAGGAGTGATTGACAGGGGGCATGGCTTAATTACGTGATTTGCATAAAGTCGGCAACCCTGCTCTAATACTGTTTGCAATGGATGAAATATGACATGGTTTAGCTCAGGAGTAACTAGTAACTCATTTAAAGCACTTACTTAAGTCTGTATCCAGCCCAATATGTTTACCTCCATGCAGTACCATCTCTAAATCACAGCATCCTGTGCAATTGAACAGTTTTGGATGGGCCCTTTTACAGCGGTTACTCCCTCTGCATGCTCCTCTGGCTATACCGACAACAGATTTATTGCTGACTATCTGATTTTTTAACTGGCTTAGTTATTATTATCCCAATCTTCTAACTATCATGATCTCTTTTTACAAAACAAAAAAAGTATTTGTTTTTAAATGAAAAGTATAGAAACGTCTCTTAATTCGTAAAAACAAGCTAATGCATCTTTAACATAGTTCCTATTTTACACAAAGTGGTGTAAAAATGGTGTAAAATCAATTTATTGGTTAATAAAAACAGATGTGTGAATGGCAGGGGTAATCTACACAAAAACAAAGGTCCATTTTTTTGTTTACATTTTGGTGTCCTATATAAAATGAGAAATAAAATGTTTCCAGAAGAAATGTTGGTGCTCACCCAGGAATGATGAATGAATATCTTACTTAATGAGCCCTCATTTATTATATGTTTCCCCTGCCATTTGTCTTGTTCCTCTCTTCTATTGCTTGGCAGCTATGGTGCTGAAATACATAAATCTGTGTCTGCTGGTGCTGTCTTCCTATTGCATAATACTGAAGTTCAGGTTCTGACTTATGTAACCAATGCTGATTATAAAAGTGACTTACTAAAGTAAATAGTGATTTTGGAGAATCCGGACAGTGGACAAACCTATTACACCGAACTGCAAATTAGGACTAAGTGTAGAAATGATGCAGTTAAAATATATGCTTACTGATGATAGTGCCTTGGGCTAGTTGCTATGACAGAATTATCTGCCTACATTTTGCTTGCTATATAGCACAAGGTGCATCATTTTCCAATAAAATCACACTAACCTTCGGAAAACCTCTACATTGAAATTTCGCTCTAGGTATATGCTATTATGCATAAAATGCATTAAAAATGTATTTTTAGCAAATGCATCGCTAAGTGAATTCGGGAGATGTGCTAAATGCTACTTTTTATGCATAAATGGCTATGTTCTGAAGAAGATTGATACAACAGAATTACACATAAAAGCAATATATATGTAAACACAGGATTTCCCCCAATACATATACATGACATATACAAAAGTGGAGACTTTTAAAGTATTGTAAACATAATGCCTTATCTAGAGCAAAGCAAAATTGCTCTCAGATAACCCATGTTTATATGTAAGATTTGCTATTATTATGAATGCAGGGAAGGTATTGTCTGCTTTTTGCATATACTGTAGCATATACATGACAACTTTCTTGTCACACGACAAGTTCAACCTAAACGCACCTCTTACTGTTCTAAATATTTATTTGTTAAAGGGTTTTATATAGCACCAACATATTAAGTGGCACTTTAAAATGTTAAACAATCATTCACATGAAACCATGATCCATTGGAGCTTCCCTAACACACATGGGTTAATATTTAGTCATAAACCAATTAACTTATTAGCATGTTTTTGGAATGTGGGAGGAAACCATGGGATGGACACACAAACTTCATACAGGTAAGGCCTTGTCTGGGAATCAAACTCAGTGCTGATACAGTACATCTAGGTATGGATTCACAGTTACGTAGTTGTAGTTTTACGTCCGTTGTTTTAAGAATTGAGCTACTACGTATATGTAGTAGCTTATTTACGCTATCTACGTACCATTTCTATATGTAGATTGCGTAAACACGTAACTGAATCCGGACCCTAATCCCTAGAGTCATCATGCTACCCCGGCTATGTAATATGATGACACTATATAAAAATCTGTTTATAAATAAATATATTTGTTCCATTGACTTGGGTCAAAACATGCAATTCTGGATTCTTAAGAAAAGTATATATATTTTTTTAAATAAATTTTTCAGGCAACCTTTTCTATCACCAATTTTATTCACCTAGTCCGGAAAATACTAATAATTCTAAAATGTATCTGAATTCCACCTTAATAGAGTCCCTGCACTCTTTTATTCTGCTTTTTATTGAGTTCAAACCATTGTGCATCAAACTATGTTCTAGACAAAAGGTGACTGTACTGACTTTCTCACCACAGGTGACAGCTAATTACCTAACAATTAAAACAGTTCTCTTTATTTTAATGATGCAGCACATGGATGTAATGTGTAACTAAAACTACTCTGCTCTCTGGGAGACGATTCAACAGGAAGATGAATAGAGCTATTTGCTACTACTGTAAAATTGATGAGTTCCAAAGGATGAGTTCAAATAGACTAGAACAGCTTCAGTTTCCACAATGATTTAATATTTGCCTGAACGTATTTTTTAAGTACACAAATGGAGGATCTATTTAAAGTCAAAATACAAATAAAAATGAAAAACTGGATATTTTTTAAGGGGGCTACTATATACTGTCAATATTACAATGTTTACTTGAAATCAGTGGGTAACTGTTGTCTACAATGATTCAAGTGTTTAGAGCACAACATCCTTATCTCACAAAGTAAACCTCTACAGATTTATAATTCAATAAATAAAATAAAAAAATCCAACATCTGCTCTGAATCGGGGTGTTTCTGTAATTAGTTTTCATACTCCTTTTGTCCTGCCATCTGTGCAAGTTTGATAACAGTAACTCAACTTGACATTATCTATACTGTGCATGATTTTTTTGTACTTCAATAAATCCCCTCTCTTCTCTGTCTTTGCCCATGTGTTACGTAGATTATAGGTTTTTGCAGCTAATCCTAATACCTTAAACTTTAATTCCTTTGGACAACTTTTTTTTTAAACCTCTGTATATTATAAAATATACTGTTAAATAGAGGAAGTGTATACAATTTTTACACACACACACACACACACACACACACACACACACACACACACACACACCTTTGTTCTCTGATTTTTTTTGAACACTTACTAATATAGATGCAGTGTATAATTATACCAAAATCAAAGCAACTGATGGTTGCTTTTATTTTTTTTTTAACTGCACATGGGATTTTAAAATTTTATTTAATAATTGCACCTTCAAGAACTGTATGCAAATCCCCCCTCAAATCAATAAAATTACACAAAGTTTTGCATATGTCTAGTGGAAAAGATATAACAATTAAGATAAACCTCATATAGCCTTGATAAAGGCACTACGTCAAAATGCGTCAGTGGACAACAGCCTTATCATATTTTTTCAGCCTTGTATTATTTTTTCACCTTTTGCACTCACCATATAATTACTATTTTTTTGCTTTGTAGTTTGTATGGGTGTATTAGCAAGCCTAATCAGAAGTTCAAATCATAAGTAAATTTATTTAAAATACTGCATTGTGTACAAAAATATATGTAGTGTATTTCCAACTTAGCAGTTTGTCCATAGCATAGATGTACACTGAAATTTAGGATGGCAATTAGTCCTATATGCCTTGTTCCCAAACCATAAAGATACTGATTTAGTCTTCAGCATCTGCATATTTTACTATTTTTGTAACACTGCAGATGCAAAGAAATAAAACCATTAATGGAGTTAGATGGTTTGATCCAGAGCCAAACAGTAAAATGAATGCAAATAATAGGAGGTCTATGCGAGATCTACTCTCAAAAGACTTCAGATTTGCTATTGGTTATTTCTCACAACGGATATGTTGGGATTTGAGTCTCATGTAACTGCTTTCATCTATTTTGCAACTTATATGTTTATGGGACAGTTTATTGTCTGAAGCACTGGGTACTGCATCAATAAAAGATGCTATTGCTGCTAGAATTATTTTTTCTTTTATGTACCTGTCTAGATGACATGGATAATATAATTTAAATATTAAGTGCCACCAAAGAATCAAATTAAATGTTTTAGTTGGTCACCTTATATTGTTGGGGTAAGGTATTAAGTTAGTGATATAGAACTGGATTCATACTTACTCATATATTAAGTACAATAATCCCTGCTGCAGAGGCTATCATACAAAATATGTCATATACAACCCTACATATAGGAGAGCAAGACACTCCCCCTGCAGTCCTATGTGCGGATTATAGATCCGCCAGCTGGACCCAACCTTAAGTATTCATGGAAACCCTTCATGTACATACAATTCTGCATAGAAACATGGCTGACCGAATTCAACCTCAGAAAGTGAGATATGCATGGTGGATGGTCATCATACAGTAAGGGCTTGGTTAAGCCCTGAAGTATGATTTAGCATTTTGCACAAACTGAATTCTGTGTGGAATACTTAAGGTAAGGTCCAGGGACCGTAAATCCCTTCCACATTCAGAATGGAATCTGAGCATAATTTAGGATCCAGTTCACTATTTAAATTCTATATCCCTGCTTGTACTGACTGTTCATTACAACCAACACACACTACGCACCAGGGCGCAGAGTCTAACTTGGCCAAATGTTCACTAGATGGTGGGAATAGATTTGTGCAGTAGGCACCCAGCAGGTCATGGCCCCCAGTGGTGGCTCCCATAGTAGCAAGAATGGTTTGGGAGTTAGACATTGCAACAGGACAGGGACTATGCAAGTATATTGAGAACAAGGACTGGAAAACTGGACAGGGTTGAGCGCAGGACTGAGAACAGGGCTGACAAACAAAACAAAGACATCAGATTTAGGCAGGTATACAAAACAAGGTAATGGGGTCCAGGCAGGTATACAGACACAAGGTAATGGGATCCAGGCAGGTGTACAAATACAAGGTAACAGGAATCAAGGCAGGTACTAGATAATGGGAAACAGATACCATGGAAGCAGATGGACATAAACAACAGCAGACCAACAAGATTGAGACAGAACAATGAACCAACAGGGGCCCTGCAGGAAGCAAGGCAAAGAACTAGAATGCCAGAGATAACCACACAAGACAAGGCAAATGCAAGAGCAATAGTCAAATTAAGACAGACGCAGGCTGGAAAAAACAATCCAAGAAGAGACCAGAATTTACAAGGGAGAGTTTTCTCTGCTGGGTATTTAAACAACAAACAGCCAATCAAAGCTGGAAAGCCTCCCAGCTCTGATTGGTCTGTGTCCTGGCTATTAAGCATCAACTAGCTCTATTAATCATGCTAACATCTGGAATAGAAGCTATGGCTATGCTGTCTACATAGAATCCCGGCTGCCTAGCAACAACCAGGATCAGCTTGAGCAACCAGAAGAGAAAGAGTTTTTGCTGCTGCAAATATTACAGCAATACATAAGACCTGCTATAAGATTAAAAAATTCAGAACACTGGCATCTGAGGATTGTGTATTGATCTACTACGTTCATCAGTGTTGGTGGGGACATCTAATGCATTCATCAGTGTTGGTGGGGACATCTACTACGTTAATCAGTGTTGGTGGTGACATCTACTATGTTCATCAGTATTGGTGGGGAGATCTACTACGTTAATCAGTGTTGGTGGGTGTTATGGATACCTGAGGATTGGTACAAAGATTGCAGATACAGTATCAAAGATAAAAGTTTATTGCAGATAACAAGGTAACAAAGCAGAACAGTACAGAAAGACAGAGAATCACTATATACAATGAGCAAGGTAACAGAGTAATGTAGGCAAGATACAGGTAATGGTAACAAACTGATGCAGGTAAGATACTGGTAAGGTAACAGATATATGCAGACAAGATGCTGGTAAGGTAACAGATATATGCAGACAAGATACTGGCAAGGTAACAGATATATGCAGACAAGATACTAGTAAGGTAACAGATATATGCAGACAGGATACTGGTAAGGTAACAGATATATGCAGACAAGATAAACAACATAAATAACCCTTGGCATGCTGTCGCTTAGAGTACTATAAGGCAAAGCATGCCCTGCAATACATGCATGCATGCTCTGTCTTATAGTACTATATGCAAGCAGCATGCCATGGGTTACGTGCTTGAGGCGGCAGCCATATTTATGATTGTGTTTTTTTTTGTTTTGTTTTTGGCCATGATCTTCAGCGAGTTTAAACTCCAGCGAGTTTAGCACAAACTCGACAGAGTTTAACATAAACTAGCTCAAGTTTAATGACCACACATCGCTGGAGTTTAAAAATTGCCCCACAAAATCGCCCCTTAGTAAATCCAGAGCTTTGGGGAAAAAAATCGCCCCTCAACTCCAGTGATGTGGGGCGATTTTAAGGAGCGATTTAAAGTGCCCTTTTGTAAATGAGGCCCCTGGTCTTTATTTAGACCCCGTACCTCTGATCTAGTGTAGTAAGTCTCTGGACCTTCATGGTGCTTGGTTTGTGACATTTTCGATCTAACATTACCACCACTCCTGTCTGACTATTGTAATACCAATATGTTTATTCAGCATTATAGTATCCTAACCCTAACACTGATAACACTAACCTGGGAAACAGAGAGCAGACTTCAGTTCTCTGGGGAGGTAGAGAACAGATTGTGGAAAGTAGAGAGTAGACCGCAGTGCAGTGGAGAAGCAGCACAGGTATAGCAGTGGAATATAAAGCTTTCAGCAGTGTGTCCGTGCTAAAATATATTTTTCTGATTCAAAATATTGTCTAAAAAGCTGCTGTTGGCTCTATCACTTTTGAAATAGAGATTGCATGGCAACAACTTCCTGATGAGTCAATGTCAGAGCTACTTTTGCGTTTTCAGTGACCACCAATGATTTTTTGCTATATATTTATCGGCATAGTCCTTTCAAAAGTGCTAAATGTCACCATATTGTGTGCCGCTACCACCTGTCAATTAGAGGTGAATTGGTGAATTACTGCCTACTTCTCTTGTAAGACAAGCTGTCATTAACAATACCTATTGTAACATAGTGCTATATGTATTTCTGTTCTATGTAAAGTATACTTCAGACTCAATAATCACTGAATCATAGAACATTTATAAAAATTGTCCAAAATAGGAACTTTTTAAAATGGATAATAAGTGGGATAAATTTACCCACCCAGACTATGTGCCATCATAAGCTAAGCGTTTACTGATTCACTGTCCCATGGGGGTACATGTTAAATAAAGTCTGAGAATTGCTGCACTTAATGTTAACCCCTGCAGTCTAATTTACACCTGTGTGAAAGCTGCAACAAGGTGATTACTTGCTAAAACCTTTTAATATAATTCTAACAATGGCAAGCTGCCATCCATTCAGTAGCAGGAGGGTCATTAACGTCACTGTTCAATGCACCGTATTTTAGTTCTGCAGAGTGACTATTATCTGACTTACAGTGGCATTGCAGAGATATCTTCTTGAAAAATATTGATTTTTGGGAATCAAACAACATGGCCTCTTTTTGCTCATCTGGCTTTGATTGAATTTCTACAGCCTATTTTTCTAAGTGAAATAAAATAATGTAATACAAAAAGAATGTGTTCCTAGGGAAACATTTTTTATGAAAGGGGTTTCCATAGTCCCTATAGTTCTTATAATATTTGATGTATCAAATATTTCCATATGTGCAGATTAAATAATAATAATAATAATAATAATAATAATAATAATAATAAATCCCAATGCATAACCTTAAAAATAATGTAAATAGATCAGGGTTGCCAACTCTCCCGGAATATCCAGGAGACTCACGAAATTTGGGCTCCCGGGAGAGCCGGCACAGCTCCGACCAGCTATCAATTACTACTTTAATCCCTAGAGTTACTAGGGATGGGTGGGGCTTGATGATATCATCAAGCCCCGTCCATCCCATGTAACGCTAGAGATTATATGAATGATTGGCAGGAGGCCAAATTGTGTCATTAAGCCCCGCTCACTTTCATAATCTATGGCTTCAGCTTTGAAAAGTCAGCAACCCTGAAATAGATGGTGGCCTCCCAACCTAAGTAAGTGTTTTTCTTGCTTTCAGTCAATGAAATGTTCTCTCAAGATCCACATTTAATAAAGGCATAAGATTTCTGTACATCATGTGTACAAGATAAGCACTGTATAGTGGGTGGGAACCAGAATGGTAATCGTCCAGTAAGGGCATTCCAAAGCATTATGTACAATTCACCATTCTGTGTGTTTCCTACCGCATGCAGATTATTTAAGGTACAGTTCTGCATGAGGAAGGCCGTACAGAATATGATATTCATTTGGCATCCTGTCCTTCCTGCTTCCTGTAATGATCAACAGCATCTCTGGGAGTTACTGTATTATACATTCTCAACTCTTAAATAAATTAAGGCAACAAATTATATTATATTATAATATATAATATTATATGTATTAATAGTGTTTATTTGTGTCTTGTATATATAATGTGAATATGTGATGGCTATTGTAATGCATCCAGTAGTAAAACTAGGAAAAGGAAGATAGATCTGATATTAATACGCCTGTTACCAAGAAAGGCTAGAGGAACTAAACATGTATAGCTTGGAGCAGAGAAGGGAGAGATGATAGCATGATAGCAGCTTTCAAATACATCAAGGGTTGTGACCAGCTAGAGGAGGGTAGCATTTTTCAAAGGAAGAGGTGTAATAGAACACGAGGGCATGGATATAAACTGGAGGGTGGTATATTCAGAGGAAATGTGCGGATAATGACTTCACTGAAAGGGTGATAAATAAGTGGAATATTCTCCCATCTGAGGGGGTTGAGGCCAATACAGTAGAACAGTGTAAACATGCTTGGGATTAATATAAGGATATCCTAAATTGTAAACTAAATTGAGGGTAAATATGGTCTAGGGTCAGTATAGTTTTGAATAAACAAATGGGCAGACTGGATGGGCCATGTGGCTCTTATCTGCCATAACTTTCTATGTTTCTATGTTAAAATGTCTTTAACATTACTTTTATTTGGAGATATCTAATATCCAAAAACATTGTATCTGTAACACAAAAGAATGAGCTATATTAAATATAGCTCTCAAAACTCTTGCCATGCTGTAAAATATTTGAAGCAAGTGGACTGTATATAAAACAGAATAAGTGAACTGTGCCTAATCAAATGACTTTTGGTTTGTTAAACACTTTCATCAGATATAGAGATAAAAATCTACAAAAGGTTTGCTCATTTCTTCCACACACAGATGTGTACAAAGAAATTATTTTCCATGCTGAAAGTGAACAAGAACAGGTGAGTACAAGTACATTTTTACCTAAGCTAATCACTAGCTTTTTATAGACAACAATTGTTTTTGCCTTTGTATTTTTACTAACTGCTACAGAAAAATAATTACAATTTTAAAGAGAGTATGTAGGTATTTTTTAGGGTGTTTCAAGCATGCACTTAGTGGGCATTAAGTAAAAGGGTTATGAAGGGATATGAAACTCTTTCCAGATTGAATTATTTCACATTAAAAATGCAAATTAATAATGACCAGGTGGATTTTGTCCTGGGTTGTGAGTCCCGGGACAACACCACCAAGGTAAGTGACCTTCTCCACCAGCTTTCAACAGAATCCATTGAATCGATTCTCTTATCTACAGATTCCAAAAAGGCCTTCGACAGGGTCGACTGGATTTTTCTCAGGGGGATACTGGAATGCCTGGGCTTAGGCTGGACATGCCTGCATAGGATTTTAGCACTATATTGTTACCCCTCAGCCCAGGACAGAATTAACGGAGGCCTTTCCCGGGAATTCCAAATTTTGAACGGGATGAGATAGGGTTGCCCTCTATCCCCACTGATATTTGCACTCTGTATGGAGGCCCTGGCCCGCTCCATTCAGAGAAACCCAAATATCCATGGCATTAGGGTCCAAGACACAGAATTTAAGCTATTGTTATTTGTGGACGACCTGTTAGTTACCATAACCAATCTGTTAGTATCTCTACCCAACTTTGTGCAGGAATTTAAAAATACAGCTCTAACTTTGACAAATCAATTGCTTTGGGCTTAAACCTAATCCCTAATATATCTCAAGGTCTACAGGGGGCCTTTCCATTTAAGTGGCACCCATTTCAGCTCAAATATTTAGGGGTGGCTCTCACCAAAAATCCTTTGACCCTCTTCCAGGCTAATTTCCCTCCCCTTCTTGCATCTGTAAAAAAGACCTCCAATCCTGGTTGGAGAAGGAGTTTTCCTGGCTAGGCATGGTCAATATTATAAAAATATCGGCTCTACCGAAATTTTTCAACCTTTTCTAGACACTGGCGATCCACATCCCCAGAGGCTATTTCCAAGAGGTTCAGGGGGTCTTCAGAGAGTTTATTTGGAGAGGGAAAAAACCCATGTGCACTTTCGCAGTTCTCTCGAGACATAGGGACAAAGGTGGCCTTCAGTTAACATTAATAAAGGGCTACTACTGGGCATGTATGCTGACTAGAATATTAGAGTGGTCCTGATCTGGGGGACAGAGCCAATGGCTCACAATAGAAAATTGCCAATCCTCTATTTTGCTCTGTTTCCTACCCTGGCTTCCATCCATTTCACGCACTACACACCCCACCATCGGACCCTTCAATGCTAGAGATATCTACACTCTAAGACTGATCTGTCCTCTTCT
>WWET01000033.1:92640-105117 GCA_011038615.1 Limnodynastes dumerilii
CCCTACTCACTCCTCTTACGTACAACACAGATTTCATACCAGGTATACCCCCATCGATCTTCTCCAAGTGGGAAGAGTTGGGTATCGACAGGGTCCACCGGCTGGCACGAGGGGGGAGCCTCCTCCCCTTTACAGAGCTCAAAGATGCCTTTTCTATATCTGAGAGAGACTTCTGGGGTTATCTTCAACTCTGACATTCTCTAGGGACAGGTGATAATCAGACTCACAGCTCTAGGCCCCTTTCTCCATTTGAGTCCCTGTGTGCAGCCCCCAACCTTTCTCAACATCGTATTTCTATCCTCTGTAGAATTATCGTCAACCTTATCTTTACAGGCCCCTTACATTTTGAGGAGGCCTGGGAGAGGGATTTGCCGGGGTTTTAGTGATGCAGATTGGACAAAAATATTTCAACCAACCCATGCATGCTCTCCCAGTTGTAGCGGTCACCGAGACGCAATATAAAATTCTGTCCAGGTGGTATAGAGTGCCTTCTCTGTTGCATAAGATTTCCCCCACCATCTCTGCCTCCTGTTGGCATTGCAATAGGAACAGGGATCCTTCATCCACATTTAGTGGTCCTGCTCTAAAATTGTCCCTTACTGGAAACAAATCATACATTTCTCTAAGCTCATACTGGGTCGTGAGATACCAACTTTAGCCGAGTTTTGGCTCCTCTCTCACTCTCTCTGACATCCCCATTTACTGCTTCACAAAAATTACACCTCAAACATCTCAACAACGTTGCAAAGTCTCTGGTGCCAAAACACTGGAAAACTGACTCCCCGCCATCAATCTCTAAATGGTTGCAGCGCATTGATTACTATATGTCTATGGATGATTTGATTTTCTCTTCCCCAGAGCAAACTCCTATTTTTATAGCAATATGGTTCTACTGGCTGGAATTTAAAGCCTCGCAGTCCTATCCTCAAACCCCTCTGGTACACTCGGCCGGTGGTCCAAATGAACTTCTCCTTAACTTCTTCTCCCCTTTTTAGTAAATCCATAAATATATCCCTTGCCTGCAAATACTCCAAACAACCTGTATTATAGCCCATACATAAAACAACCAAATCATCCCCCCTTGTTTTCCCCTGTCTTATATGTTCGTCTCATGGCTATTTCCCATCCCTTGTCTCAGTCTTAGGAGTATAATGTTAACTTTTATGAAGGATCAAGCCCATCATGTCAAACTTACCATTCTAGTTATTCATGAAAAGCACTATTGGTCATGGTTAGATATATTCTTTAGTTACGCTTGACCTTAATGTTCTATTCTCCTTTTATCCTGTATTATCTAGTTCTGACTATCTCATCATGGAGAAGTTACTCATCTGTCTAACCCCTATTTATGTTTAACTGTATGCAATTGTAAACTGGAAAATTGTTAACGAATATAGAAAACGTTATAAAAAAAAGTGCAAATTAAGTATACTTACACAGTGTATCAATCCATGCGACATATGCATATATCCTTATGCTCAGGATAATAATTTATGTTGTCTGCAAAAACATAAAACAAGATATATATGAATAAAATAAGGTACACAGTCTTTACACAGTGTTTATTAACAGGTGACAATACATTAACCAGTACAAAAGTGCTGCGTAGATTAACACTATGCTTGAAACTCAAAAGAGGTAGATGCTGAACATTAGACCCCAACCTGTGGTCCGTGGACAAAATGTGCCAATGTTATTATTTCATCAGTGATGAAACCATAAAATATGTTGAACAAGACAGCAACACATTTTCTACAGGTTTATCATTTGAACCATCAAGCAAGGTGTCTATCAAGATTCAAACATCTGTCTATGGCATTAGTGATAGACCCACGTGTTCACACATTAATTCAATTTACCCCATCCCCACTTGTTGGCTCTCTCTCAACCTCTCACTGCACTCTATTCCCTGCTCCCTGATCTTCCAAGCTTGATATTTCACATTTTGCCTTGTGTACAGAACACAAGGCAAACTTTATTGTATTTTTGTGATATTTTATATTTATGTTGTATTTTAATATGTACTATGCTGTCCATCCCTAATGTCTGTGCTGTATATTGTTGTATTTTGTACGGTGCTGTGGACACCTTGTGGCGCCTTAGAAATAAATGATAATAATAATAATAATAATAATAAAAAAGATAAAAAGGACTGTGCCAGAGTATGTGTTTCAGAAACATTTCTAACCAGTCTTACCATTTGTGGAAATGGAAAGCCAGTTTTGAGTGGCCTAGGGTGAAAACTACCCGCTTCAAGCAGAGTATTATAGTCAGTGGTTTTTCTGTATAAAGCTGTTTGAAAACCAAGATTGCTTGATCAAAACGTCAAGAAAATTGATAGTGGGCCCGATCCAGAATTGCGAGTGTAAGGCCACTTATAGTTACGATAGTAACATCAGCACAGCAAACATCGTACAGAATTTAGGAAATGGGCTGTGCATGGGGAAGCATGCTCATTGTACATTGTGGAATGGGTATCCCACACTCGTGCAGATCAGCGGTCGTACGGACCGCTGATCCGCACGCTTTACTTAAGGTAGGCTTATGGCAGTGTAAGCTGCCATAAAGCCCACACGAGAGAGGGGAGTGACAGGGGACTCCCTCACATACGGAAAGCGTGCAGGAGTCTGGATCTGGTCCAGTATGTGGATCATAAGAGTAAACTTAATGGTGACTTTTATCCTGTTAAGTTTGTCAATAAAACTAATTAAATCAATATACATCAATGTACCTTACATAAAATATGTTAAACCAGGAAAAGATAGAATCATTGGGCCTGATCCAGACCTACACCTGCTTGCGTTCTTACGCTTGGCGTAGTCATAAAAAAGTCTGTTTTTCATGTTCTGCGCATGTGCACGGCAGATGTTACGCCCAGGAACTCTGAACGTACTTACGAGACTAAAGTCCACACCGTAACTACAAACAAAGGGGCGTGCCAGCCATACGATACCAGTAATTACGCTTCAGAGGTGGGGTGAGGCATGTACATTGTACAGTATGGGCGTGCTAAGTGCTGTAACTATGCATGGAGCCTACGGATGCCCGCGGTTATGCACAGAAAAATTGGGGTAGGGTTTGGTCGGCATAAGATGACATAAATATGGCTGACCAAGGGGAGTGCCTAGGGGAGTGCTTTGTAGGTACGCTGGCATAAATACGCTACTCACAAGGGCGTATTATTTGCGTAGATCTGGATCAGGCCTATTAAGTATAAAGGTTTTCTCAAAAATATACATAAAGATGTTTGCATATGATGGGGCCATTTTAGTCCCACATTTCTGTAAAAAAAAAAGCTTTCTGAAAAATAAAATAATTTTTTGTAAGAATGAATTTTACTAGTCTCAGCAAAAATCATCGATCAGAAACTATAGTAGAAACAATTACTCCCTCAATACCTTCGGCATGAAAAATATTAGTATAAAGACTAGATACATCAAGTGTAACCAATAATGTACTTCCCGCCAGATGGTTACCAGGGGCCGTATGCAGAGCTCCGGGCGCATTGCAAATGCACCCGGAGTTAATGCGCCCAGAGCTCTGCATACAGCCCCAGATCTCAAAAGAGTTAAAATGTGTGTAGTATCCTTCACATAACTACAAGAGGCTGTAATATTATCACTGCTGTATTTTATGTGTACTCTCTCCAATACATTTATTTCTCTCCCATAAAGTAAACTTTTAAGTTAATGGTAGAGGTAAAATGATCAAATATAATAATAACTGAGTAAATGAAATCATTAAACAACAGTTCATTCTTTAGTACATTTATTATTTAGACCCATGGTTAAGAATTTGTGTCTTATTGTGTCTGTGTTTTTTATTCAGGGTTGATGTCATAGGGATAAAAGCATCATCAATAGGAAGTTTAATATTTTTATATATCTAAATCTCTAGTGGTTTTATTGAATAAAAATAGTTTTAATAATTTAAGATTGGGATTAGTCTTGAAATAAATGTTACAAATGTTTAGCCAGATGGTAAGTTTTATAAATCCATACACATACATACATACATTCATACATACATACATACATACATACATACATACATACATACATACATACATAGATCATACAGCAATAGATAAAGTAATGCATGCATAAACAATTATCAAAGAAGTTAGATACAGGCCATGAGCTATCTAATGTCACTGATCTCATGTTTATTATATCAAGTTGGGAGCTGTAAAGGTTTTGTCCTGAATCCCACAAGAAACAAACATAACATATTAGTAAACAACATTAGATCGAATACAGAAGAATGGAAGCGGTCATCTAATAAGATTAGATTGTTGATGGCTTGCCATCAATCATCTATGTTTTGTCAGTGTATATGCACATATTTTTCTATGCAATATCCATGAAACATGGACAAGGCAAAGAGAACATCTGACTTTCATGTATTGCCATTATAATGTGCAAAGCAGAGCAATTTAGTTCTGTAAGTCTGAAGGTTAACTTGCGGAATATCTGGCGTATGCATGCGCCTATGTTTCTAGTTAGGGGACTTATGCTAATGACTTGCGTAAGTCCCCTGACGTTATTAGCTCTGGATCCGGCCCGATGTTTGGATTAAACGACTACAATGTTCATGAGGTTATTAAAGCCTTAGTACGTTCTTTATGCTTTCTTCTCTGGTCCCTCCATCTCTCCCTTCATTTACTTCATTTCTTGACATGATTTTCCTTTCCAGATTGGGGACAATTTAGCAGTGGGGTCAGTGATAAATTTGGTGCAGTCACAAGGAGCTCACTTCTCTAGTGTTAATAACTATAGATACTATTCCACATGGTTGGATCCTGGTCTGCCACCTGCTGATGTTTGAGTTATTCAATGATGAAGTGTTTTCCAGAAGTCGGTTGGCGGGAGATGTGGGCATGTGTTGTTAATGCATTTTTTAATAGGCTGCAACATATCTTTGGTTTGAAACTTAAGACATAATTGTAATTGTCCTCCCCTAATTAACAAGCCATGTGTCCATTTTAAAAGCCATTTGAAGTCTCTGAGTGTTTTCGTTTTAGATAAGGTATGAGTGTTTGGATGGTGGGTAAGTGACGCCTCAACTGCTAGACCCTTTAACTATATACAGCTTACTAGCTTTGTGAATTGACTTTACATGAATAAAACTGATGTTTATGTTGAAACACATGCAGTATTATGCAATACAACTTTAACATTTACCTCTTTACTAAATAAGGTGCCCAAATCATGTGAGCTTTAATAGCCAAGGTCCTCCCTTTCTTATGACTCAAACATGTTATATATATTGTCTCAAATATGTCATGTCTGTAAGTTGAGTGGTTAGTACTACAGAATATCTCAGTTGGCTTATCAAAATACAGTAAGAAAGAGGTTCACCATGAAGGGCCGTATTCAAAGAACCATTTTCACAGCAAGTTCTGTGCGTATTTTTATTTACGTTTCAACTGCGCATGCGTAGTAACTTTTTTAAAAGTAGTATATGTAGACTATACGCGCGTAAGTGCCTCACGGATGGACTTGTGAATAGCACTTGGGTACATATGTCCGGATATGTGACGCAAAAATACGCACGTGAAAATTTAAATAAAAATGGGCGGGGGAAGGCATTTAAATAAAGGTATGTGAGCGTGACTAACATGAATCGCACGTACGGAGGACACATATGCACGCAACTGCTCACGGAAAGTTACAAGTGGTCTATCGAGGCGGAAGTCACAGACAGCATGGCCGAGAGAGGGGAGTGTCATGGGTGTGAGGGGGTTTGGCCTACACCGGCCGTGCATATAATTGCGGACCTTCAACGAAATGGTTCTCTGAATACGGCCTGGACTTCCAATAATTTGCTTTCCAATGCTTCACATGCTTACACAGACTGTTCATGTAAAGCTATGGATTAACCCTTCAAGCCAACTCATTCATTAATAAAAAAAAAATATAGGTTGGAATGAGCATATAGTATACATTTTAAGAGCATTAAGACACAATAGTTACAGCTGGCATGTAATATGCAGTCATTTTTATATAATTACAGTAAATGAATAGCTGCTCTGCAAGGAATGTTGTCTGGTTTCTTTACTTCTTTAGTTAAGTGGTACAATAAATTCTCTCTAAGGGCCAAATCCCTTAACTCATTTAAAATATACATATTTCCATTCTGCTCTAGTGAACAAAATCTGCCGCTCTATTTGTTTAAAGGGGCACTATGCCCCTTCGTTTTTTTCTTCTGTTAAGACATGGGGGAGGGAGCTAGCAGATTTTGGAAATGCTACATATTCTCATGTTAAAGATTAATAAAGATTATTTCTGCCAATATGGACCTTCCTCATGCGCACTAATAAAAAATAATGAATAATCCAGAGCTCGTGCTGCTGCCGAATACTGAAACAAACACTGGCCCATACAGCCTGTGACACACATTAAGTAATGAATTATACAAAATCACTGATGGAATTTATTCTTCCATGCCGTTTTCTGAATATATTAAAGTTATTCCCCTTAACAATTTCTCGCTGTCATTAATTTTGTATCTTGCACTTAATATTAACCATTAATTTCTACAAATCAGTCATATTTGGTGATACATTTCTTTTCTTTTACTTTCCACTTAAACTGAACTCATTAATCCATGCTAAAAATAACATATTCACATACACCTTCATAATCATGACTTGATCTCATTTTTTGGTAGTTGCCAACTGATCTATGGAATATGTATTTAAAAACAAAAATAAAAATAAAAAAAATAAAATAATTTTTTACTGCATAAATACACGGTGGCATGACCTCTGTGGACTCCAAGGGTACCATTTCTGTGGTACCCAGAGGACAGGTCTGCACCTAATTGCACTACCTTCCAGCCTCTTCACTTTGCTCTCAAGAGTGAGTCCTTGTCAACTGTTATGTCGACATTCAAAATGTCGACAGGTCAAGATGTTGACAGTTGAGTATTATGTTAGTATTACATAAATAACATATATATTATTACTTTTTGAAAATGTTTACAAGTGGTCTGCATTACATTAAATTTACAGTGGTTACAAATAGATAATAACATAATACTCAACGGTCGACATTTTGACCTGTCGATATTTTGACTGTCGTCATTTCATATCAGACCCAATTGATCATCTGTTTTACAAATGTGCATTCTATTAAAAGCAGAAAGGATGGGAGGTCTGAGATACATCACTAGGCCCTTCCTATATTTATTTTCTAGACAGTGATCCAGGATCTTTCAATGACTATACCGTTCTTGTATTTGGTAGAATAGGCACAGTGGGAATGTCCTGGACTATGGGATATCACTTGTCCTTGCTGGCTCTCACTGCCAGCCAGGAAGAGCAACAACATTAATCTGTTAGTTGTTGGCAGGGTTTTTATAGATACTTAGAGGCTTAATAACATGGCAGCAGCTGACATTTCTGCACTGTCCTCTGCTGTAGGGGGTTGGTGCAGCTGGATCCTGAGAATGGGACACTTTGCAGCCTACAGATCTGTTACAATCGCCTTATGGGGTACGTGAGTTCGCCTTGCAGGATCTGCCTTTGCTCTCAAAACATCCTGAAGCCCTGTGGTTAGTAACTAGGGTTGATGGAGCTCAGGACATGCTTCACTCATAGGACCTGACTGAGAGTTTTTACACAAATGGAATGTGCAAGTGTTGTACATTAGATTCAGAGTTGTAGATTTCTATATATTATGCTGCTTCAAAGGTATACCAGTGGACAGCTGGTATTGCAGTCTAAATGCCTATATACACAGCCGGCGAGATGGATATAAAGGGGCCGGTTAGCCACACTGGTATCGCATTTAGACTGCGATACCAGTTGTATGCTACAGCCGCACGGAGCCCTATATGTCAGGTGGTTCCTTGAAGGAATCAATATTTTCTTAAGTTTTGTGTCCTTGAACAAAGCATTTTTGCAACATTGTATCAACTGACTAGGATCGTAATTTTGGAGGAAGCTAAATTAACACAGTCACATGCATAAAAGCCAAGTATATTTACTGTAAACAAAATTGTCCTATACTACTTATGGTAATGTGATGATATTTTACACTATTGCAGCATTTTCTTTCTCTGTATGGGGATATCCGATCATTGAAGTTTTGAAAGACGGATCATAAAATATTCCGGAAAAAGCAAAAACAACACAGAGTGATATGCATAAAAGTTAAGCATCTTCATTGCAAGCAGCACTGCCCTATACTATTTGTGTTTGTCTGATGATATTTTACACTATCACAGTATTCTCTATATCAACATGGGGGATGTCCTACTGAAATCTTAGAGTAAAAGACAAAACAAAAGAGGCGGAGCTACACAAAGGGGACGCCACCCCTTGATGTCCATACAACCCAAGAGGGATGTCCAACTAATGAAATTTTGGAGTGAAAGTTAGACCAAAAAAGTAGGATCATCCCCCCGAAAATTTCAAATTGTATAACAATCTAGACGAGGGTTTTTCCCTCTTGTGTTCTTCTTTTTTATATCCATCATATTCCTTGGAGACTCACAGTGAAGATTATAAAGATCTGGGATTTACCTTTGAACTTTTCTCAGAGAGACTTTAATGTGAATTCTCTAAGTATTATCCCTGATATAGATGCAATTATCATCAAGATTTAAAGATTTGAATATTTGATTTATTTGTTTATTGTATGTATACTAGTGCTGGAAAGATTTCCTAATAAATAGTAGGCTTTAGTTTCTAAATAAAATATATCCAAAGTTATTAGTAACCAACGTAATCAAAACTATGTGGACACCACTTTTTTTTGAGAAGTTATTTTCCTTCCAATAGTAAATTAATTTATTCATGCAATGTATTTCAGGGTAGGAATATATTGGTGTTGAAATATAGCTGAGGTAAGTATTATAGTCTGTATTATCAATATGTATTTCATCTTAGATATTATTTAGTATTATAGCCCTCTGGTATGAAATCAAATAGTTTCAAAAATATCTATCTCTGAGGTATTTTTATAAACAGTTTAAAAATAAATGAGTAACAAAGTTTTGGATATACTAGTTGTTATTTCTGCATTACAAAAATAAATCACATATAGAGTATCCAGAGATCCAAAATAAAGTGCTTATATTATGATATATTTAGTTCCAACATGGGCTTGCAATGTCATACATTTTATTTATAAAGTGCTTTAATTATAAGGTGCTTAGTTCCCATTATGAATTCCTTGTTTAAGTCCAAAACAAGTTTATTATTTAACTAAAAAAGTGCTAGTGCTGAAATGACATTCACACACACACACTCCTTTCTGTCACATTTACACACATTGGGGCTGATCCAGAGCTACGACGTTACACTGAGCGTTTTAACGCTCAGCGTAACATCGCTGCTCTGCCCCGACACTCCCCCTTGTTGGAGTGTATTTACACTCCCTTACACCAGTTGAAGGCTACCCTAACTTCAGCCGGCGTAAGGGAGTGTAAATACGCTGGGACGATAACGCCACCCTCCCAGCCTAATTACCCTCCCTTCCCCCGCCCCCCTGCACTAACCTCAGCATAGTAACGCTGGGGGACGCCCCCTCCAGCGTTACTACGCTGAAGCTATGGGCGCTCAATCTGTGATCGGGCATTTCCGTAGCTATGCCGGGCAACATCTGCCCGGCGCATGCGCAGATCGGATTTTTTAGCCGATCTTACAATTATGCCCGCCGTAGCTAGTAGCTCGATCCAGAATTAAGTAAGTGTTTGAAATTAGTTACTCCTGGGCTAAACCATGTTGATTGCAGGGGAGTCATATTTCATCAGTTGCAAACAGTATAGTTGAGAAGTGATGTTTCCTATCCCAAGTCTAAATAACAGAGTGATAGTAAAGCTCGTCAGTATCTCAGGGTTGCTGACTCTCAGAATATCTGGGAGACTCCTGGAATTTGGGCCGTTCTCCCGGGAGAGCCGGCAAACCTCCCGCATGCCCCGACACCCAAAGAATTACCGTGTGATCCCTCCCACCCACCACCAGAATGTCTGAGATAACGTGGGTGATTGACAGGTTGGGGCTTAATGGCACTATTTGCATAAATCATGTCATTAAGCCCTGCCCCATCGCTGTAATCTATGGCTTCCCTCCGGGGTTCTCCAGGAGGGAAGCATTCAATAGTCGGCAACACTGCAATAACTGTGTGCAGTAAGCAATTCAAAGATATATCCCTGAATGCAAAGAATACATAATAATAATACATAATAAATTAACTTGACTCCCCCTGCAATCAACATGGTTTAGCCCAGGAGTAACTAATTTCAAGCACTTACTTAAATCTGGATCCAGCCCATTTACCCACTCCATTCACACTCAGTAATCTTTACCTCTTTACAGTCTTCTCTCACAGATGAGCAGAAGGGTGGCCCTTCCTGTCATTTATGTAATTCTCAGTCACTATGACTGGGACATGCATACAGGAGAGAAAGAAACCACCTTCTCTGCTCATCTGTGAAAATCCAGCGCCTGTCATTTTTACAGATGAGAAGAGTGGGGACTCTTCTTCTCATCACTACACTGGAGACAGATGGGTGAGCCTGGGTGTGTGTATGTGTCTTGATGGTGACGATGGCCCCCCATCAACTGGGCATTCATCTGCGCCCAGGGCACGTGACCCAAATATCTCACAGTAGTTTAGGGTTGCCGACTCTCCCAGACACACAAATTTGAGCAGTTCTCCCGATGTTCAGGAAGAGCTGTCAAATCTCCTACATGAGAGGTCTCCCTGTCTCTCATTATAGTAATGCCTACTGTTACTAGAGATGAGTGGAACTTGATGACGGGAATTATAGTAGTAATGGACAGTGGCAAGACTTAATGATGCGAATTATGCAAATCACATCATTAAGCCCTGTCCCCATACCAGCATATATCTCTTCCCATGTAGATCTCCTGGAGGGAAGAGATAAAAAGTAGACAACCCTGCGTTACACCACTGCTTGTAGTATGGACCCAGCAAGTCCTTGTGATATTCCTTATAATTTCTGGTTAATATATTGTTGGCTTTGGTTCCCATTTTACCACAATCCAAATATTCAAATAGAGTTGATGAAAGGTAACGTACACACCATTCATCGACCTTTTTTGTGAAACTTTTTTTAAAATATAATACGTTCATGATATTGTTCATAGTCACCAATATATTTAGGTAGGCTGGGATATGTATATGACCATACCACCTGCATTACACAACAGAAATAGAGATTTTTAAGGCCAGGTGATACATTTTTACAATCTATTGTCATGGTAACTTTTATTGAGTCTGTGCCCACTTTAGTCAGTTTACTTAACTGAAAAGAGTGTACTTCCCAAAGAAATGGAGTTTTACCATTATGATGATCCGAACAGAAATAATAGCATTAATGTAAAATATAAACATAATATTATTTTCTGCTATTAAAAACTGGTTTCCTAATTATTAGCTTAAGCTGACCATGGTGCTAAACAGGGCAGGAGTTACAGTATACAAAGATATGGAAAGATGAGAGACATAAAAGATTTTGTCCGGCAATCTTCTTATTATTAAGGCAGACTTGATTTTCTGCGATTGGAAATGGAAATGTATTTTGCATATCAAAGTTTATCATTCATCATAGCTAACAAATATATAATATAGTCAGGAAGAAAAATGTATTTAATATCCATCTAATATCTAATATCCATCTAATATCCTATATATATCTAATATTGAACTAATATCTAATATCTATCTATCTATCTATCTATCTATCTATCTATCCATCTAATATCTAATATCCATCTAATATCTAATACCCAGCTAATATCTAATATATATCTAATATTTAACTAATATCTAATATCTAACAGAAAATATTGATGAATCACTACAGCACCTTGAGAAAGACCGAAGGTTGGTCGGCTGAAACGCGTTGGTGTTAGTGTTTGCACGTAGATCCGGAGCTACCTCTTTCATCTGCGCCTGGCTTCAGAGCAGCCCCGTCTACCCGGAAGTTTATCAGGGGTTTGCTCTTGTTGTTTTTAGTCCGGTCCTCTGCTTATCACTTGTTTGTTTTTTATGCGGTTATTTTAATTGTAATAAATTATTCATTTACCGATTTATTGTTTTTTTCTTTTTATATCGGTATTTATCCTGGGGAGATGTTACCAGAGATCATCCAGCATACTGTTTGAGGGTTCCTCCTGTAGAAAATTCAAGTCCCTTTTTTCATCTGGAAACCTGTGCTAAAAACACTAGGAATTTCTTGGACTCTTTGGGCAGTGCTGCAGCAATTCATCAATATTTTCTGTTATATATTTGAGACATTATTTTGAATTGTAGCAGCTGCAGTCTTTTATCAGTGCTAGGTGGAGTGTCACTTATTTCATCTAATATCTAGTATCGAATATCTAATATCTATCTATCTATCTATCTATCTATCTATCTATCTAATATCTATCTATCTATCTATCTAATATCTATCTATCTATCTATCTAATATCTATCTATCTATCTATCTATCTATCTA
>WWET01000033.1:108886-125793 GCA_011038615.1 Limnodynastes dumerilii
ATCTATCTTTCTATCTATCTTTCTATCTATCTATCTATATATCTATCCATCTATCTATCTATCTATCTTATCTATCTATCTAATATCTAGAGAAAAATATATGCAATCAAATTTAGAGCTGTGATGGAACTTTGACTACAGTAGCTGAATTACGGTTAAATTACGGTTTTAAAATAAAGCTAGAGATGTTGCTGTTAAACCTGCACAAGAATCTAAGCTAAACAGCATTTGGAGATATAACAGTAAAAATTTCATTAAAGATTTGATTTTACATTATAGCATGTTGGGCTTATAAGGAAATTTTTTTACTGTTTCTGTTTTATATAAAATTTCTTCCTTTCATATAAAGTCAAATAATAAGACAAGGAGGCATAAAGAGCAACACAAGCAAATCACACACACAAGCATATATTAAATATGTTTTACTCATAGTTTAAAAGAATACAAAAATGATGTACTTTTCAAGGAACGATTAGAAGCCTCTATGACAGGCGCTGGACAGGGAAAAGCGTCCTGGAAGATTTCTATTCTAACAGCCTGCAGCAATTGCTAAGCAGGATGAGTCACACAGCAAATGAAAGACAACACAGCAGAATGCCAAAACAGAATCAGGCGATTTGACAGTCTGTACAAAAAAAACGTTGGCAGACACAAACAATGAATGGTAGACATTGAGTCAAAATATTAAAATAAATATTAGTAACAGTAATAACAATAATACAATGCATTTACATATTAGAGGTCACTCACCGGGTATAATTGTCTCCCTTTCAAATAGAAAGTGGAAGTGGATATTTTTTTAATCCTTGCAACTATGCTACTCTTACTGAGAGGGGATATTGTTGTAAGTGCAGACTATAACCTTTTCTACTTACATATAGGGCTTCTGAATGGGATGAACTTACATTAATATTGCTGGAGTTAAACCAAATTGTGTTCACATACAAAATGTAGATTATGTAACCAGATTTTAAATACTTAAATGCTGGATGAGGACCATCTGATTAAGATCCGGATTCACAGTTACGCAATCTTACGTACGTTGTTTTAAGAATTGAGCTACTACGCACGCCATTTCTGTATGTAGAATGCGTAAGCGCGGTCTTTAGACCGCAATATACGTACAGAAATGGTATGTAGATAGTGTAAATAAGCTACTATACATGCGTAGTAGCTCAATTCTTAAAACAACGTATGTAAGACGAAAACTACGTAACTGTGAATCCAGACCTAAATGTGTACACTGGAGAATCCATGGAAGATACACTCATAAATGGAAATTTTCCTTGCTCTATGAAGACCTTCATTGCACAAGAAAAGCTTTCATGAATTGTCTCTATAAAAACAAACCATATTTTATGACACTAATGTTTAGCACATTTTCACTATTACAAACTACTTCATTGCTACTTACTGTTATGACAGCTCATTTAGGATTGGAGCTTAAATGCAGATCCATGTTTCACAGGTGCCCATAATGGTGGGGGAGGCTAAACTGCAGACCTATGGTAAGTCTCAGCCTCAGCTGGCTATCACAAGAGTATATAGAGTGAATAATAGGGGTAGAGCTCATACAGTGGGAAAAACAGTGTACCCGAAAGACAAACAAGACAGCTTCATAACAAAAGCAAAACACCAACCAGGATAATGGCTGTACAGACACCCACCAGTCACCAAGAAGAGCACACACACACACACACACACTCTAAGGACTGGATCCGGACCTTGTTAAGTGCATGAACTTAGTTATTCAAGGGCTAAATCATGTTTATTTCAAGTTAATTGTATTCTTTGCATGCAGGGATATATCTTTGAATTGCTTACTGCACACAGATACTGACCAGCTTTACTATCACACTGTTATTTAGACTTGGGATAGGAAACATCACCTCTCAACACTAATACTGTTTCCAACAGATGAAATATGACTCCCCTGATATCAACATGGTTTTTAGCCCTTGAGTAACTAAGTTTATGCACTTAACAAGGTCTGGATCCAGCCCTAAGTACCAAATATCATAGTTAGAAATCAACTACCAAAAGAACTGTGGAGTCAGTAGAATTAGCAAAGCTAACCCTAAGAGTCATTAGCAAAGCTAACCCTAACTGACAATCCCAGAAGTCCAAGGACCAGAGGTATAAAGGGTACAGGTGCTGAAAAAGAATACCAAAACCAGAGATTTGGTACAAGAAAAAGTGTGAGCAGAATGCCAGACAGAGGTACAGAAGAGGGGAGCAAACAAAGAAGCAAGAGGGGCAGAGTGCAAAGAGAACCAACACGATGCAGGAACAAGAAGCAGAAGAATCACCAGACTGGAGAAATCCAACAAGTACAATAAACAAGAGCACAGGCAAACAAAGTCTGGTCTAACCATACTATAACTGAAAGTGAGCTAATCTCACTGACAGACACTTAAGGAAAAGAGAGCCAATCAGAGATAAGCTCAGGACCATTTAGTCTGCACTAATAGGACCAATCTTGGCTGCTGGGAAACAGCTGAGACCAGTACAAAGTATTCTTGCCTGGCACATGGTCAGAAAATGAAATAGCATCCTGGATGCAGCTGGGATGTGGGTAGTCAATAAATACATGTCCCAGCTTCATTAAAAGACGGAACCCCAGACAAAACATGTTAAGCCTGGTCGCTGCTGACACTTAAAACTTCCAAGTTATAAATAACCTTTCTTTTTTGTTCTGTGCATGTATGTGCATCAGTGCTAAAGGATTGGAACACATTCTGACCCAATTATACATAAAAAGTTTGAAGCAAAGGTACTGAGATGAATTTGCAAATGGGCATTCCTTCTTTCTATGTACCAATACCAACTTATGTACCTGAATTTCCACAAGTGTGAATTAGAAAAGTGAGTAGGGTTGGTTAATATGCACAGATATCTGGATAGGGGAAGGTGGCTGCACTTATGGTTCCTTCTCAATCTTTTACTTTAATCCTGTAAAAAATAAATAATAGTTTGGAACATAATTCTGAAAGTTTGATACCCGCTACTGGTGTATTATTTTTTTAACATTCAATATCCCAGAGACACCAGTTAAGGGATTTTATTAAGCATAATAACACTTTCAATTCTTAGCAACACATAATAATATCTACAATTGCTGTTTTAAATGAACCCAGGGGAAGGGTGAAAGAACCGGGAACAAAACATTATTTAATAATGAGAATTCCAGTGCTTTACCCAGAAAGACACCACACTATAAATCGATATTATTTTTAAATGGTTATTTTGTGGGTGGTTTCCATTACTCTTACAAAACCTGAAACCTTGTTAAAAGCATCACATTTAAATCTCCTGCTGCCATGTATCATAGCTGTTTTGATCTTTCTATAAGATTAATGCAGCTGATTAAATATATTAAATTATCAGGCAGATAGCAGCAGTCTCAGAACACCAGGACAATGACACTGGCCAAGGAAATATGAGCAGATAGTAAAAATAGTCAAACTGAGAAACACCGACTGTATTCAAGAAAATCTGTAATTAGAAAAGAATGAAGCCAAAGTAACCGTTATTTAAGCTGAATGTAAAATCAGTCAATTAGAATATTAAACCAACATAATGATAATTCTGCTCTTTTCATAAAAATGCAAATAATATTTGTAATCGCGAACAAGAAAATCATACTTTTAGGTTAGATATTATTTATTGATTTCAGCTAAATTGAGGTGCCCTGAATGCCATGAGTAAATGTTTCAGACTTAATAAAATGATTGCGAAAGTAGGATGATTATCTGGCAATGCGCCTGCCAGATTTTCCGTACATACCTTTGTTCCGTACACCTGAAGACCTGTCCAGCGCATCCACTCTGCCCTGGCTAATCTCCGTTAGGTGGGCAGGGGAGACATGCAAATTACACAATGAGGGCTGGGTTTTAATATTCTGAACAGGGTAATGGCAGCATAAGAGTTCACTCCCCTCTTTCGTGCTGACTTGCATCTGGCCCTATATTAGTACCTGTATAGCAGAAGCATGAAAGACGGAAACTGTAGTCTTTTACTGACAATAAGCTATTCCCACAATAAACTACATTGAAACAATTCAGAATTTATTGGGCTATCTGTAGTGTATGCTTTAAAGACCTACATAGAAACATATAAAGAGATGGCAGAGAATAGCTCGTCCAGTCTGCTTATTTGTTCCTTTTTTTTTAACTATACTGGCCCTAGACCCTATTATTTGACCCTCAATTTAGGGCATTTATCTCAAACATGTTTAAATTGTTCTACTGTGCTAGCCACTACTACCTCAGATGGGAGACTATTACATTATTAGTTATTATTTAATTAAATCATTTTTCTGCACATTTCCTCTTAAACTTACACCCTCCGGGTTATACGCATGCTCTCGTGTTCTAATACACCTTTTCCTTTGAAAACTTCTACCCTTCTGTACCTAGTACCTGTATACCCCTTGATATATATATATGTGAAAACTGCTGTCATATCTCCCTGTCCTTTCTTTGCTCCAGTCATGTATATTTGTCCTTCTGGAGATACAGGACTTGATTCAGAGACTGAAAATAGGTGAGGAAAGTTACTCCTGGGCAAAACCACGTTGACTGCAGGGGAGTCATATATCATCTGTTGTATACAGTATTAGGGTTGAGAGGTGATGTTTCCCGGCCCAAGTCTAAATAACAGTGTAAAAGTAAAGCTGGTCAGTATCTGTGTGCAGTAAGCAATTCAAAGATATATCCCTGCATGCAAAGAATACAATTAACTTGACTCCCCCTGAAAACAACATGCATTAGCCCAGGAGTAACTTTCCTCCCTTAGGGCCGGATTCACACCACCGGACATATTGCATATACGTCCGGAGTTTACCGATATTTTAAACTGCGCATGCGTTGCTTTCTGTTACGTAGATTGCGTATATGTGGTCTTAAAGATGTACGTATGTTACGTAAAAAAGATACTACGCATGCACCAAATTTTCCTTCTAACACGTAAGTGGAGTGACAGGAGCGTGCACTCCCCCCTTCCTTGCGTAATTTCAGACCCCTGCATGTATTAAAAGCACGTGGGATTGGGATCTGGCCCACTGTGTCCTTCCTATTCCCAGGCAGGAGGCATGAACTCTCTTCCATAAACTGGCCTTCACAAAGGCCTCCTGGTTGTTCATGAGACTTGGCCTATCATAGCCCCCTCTGCTGGGCCAGCAAGATCAAAGCTTTTGTAATTTCATTGGATGAGGGGGATATGGTGACAAGCACTCAGCCTTTTTAATTGTACAGTACAACATTTTCATGATAAGCTTTGTAGGCTACGCTTCAGCACCATTTGCAAATAAAAATCCTTTCTAGCAGGCATTACTATAAATATGATGATTTATGGTTTATGACAGAAAGCTGTTACATTTTATTAACCCAAACTGACCTAGAGATATTTACGTAAACCTCCACCTTTTTACTGTTGCATGAAATACTGTTGAATTGTTGGGCTAACTACTTGTCTTTGACCCTTTGATTTAAAGTCTAGTGACAAAAAGTTATTTGGACTTTTATGACTCTGAGTAAAATTTAACAGTCACTTTAATCTAATTTATTCATCAAGAATAAAAATAAGGATTTCTAACTTGCTAAGATTTCAAATATAAAACACCACAATAAATGGAACCTTTTAATCATAAATAGGAGATTTAAATCCATTTCAAGCAGACATTCTTATAGATATTTGTTTTATTGGATATTGCAAAAACAAATGTCTGTATATGTGAATTTTATGATTTTTTTAATTGAAATTTTTTTTGAAAAAAAAACTATTAATTCTAATTTTGTTTTTTTACTGTAGAAAAATGGGTTGCAATAGTTTCAATTGTTAGCAGTTAAGATTAAATCAATTAACAAGCAAACAAACAATACCAACATGGAAATGCAAATCTAAACTTTACTAGTACAAGGTTTCCATATGATATTTAATACTAGGATATTTTGTACACCTTGAAGGAGGACAGAGCCTATCACAAAGCTGGTCATGAGCTGTCCATTAAGGGTTTTTATTATTTAGGAAGAATCATTGGCCCTGAGAATCCAGATCCATGCTGGAAGCCTAGCAACTAATATAAGGAAATGTGATGTGAATCCTGCTGGTCCCACTGAATGAAGAGAATAACCTCTACTTACAACACAATACAAGGCCCACTCTCTCTGCTCTGCAATGCTGACCTCATCATGAGCCGTAGCACCTGTCACGCTGTCGGCATGACAGGTAGACGGAGGTAGCACAGCTTATAATGAGGCCGGCAGAACATCACCCTGCCGATCATACAGTGTGACAGATACTGCACTGTAAGAATAGAGGTTTGTCTATTGCTGTTGAACATTATAAGGCACTTGGTGAGCCAGCAACAGGCTCATCAAGCATGAGGTTAATCGTAAGGCTGCTTCATACTGTCTGTATGACAGGCAGGCGGAGGCAACAAAGCTACTCTCCTCTGAGTTCCTGCCTCCTCTCTCCTCCACTCCGCAAGAAGGCTCCTGATCCAAAGCACACATCAAAGAAGATACCGAAAGAAATGCTACAAAAAAGGTAGGAACTATGGGCCTGATCCAGACCTACAACCGCAAGCGAGTGTACGCCCATCGTAAGCGAAAATTCGTGAAAAAAAACGCACTACGCATGTGCAGTATGACAACTTCCGGTCGACCGAGGGACATGAGCGAGCGAATTTTCAGCGTATTTTTCGCTCAAGGGGCGTGCGTTTTTTACGACGATAGTCTGGACGCTCGAGTTACTACACAGAGGCGGGGATAGCCATTTAAATTGTACAGTATGGGCGTGCTAAGCCCAGTACGACCAGCGTATCGGTACGAAAATTCGCACGTACGCTGGAAAATCTTAGGGTAGGGTTCAGCCGCCGTAAGCAGGTACAATCAATGGGAATGTTATGGGCGTGAAAGTTTTTACGCCCGGGCGAACGTACGCTACGCTCGCGGGCGATTGCGGTCGTAGGTCTGGATCAGGCCCTATGACTTGGAATGTCCCACAGAGCAAAGACCTCAAGTTCACTGAAAACCTGTGTAAGTTCTGCTGTATTACATAATGTGCGTGAACACAAAAATATAAGCATTAAAGACTTTTAATTTAAAGGTGAGAAGGGTTAATTATTTGTCCCTTGCCTGCCTGCCCTTAACTCATTTTTTTCTGCTTTTTAGGTCACATTAAAATTGAGAATGACATCAAAAGATCTTCTTGCAGTTATGTCCAGAGGCCCTTACTGTGCACTATTTATTGTAACTCATAAGAATAACTACAAAGAAAAAGAAAGAAAGAAAGAAAGAAAGAAAGGGGGGGCATTACTTCTATACTTGCCCTAGTCAAATATATCCTTGGCTTTATGTACATTACATGTCATTCTTATAAATTTAGGGCTAATTTGCCTTATGTTATGTATATTGAGCAAAGGTAATGTTTCCAATCAATACGAATAGAGGAGGCAGGAGGTAGATAATAGATATTGAGACTTGAAAAGGTCACAGATTTTCCGGCTTAATGTGGAGAAAGGTAATGTTGTCTAGGTTGAAGCCTTATTATAATTCAGAAATTAATGAAAGGATTTGAAACAAACAAAACAAAAAATCCCAGAGCATCTTCACAATATAAGCTTCTACAATGCTCCAGTGCTGTTGTCATGCCACTAAAAAACATAAATAGGCATTGATGAATATAAAGCTATTGTAATGGCAGTATAAAGACATAATACCTTTTTAATGACCTGTATACACTTTCAGTCTATTGATGCTTTCCAATCCTTTTGATAGTAAGCATTTGGTGTGAAGAAGTATTATATAATATATTACAACAGTTATCTGCAAGAAAGATACTTAATTAAATTAACCTGATAGATTTTGTTTAGGTGTTAAATAGAGATTCTTATTAAACAAAGATTTTGTTGTCTCTGAACAGTGTAACACATTTTTGTTTGTGCAGTAATTTATGCAGTTCAATCTGTGGCATTCCAATGCTGTGAAACTACAGATTAAGGTCCTTGTAGGCCTGGTGCTGAAATTTATCAAGGGCCATTGGAATGGATGTCATGTGTGGGGTGGTCAATTAAATGTGAGGGGTCCAGTACTATCGAGATCATAGATAGCAGCTAATCCCACATGTCAATCAAGATTATAATGTCCAATAGTTGTATAACATTTGCACAAAAAGTCATTTATAAAGTTGAAGCAAAGCAGCGATTTATTAGTATGAAGAGGTTCTGCAGTAAACTGTTTTACGAAAAAGTACTGTAATGCTCATAGTTTCATTCAGTCTTATGCAGTGATGTTTAACAGGTATATTCTCCAGTCCTATTTGTGCTTTACACTTTCCCTTTGTCCTATGGTCTCCCTGTAGACAATTAGCAGTGATTTTTGCTGGTCACAGGAACAGAGAAAGAAAGATGTTATGAGACGGAAGCTGCAACCAGGGCACGGAGTCTAACTAGGGCCTGGTCTTCACTAAAGCCCCTGATGGTGGGGATAGTCTGGGATGCAGGACACCTAGCAGGTCATGGCCCCCACAGGCAACGCCCAGGAGGAGAAGGATGGAGACCAAGACAGAGTAAAGAGGAGATTAAGCAAGATGGAGCAGAAAGCGAGAACAGGCAGAAGAGACTGACCTGTGACGGACTACAGTAAACACGGAACAAGGACGAACACGTCAGGACAACTGGACAGAACTGAAGACGGACTGGACAGACAAGGGCTCGCACAACACTCACACAACCAGGGGAGACCCCAGAAGGGGGAACACTGACAGGTGACCGGGATCAGGCAGGAAGATAGGGGAGAAGGCGCAAACACTAGGTAGAGAGATAGAGAGGAGATAATAGGAAGAACACAGCGAGGACCGAGACAAAGGGTAACTGGGACACTCAGAAAATCACTGAAACTTGGCAAGGTACAAGGATCAGGCAAGGCAGCAGGTCACAGGACTGAAAACAGATGCTAAAACTGGCAAGAGCTACAGGCCCCTGCTGGTCTATTTACAGGTAGGCTGTCCAATCACAGGCATCCCTTGGATCAGCCTATATATCCTTATTGGCTGTGGTCCCAGCAGTATCTGGGACCAATAAATGAACTTTGCACCCAGCGTGATGAGAGGCAGCATCCTGGTTGCCAAGCAACCAGGATACCATGCCGCTTCACAGTGTGGGAGTCTCGGCAACCAGAAGAGCTGGGACTTGCTGCATGGTACCGGGCAGACTCTCCGTAACAAAAGAAAAGTCATTTAAAACTGTGGGTGCCCCCTGCAAACCATAAATTGTCAGCCTTTTATTTTACATTCAATTACCCATGCCTTAACGTAATAGATATACCATGATTCATTTATTACCAGACTTCAAAAAAATATTTACTGACCACCATACACTATAGACTCCACCCCAGTGATGGCCATGCTTAATGACTGCCATACAAAATATCCCTCTAATGATCACCACAGAAAACAAATAGCATTTTATACACACTGTATTTCAGTGACATTCTTTCAATCACAATGAAATAAAAAAAGACATCCTTGTGATTGTCATACAGATAAAATTCAAAAATCATTCTTGTAACCAAAATATGAAAAGAAGCACAGGTTTATGACCATCTTAACAATACAACGATCAATCATTTGACCTTTAAACAATATCACCGCCATCATCATAAATTAACCCCCTTAAAAAATTATTCACAGCTTTAAAAATTATTAACTTCCATATTCTCAGTAAGTTAATCCTCACATCACCAATTGCATTTACTACCCACCTGGAGATCTTTTGTCAGATCATTGTAAATAGTATTTCTGAACATTTGACAAGGGTTTGAAACCATACAAAAGTCCATCCAGTGTTGTTGTTCCTCCAGATTTTCATTATTTATTCTGATATTTTGATATAAAAAACCTAAAAAGTATAGCATCAACTAAAAATGGCTAGCAATGAAAAATCCATAAATAAATATAGATAGATAGATAGATAGATAGATAGATAGATAGATAGATAGATAGATAGATAGGCACCATACAATGCACAAATTTCATACAATAATTGTCATAAACCCTCTTTTGATCATACCCCTGCCTGTACATGCAAGCTCTATTAAAAGTCCAGAGTCTATTATAAGCCCAGTGAACACATGCAGACTCCATTAAAAGTCCAGTCTATTATAAGCCCAGGGGACACATGCAGGTGATTTCTGCATTAATGATAGGCCAAAAGAATCCTATAGTCCAGTAGTTGATTCAGAGCTGTAGTTGATTGACATGAGTTCCTGGTAAGTGGATGGGTAGAGAGTGGTCTTATGTTGTGTTTCAAGATCTATTATTTTGACCAAGAGATTTCATCTCTGGGCCACATTTTGTTCTTTTAGATAGGAACACAGTTGCGTACAGAGGTCCCAGAAAGATAAAGATGATGAGTACGGATGACTGATCCAACTAGGTCATTGGCCCACTGCTTGCATTTTGGAGCAGGTGATTTTAGTCAATGAATCTTTAGTCAATTTCCATGTAGGTTTTAAATGCATGTGTGTAATAGGTGTAATCGCAGTCATCAGGATGGAGAAGTTGACAGACATTGAGTAAATGAGAGTCAAGGGATAATCGTCTCAGTTTCCTTAAAGCCACCAGAGAATATCTACCAGTCTTTTAGGACGTATCAAGGTTAGGGTCTAACTTCCAATTTAATTCATCATGCAGGACAAATACCCTCTTATTCCGAATCTCTTTGATTGAGTATCTTTAAAAAAAATAGAGGTGCTGACTTGTATTATGGGCATAAATGTTAATAATAGTGTAAACTTAATCCCTGAATTTACCACAGACTAGGATGCCCCTCCCCAAATTGCACCACCACCGTTTCTCTTAGAGCAAAGTTCCATGAAAATAGAATTGCAATATCTTTGGACTTGCCTGTTGGTTTATGGTTATAAAAAGCAAGGGGGTAAAATTTATTGCTAGGCTCTAAAGTCACGTCTTTCTGAAAAATGTGTTAACTAGATCATTGCCACGTAAACTTTTAGTGCACAGTGGACCTGATTCACAACTAAGAAATAACAGAATCTCGTATATCTCATATTTTTAAGAACTGTTAAACTGAGCATGCCCAGAACTCCAAACTATGCACTGAAACCATGTAAGAATGATTCACAGATAAGAACGGCTACTTAGGAATGATTCATGCTTGGGAACGTAATGACATCCATGTTTGTGGGTAGAGGGGCAAGACTCTTAATGCAAATGAGCAGCACTTGGGCTACTAAAGTACAGTATGGGCATTCCTCGAGACTTAGGAATGATTCACAGTTAAGAAGGCCTTGCAGAAACTAACACACACACGAACAAAGATAAGAATGCCCTCTACCATTTTTAAGTTGACATCCGCATGGTTAACAGAGAGCCAAAGCGTCATGCTTTTCTGTTTGTTCAACAAACAGCTGCCTGATTATAATGAATGCATGTGTTTGCTTTGATTGAAACAATTAAAGACTCATCTATTAAAACTGCTGTTATGTTACCATTTTGTGTTTGACTATTGAAATTTGCAAGGTAATCATTATTGACATTTATTTGCAATTTGTGTATTATTTCATTGTTTGTTGTAACATTTTTTAAACATAAAAAGTCCAGAGTCTATTATAAGCCCAGGGGACACATGCAGACTCCATTAAAAGTCCAGAGTCTATTATAATCCCAGGGTAGACATGCAGGCTCCACTAAAAGTCCACAGTCTATTATAAGCCCAGGGGAGACATGCAGACTCCATTAAAAGTGGGAATTGTAGTCTCACAACATCCAGAGTTCTGCAGACTGCCTGTGCTTATGTATGATTCTTTATGACCAAGTTTGACAAGTCCAAGTGGACCAGTGTTGTCCTATATTATGTATTTCTTGGAGAGAGAATGTGCTCTGTAGAGCCTGGTCTCTAAGTATAATATATAATACCAGTGTTGCCCTATATTATGAATTTCTTGGAGAGAGAATGTGCTCTGTAGAGCCTGGTCTCTAAGTATAATATATCATATGGGGGGAGGGGGGGGTGTTGTAGATGGTATGATATGTAAAGCGGGGAGAAGAGTGTTACATGGAAGTTGTATAGTGTGTAATATAGGGAGAGTAATGTTGGGAAAGTGGCATGAAGTGAGAAGGGTGCCACAGAATCATACTGTATGAAGGGATAGATGCAGAGGAGGTTACTTTTATGTATTAAGTGAGAGAAAACTGAGGAAAAGCTTAGATGGCATTAAAGTATTTAAAATATGGGTCTGCTGAGGGGAAAGAGCATTTACATTTAATAACATGCCGCATTATTTGAATTTTAGAACCGCTGTTTGTTTGATGGTACAAAGGTTTTAAACAATTTACTGTATGGCACACTTATTAAATAATTCATACTATAACATAAGGGGAGAAAGGGGAGGGGGCAGGGCCAAGGCCTGTGTGCTTCAAATGCCAGGGCTTATTTTTAGTTCCGGTATGGCCATGGTCTCAGACCCACTTAGTGGCTCTTTCTACTGCTTTGCTGCGTTTTGGATGACATCACATGATCCAGTCGATCCAACCAGTTTCCAGCAACTCCAATCACATGATTCAGCCAGCCTATCAGCGGACATGGTGCCCTACTTAAAGTAGGAACTAGTGGTTATACATTTCCAGATCCACTCTATCCATCTTTTAGGTGTATGTCTCCTGGCTCTGTTCCAGACTGCAGTATCCAGTGTTACCAACTGCTCTGTTCCTGACTCTAGTATTAGCATCACCAAGTGCTTAATTGCAACCTGGTCCTTCTGTCACAAGGACTCATTTCACTTAAGTCTGGATGGAGAGAAAGTGTTCCAAACAGGTAGCATGAAACCAAGGGTCAAATCTAAAAATATAAACAGATGTGGTTCACTGGTTAGAAAGACTTCTCTCCGATGAAGCAGATCCAGACTGCAGAGCGGTGATCAGGGTTCCAGACTGCAGAGCGGTGATCAGGGTTCCAGACTGCAGAGCAGTGATGAGGGTGCCGGACTGCAGAGCGGTGATGATGGTGCCAGACTGCAGAGCGGTGATGAGGGTGCCAGACTGCAGAGCGGTGATGAGGTTGCCAGACTGCAGAGCGGTGATAAGGGTGCCAGACTGTAGAGCAGTGATGAGGGTGCCAGACTGCAGAGCGTTGATGAGGGTGCCCAACTGCAGAGCGGTGATGAGGGTGCCAGACTGCAGAGCGGTGATGAGGGGGCCAGACTGCAGAGCGGTGATGAGGGGGCCAGACTGCAGAGCGGTGATGAGGTTGCCAGACTGCAGAGCTGTGATGAGGGTGCCAGACTGCAGAGCGGGGCTGAGGCTGCCAGACTGCAGAACGGTGATAAGGGTGCCAGACTGCAGAGCGGTGATGAGGGTGCCAGACTGCAGAGCGGTGATGAGGGTGCCAGACTGCAGAGCGGTGATGAGGGTGCCAGACTGCAGAGCAGTGATGAGGGTGCCAGACTGCAGAGCGGTGATGAGGGTGCCCAACTGCAGGGCGGTGATGAGGGTGCCAGACTGCAGAGCGGTGATGAGGGTGCCAGACTGCAGAGCGGTGATGAGGCTGCCAGACTGCAGAGCGGTGATGAGGGTGTCAGACTACAGAGCGGTGATGAGGGTGCCTGACTGCAAAGCGGTGATGAGGGTCTCAGACTGCAGAGCGGTAATGAGGGTCTCAGACTGCAAAGCGGTGATGAGGGTCTCAGACTGCAGAGCGGTGATGAGGTTGCCAGGCTGCAGAGCGGTGATGAGGGTGCCAGACTGCAGAGCGGTGATGAGGGTGCCAGACTGTAGCCTAACCCTAACCCTCTGTGTCCCACAGCCTAATCCTAAGCTTTCTCTACTTACTACCTAACCTAAAAAAGATTTTCTGGACTAAGGCTATTTCAGACACTGAAGACATAGGGGTAGATCCAGAACTACGTTTGCCGTACGTTTATTCGCGTAGCGTATTTTCGTGTGCGTATCTTCTATACTCTCCCCTAGGCACACCCCTTGAATGTACGTATTTTTCCAAGATACGCTTTCCAAACCCTACCTTAACTTTTGACAACGTAACCGATGTGATTCGCTCACGTACGTATGTGCAACACGTATTTACGCAGCTAAGAACGCCCATACTGTACACTTTAAATACAAACCCCGCCTACATAACGTATTTCAGACGTATTTTGGCCAAACGTAAAATTGGCACGCCCACACTTAAGTATTTACGTGACACATACGTGAATGGACCATACGTTCACAATTACGCTACGTTACGAAATGTATTTTCTATGGTGCGCATGCGCAGTACTTACTTAAAGGCGATTTTATGTCTCCGCCATGCGTAAATTTGCTCACAAGCGTTGTTCTGGATCTGGCCCATCCATTCTAACCAACATCCACATCCCAATCTAAACAAAGAATCTGTTGATATATTATTAAATAGTTGACATTTAAGGCACAAAGCTTTGAGCTTTATTTGTTTACAGAAAACAATATAGTTTTAGATCATTTAGAACAAAGGGCCCAACCAGACTTAAGACCGTTTTGCGTACGCAAGCGTACCTAAGTTACACGCTACTAAAGGATAATGCACTCCCCCTGGCAGTCCCCTTGTATGTACATAACTTAGCTGACTTATGTGTTCAGAACCCTGCCTTAAATTTTCCTTGTGTATCTCTGTGCATACATAATGCTTTGTCGTATGTAAGTGCCACAACACAACCCATAAGATATCATTTAAATGCCTCCCTCTGCGCACAATGTGTATTTTCAGCTTGTGTAGGAATGTCATGCCCTATTGTATGGAGCTTAAGTTACGATGAGTAACATCTGCTGTGCACATGTGCAGTGCATTCCCACAGCCAGCTTTACGCATGCTGCATGTGTAAATCACCTGTCGCTATTACGTCTCGATCAGGCCCAAAATCCTTTTGAGAAAACTTAATTCCCATGCCATGTTTTACTTGAGAGTTTCAAGACAACTGCAGTTACTTTCACACAAATAAATACAATACACAATTTATATAAATATAAATACTTTTATAAATAACTATAGAAATTATGGGCCGTATTCAGAGATCCGTTTTTTTAAAAGTACGCAATTATACGCACGCACGTAGCAAGGCCACACCCACCAACACCCATGACACTCCCCTCTCCGGGCCGTGCAATCATAGACTCACATCCCCACAGACCACTCTGATCTTAAGTGTGTACTTACACGCGTATATGACTTCCGTGCATGCGATTCAATATAGCTGCACTCTCATCCATTTAAATGTAAATATTCAAGCACGTATTTCTACGCCGTATTTTTACGTGTGTATATTCAACGTAACTTACGTAAATAAAGATACTATGTATGCGCAGTTAAAAGGTACCTAAAAATACGCACACAACTCCACGTGAAAATGTATCTCTGAATACGGCGATATGTCTGAAACCACTACCGATATGATTTAGAAACAGTGTATATTTACCTAGATTTTAAGGCTTTCAATCCATGCAACTTTACTACTATGCGCACTCCATGCAGCAACTGAATATCTTTCATGTGTGTACAACCATATTATATAAAGCATATAGCACCTTTGGTTCTTTTTCCTCCTGAATTCCTGTAAGAGATGACCACAGTGAAAGGTACTATTTAATTTTTAAAGAAAAGACAGAACTCCCGATATGCGTCCAGTGATCGGGGGGCTGATCCAGAGCTACGTCCGCCGCCGTAGGGCGTATGCGTAAGATTGGCTGTTTAGCTGATCTGCGCATGCGTCGGGCAGATGTTGCCTGGCGTAGATAGGGATTTTATTTGCTGGGGATACGGCTTCTGTAACTGCAGCGTGGTTACGGATGAGGAGGAGTTCCTCTCCGTAACCGTGCTGCAATTAGGGAAGGTAGGCGGGGGGAGGCAGGGAAATGAGGAAGGGAGAGCTGGGTTAGATTGGTACGCTCAGGGTCCCGGCATATTTACACTCTGTTATGCCAGCAGAAGTTAGGGTAGGCTTCAGCCGGCGTAACAGTGTGTAATTACGCCGGACAGGGGAAGTGTCGGGGGGGGAGTGCATTGATGTGACGCTGAGCGTTAGTATACTCAGCACAACATCGTGGCTATGTGGATCAGGCCCCCAGTCTCTAAGCGCCAACACAGACATCTCTTCCTCCGATGTGCGTTCTTCTATCCGCGGTTCTTCCACCCTCCCACTATCTGGATGTCCTAGTGTTATTGTATGAACTTGTTTTCCATCTACCTGGGAAGGGTATTGTTTTGTCTGGATGATGGTTGCTTATTTTCCTGTTTAATCTGGTTTTAATTAGTTTTATGTTTGGTGTTGATATATTTTAATATATAAAATAAGAGTATCTTTTATAGAAGAATCATTGTTTTATGCCAACGTATTAAATATTAATTATGTTTTATTAATTTCATAATTTCTCCCTAAGTCTTGACGCTTTGGAATGAGTTTATAAGGGTGGGTTCTACACACATCATCAGGAGTGAGACCCTATCGCTGGACGTTAAGACTGTACATTAACCTGTGAGCAGCATGAACATCTGTATATATATTTATTTATTTTAAACACATCCAAAGCACTTCTCGCTATTTTCTTTCTTATTAGTTTGGTTTAAAAAAGCTTGTTTGAATTCAGGAAGTCTTTTAAACAGGGTTTCCGACTCTCCCGGAATATCCCGGAATATCTGTGAGACTTCCGAAATTTGGGCAGCTATCCCAGTATCCCGGGAGAGCCGGCAAATCTCCTGCAAGTCCCGACCCCCTAATAAACTCTATTGTAATCCCTAGAGTTACTAAGGATGGGCGGGACTTGATGATTTAATCAAGCCCCGCCCACCTCCTAGAACACTAGAGATCACAATAGTGATTGACAGGGACGGGGCTTAATGACGCGATTTGCATAAA
>WWET01000033.1:183058-196869 GCA_011038615.1 Limnodynastes dumerilii
GCGCTCACTGCAGCGCATCACCGGCTTCCTTCCCTGTAGAAATGACGTTGCGTGACCTGGGGTCACACAACGTCATTTACAGCCTGCGTCCCGCCGCATAGGAGAAGAGCAGCGGCGGGACTACAGGGAAGGATGCGCTGCGGCAGAACTGCAGATAAGTAAAGTTAAGTCCAGGATCCTAATAGGGGATGTTGGGTGGACAGGACACCTGATGGGGGACACTGGGGGTACTGGACATATGATGGGAGATGCTGTGGGGATCGGACACATGATGGGGGACTGGACACCTGATGGGAGACGCTGGGGGGACAGGACACCTGATGGGGGACACTGGGGGGACTGGACATATGATGGGAGATGCTGGGGGGACTGGACACATGATGGGGGACTGGATACATAATGGGGGATGCTGGAGGGCTGGACATATGATGAGGGATATTGGGGGAGCTGGACATATGATGAGGGATACTGGGGTACTGGACATATGATGAGGGATACTGGGGTACTGGACATATTATGAGGGATACTGGGGGAACTGGACACACGATGAGGGATACTGGGGGCACCAGCCTGTCACTCATTTGTCTTCTGTGGACCTGATCATACAGGTTTTTTGAGGTGTGCTGCACACTACGGTAGTGCACCTCAAACAGCCTCTATGTGGGGGAGCCCAAGCTGACCTTTTGCACCTGGGCCCATGAACCTTTAGCTACGCCCCTGACCCTAACCTTTCCCTTTTAAAGCCCTATCCTTAACCCTCAATCATCCACAGCTTAACCCTCACCCCCATCTCTCGCAGGCTAACCTAACCCACAATACTCTCCCTGGTGGCCGCTGAAGCCTGTCCCCATTGTCTCCCCCCATGTCTAGGAGAGAACATATTACTATTGTGAACGGGTATATTGGTGAAATGGGGCCTTTCACTATAAGTACTCATTCCCAATAATAAAGGCCCATATTCAGAGTACCAGACGTATAACATATACGTCCGGTGTTTAGCGATTTTTACTACTGTGCATGCGTAGTAATTTTTTTACGTAATCTGCGTATCTTTTTCTTGCGTGGATTGCGTAAATGTGGTCTGCAGTGCCGCCCTGGAGGCTTTATCATTGTCAAAACCAGTAACTGCATCATGATACAGCCACAATTCAATAGTTGTATTGACCAGGTAAATGCCCCAATGAGTATAAATACATACAGGAGTTGGATGAAACAGGATGCAATAATATAAATGAGATTACAGATGGAGAGGCATATAAGACATTAACTTCTTTAGCTGAACGGTGATAAAATCCATCAGAGAAAAAGCTATAGTTTGTTTATTTTAAGTACAAAGTGTATCTAGGAAACCTTTGTCTTAAATTTATTCTGTAAAACATTTTTGCTAAGAGTTATCTTTAATAAACCAGGTTTATTTTCTGACTATTAAATGCATTTTCAATGCTCAGTTTTATCTTATCCATGTATTTGCTGTACTTTTTACCTTTACGTTTACCCAGTAATAGTTCTCTCTTTGAATAAGTCACTCTAATTCCTTTTTATGTTTGTGTGCAAGAAAATGCTTCCGTCATTGATGTTTTTGACCTTCTAATTCATGGTGCCATTCTCATCATAGTGCCCTTTTCTTATGCTGTTTTTATTTCGGTGGGACATGAAATGAAGCTGACGTTACTGAACATGTTGACAATACTTGTCTTGGCTTCTTTGTACTACCTTTATTTACAGAACAAAAGAACCATTGATATCATCATGTGCCCGGTCTTTTTTGTCCAACTAAACCAATGAAATGTGGCGGAAATCTAGGTTTAGCAATAATAGGTTTATCCTTATAAGGAAACAATTATTTTGTAAAAGAAAAATATCTTTGGTTTCATATTGTGTCATGTCCTCGAAGTAACATAGCATAGTATAAATAATTAAAGACATTTACCAGAGCAGGACCCAAGTGGCAAGATGATATGTGGGACTAGTTACAGAGGTTTACAAACAAGTTGCAATTGCAACTTTTAAAATCACACAATTTCGGCCAAATTCAATTAGCTGCAATGACTGGAAAAAGCTTGCGGTGTTCTTTTTCCTGTCATTTACAGTAGCAAAAATTTGCTGAATTTAAGCGTACTTCTATGGGGTGCACATAAAAATCCCCAAATAAAAATTAACGGAATTTGCTTTGCACCGCAAATAATGCGGGTGCGAAGCTAACTGAATCTGGCCCTTTTATGTCTTTACAGTTCACATGGCTGTTTCTTCATCTATTATGTAGGCAGTTCAAGATACTGCAGTTAGTAGGTTGCTCAGTAGAGATATTCATGGTAAACGGCATTGCTTGAAAAGAGGAGAATCTGGTTTATAGGCCACAACAGTTTGATTACTGCCAAGTCCTCATTCCCAAGCCAAAGTTTTGCTTTTATAATAATGTGTCAATATTGGTGACTTACAAAATATAAAGTGGGATGACATTATTATAGAAACACTAACCCTTCACCTCCTAAGGAACAATTATTAAAATACATAAAATATAGCTGAACGTAGTCATTTTATTACCCATAGCGCAAACCTCCAAATGTTATTAACACGACTAAAAACATCTATATTTTATAAATTTAAGGCTAAAGTCTGCACGAGAGAGCGGAGAGACAGGGATTTCATCACCCTCTTCCGTGCATACTTCCAGACCTCCGTGCATATGGAACACGTGCGGAGGTCTGAAGCAGGTCTTTAAAGTGTCATCTAGAAAATAATTCTTAAAGTGTCCTCTTGTAGACAGGACTTACTCAACCACAGGTAAGAACAACACAAAGTAGAGCAATAGCCCATTGTTAGCTAAGTACAAGTAGTACTGTGATAATTAAATAGGCTCTTTTTGTGCATTGAATAAGAGGATGAACTACTCTACCCTCTACATGGATCACAAACTGCACATACTTGAGAGTGCGTGTGTATGTGTGTGGGGGGGGGGGGGGGTGAGTGGCAGTCACTGTGGAAATGCACAGATACACAACTAATTATGGACCTGCCTTAGCATATGGCCACACAATACCTATAAAGAAAGTTGGCAGCACATGTCCAGTGTCCAGTATATAAGATTATCACTGAATGAGCCTTAATTATGTTTTGATGCCTTTTGGCTCCTGAGAAAATGTTTTCTATAGGGCTAATGCTTATCTATTTGCTTAAATTCATATTGACTCCAATTTATAGACAATCTTATAAGGTCCAAGGAACAAGCAACACATGTTAGTTCATATGTCAGAAGAAGGCTCTTGATAAAATGCTTAGTAAAATTCAAATTGTCCAAGAGCATTTGGTATTTCTTGTGCAATTGTGAATGTTACAAATGTTTTCTGATCAGTCAAGTTCACTAACCTATGATTAGGTTGTCAACCTTTGGTGTGTTTTAATTACAAATTTAGCACAGCAAACCTAGGCATCTATTCTAGTTTGTGTCAATATGAAATTTGTGGGACCAAATACAGAGAAAGTAAGTATTCCATTTGAAATAATATTGTCAAAAATAAGACATTTGAAGAGCTTCATGAATCTAGTTACATTCACATAACAGTTAACATGAATAAAGTAGAATCTCAGTTCATACAATGTAAATCTATTGTTAGTTAAGAATAGTGAGATCTTACAACAATAATTGTATGATTTTTTTTATTTCCATTTCTGCATAATGTATATGTTGAAGGTGTCATTTTTAAAAGGACATTTGTGCACAGTCCCTGAGCCTCTGCAACTCTGGACCTTAATATCAAACAAAAACATACTGTCATATCTAATACAGTGCAAATTATCTAGGCTGAATAATTGACAGTGAATGGTTTTAAATAGTGAAAATAATAATAATAATAATAATAATAATAATAATAACAATAAAACACAATAGGCAAACAAAGAAAACAAAGAAATGCTACATCAAAGTTCTATTTATTTTCTACTTCTGTATCCAAACGCCTTTTTATAAGATTTATGCCATTTCCATGCCAAGTGTTATTGTTGGAAGATAAGGGTAAGAACTCTTAGGGACTTGCTCAAAAAAACAATTCAGATAGAAGTCTCAAATATAGTGACCTGTTCTTAATTTACAATGTTATAAAAACTTTTGTTAGTTGTGGAACTCCAGTAATAGTATAGTAGTATAGGTACAAGAAGCACAAAAGTCCTCTTGTGTTTGTTTCACTTGTTATCTTATATAGATAGGTTTCAGAAATGAAAAATAAAATATTGAAACCATATAGTCCCACAACTGGACTGGAGGTCTGGAGAAAAGACACTGGATCGTATGCAGACTCCCGGACGTATAACTTATATGTTCAGAGTTTTGCAGTTTTTATTACTGCGCATGCGCAGTAAATTTTTTACGTAATCTGCATATCTTTTCCTTAGGTAGATTGCATATATGCGGTCTTAAAGACCACTATATCTATATGCATGTGGTAATCACAATGCATTTGAAGAGCATTGGTCCCAATGTCATTTAAGAACTTAGCAATGCCAATAACAAAACCCTATGGATCCAAATTAGCCATTTAAACAAACAATAAAACAAACTTGAGGGTGTCATATTTGGTTGATAATGCAATTGTTAGGCATTGTATTTTTATTAAAACAAAAAACATACATATGTAAAAAAAAACAAAAAAAAAAAAACCTTTAAAAACATGTTCACAAATTGCTGGAAAAAAAACATGGGAATATACTGTAAACTGACAATAACTCACTTTTTTAGGCGTTTGGACTACAACAGTAACAGCCTTATAAGCAGCATAAAAAGCATTTCCTGCCTAAATATTTAATACAAATGGATTTGAGAACTGTTTTATCCTTTTTTTACATTTTAGTCCTCTCTTAAAATATACAGAATTGGCTTTAGGTGTGTGTGTGTGTGTGTGTGTGTATGTATGTATGTATGTATGTATGTGTGTGTGTGTATGTATGTTTGTATATATGTATGTATGTGTGTGTATGTATGTATGTGAGTGTATGTATGTATGTATGTGAGTGTATGTATGTATGTATGTATGTATGTATGTATGTATGCGAGTGTATGTACTATGTATGTATGTATGTATGTATGTGAGTTTATGTATGTATGTATGTATGTATGTATGTATGTATGTGAGTGTATGTATGTATGTATGTATGTATGTATGTATGTATGTATGTGTGTTTGCTTTTTGACCAGTACAGACCAGTAAAATCTCTAACATTTATAAATGTGGTGCTATCACTGTATATACCATCAAAAGTAGTTACTTTTGATTCTATGTTTCATATCTAGTGAGGCTAAAAATAAGTTTTTGGAACATCCTTTGAATGGGTTGTATTGGATACTTGTTTTAATAATTCTTACCCACACAGGTCAGAAGTTCCATCAACACATTCTCTTAGTAAGACCTAGGGTGAAAAGTAATATACAAAATGAAAAAATATATATCAGACAGTTGTAATTTGGTCAACCACTCTGGTGCTGTCCAGATCCACCATTTCAACGCACTCTACCTCTTCACGATTCTCCTGCAACTTCTTTTCTTTTCTTTTTTTCTTTGAAGGTGGCACAAAAGTCAGCATCACTGGCAAAATGGCAAAGCAGTGAAAGAATGTGACAAAAGCTATCAAAAACAAGCACCTGAACAGTGTACGGGTCAAATTTGAAGGCACAGCTGCAAGAGGGATCAGACCAACAATGTAACAGAGGTAGCTCTGTAAAATGGCTACCCCGTGGATTTCCAACGAATTTTTTACCCACTTAGTTCTTGTAAATTCTTTTCCAAGGATGAATGTAGATAATAATGGTGCACAGTTATCTATAGTGTAATTAATTCCATAGATTAGGCAAAGTACTGAAATGCAGTCCAACTCCACTTTCCATAATGTCATGAATCCAATGACTCCAAACTCCACAGAGGCGACAGTTAGTGTTATCCAAACGTTGATGATAGAGCTTGCCACAAGAAATGCAGAGAAGAACAGCAAGAACAAAGCACTTATGCAGGAGTTCTGCAGTGGAGCTCCCACGGAAGAAGCATATCTATCCATGTATACAAATGATGGATTGAAGACAATGAATTTTACTTTGGATGTTAGAGAAAGTTTCCTTAAAGTTTCAAGGAGATCATAGAGTTCTTCCCTGTTTGTTTCCATGGTCTTTGCAATCAAGAACATGCGAGAGGCCACCACATCTATTTCATTATTGTATTTTTTGGGTATGATAATATCTTCTGAGAAGTGGGAGAAGCGTGGATTTTTCAGAAAGGAGTACCTCAGTATATCTGTGAAGTTCTTTTTGGGTAATCCAGTAGACATGTTAAGTTTTCTGAGATAGTTTAAATAGCTCTCAAACCAGGATATTCTCACAAAACCTTTTGTGTACTCTAGAACATCCTCCTGGACACTAGTATTCCAGTATTCAATGGACTCATATATGTAAAAGCCAATAACAGGGCTATAGTTACTAAAATACTTTTGCTGTATGTTTGTATATGTAATGGTTCGTGTTTCAGTTGCTACTATGTTACTCAGATCAGAACCTTCATTGACCTGAAGATAGCCCATTAAGGCAAAGGAAATATAAACAAGGTAAAAGAGCACTACAAAAGGTTTAACATATGTATTTGTTATCCAGTCACAGTAATATCGTCTGAGGAAGCAAACCAAAAGATGACTTTCATAAGAGTTTGTGTCTTCAGACTCTGCCGTATCTTCACTAAATCTTGCAGTCATAAGAAACCTGTACCATAATGATTTCACCTGTAGTATTTCAGGCTTTGGCACCTTTCTGCAGAAAATACTATGCTGGTAATTGTTTTCAATGTACCCAGTAAACACAAGGCTAGAGCCATAGAATGATAGTACGTAGAGGTAGTTGAAGAAGATTGCTATACATGAATTACGGCAAAATATCCTTGCTGCTTCAATGTTTGTGAAGGGACTGGCACCAATCCCAAAGGTGACTAGATACATGGCAGTGGTGAGAGAGAAGGAAGTCATAGTGTCTGCATACACAACGGCCGTCCTCTCTTTGACATGTTGGTCTTCTCTGGTTTTCCGCCAGGAAGATAACATTTCAAATGTCCCGTATAGTCCGTGACCTTGAAAGAAGAAAGAACAATGTAAAGTTATTACATATTCTCCGAACCGGATTTGATTACTTAGAGTACATCACTTCCTAGAGATATTTATTACAGCAGCCCGGAGTCTGACATCTAGACAACATATTTAGCATCTGTTATTTTATTTCCTGTGATTCATTGAACACTTTAATATCTATATTAAACATGTTCTTTAGAAAATGCAGTTTACTAAATTTAGAATTCTGATATTTTTCAGACTTGGATAGTGAACATTAATTACACAATAAAAAAAAAAAGTCATTAACATCATTAAACAATGTATATGCCCTATAACAATATGTCCACATGTGACAATTGATCTGTTTAAACATAAACACTTTTTTGTGTGTTATGCCAAAATTTAACCTTAAGCTGGCCATACGCTAGAGCAATTATCTGCCCGATCACCCAATTATCAGGTGATCGGGCAAATAATCGCTGTAGTTAATGGCGAGGATCAATTTTTCAAACACCAAATAAATGCAACAGAAAGCAAGCTCCCGATTTTTTAAGGGAGCCAATCAGTAAGCTGAATGGCTCCCTATTCTTCAAAGCTGCTGCTGCTAATCTATGTACAAAGCTACTCTGAAGGTATACTTTAAAGCTGTCAGAACAGCATAGTACATAGATATGCAGCAATGGCCATTACAGGGAGTAGTACAGACAGCGATCACCCAATACCGCGCTGTGTAAAGCGCGGCTTCGGCTGATCCTTGTCTGTACTAGTGACTGCAAAAGCCGCTGCTGCATATCTATGTACTATGCTGCTCTAACAGCTTTGATAGCTGTGTGAAGCGCGGCTTCAGCTGATCCCTGTCTGTACTACTCCTTGCAATAACCACTGCTGTATATCTATGTACTATGCTGTTCTGACAGCTTTGACGGTATCAAAGCTGTCATAGCAGCAAATTACTAGCTCTGACCCCCCTTTTCTGCTATGATTATCGGTCCAGCAGGAGAGGTGTATGGTGCCGATAACGGGACATTTCCCTAGCAGGAAATCATCCCATTTAATGGGACCCCCCCTGCTGGGACCGATAATCGCCCCAGTGTATGCCCAGCTTAAGTCAATGTACAAATGAAATATATGTGTGTTAAAGGTACTATAGGTGGTCCACAATCTTAATAGTGCACTAAATATAAAATGTTTAAAGTTAAAGTTCAATGCATTGTATACAAATAAAATGGGTTCTATTTACCACTATGAAAGACAGATTTTTAAAATACAGACAGCTGACAGCTAATTGCTGGCTGTCTCTATTTAGAAAATCTGCCTAATTAGTATGTTTTTATAAGGAATGGGTAAGTATGCCACATATATTTTTAGGCAACTTACCCATTCATTACTTTTCCAACACCCAGCGCAGCACCCGATGGAAGACCAACACAGTACCTACCGGTACCAGATGCGAGGAAAGAGGAAACTAAGCACTTTGCAAGTGTAAAGTCATACACTCTTTACATTCAAAACCACACCCATGTCATGTCCCCCCTTAGTTTTCCATACTCTAATATCAGGACATATGGGCATGGTATACAAATGTACAAATATACACAGGTCTACTTTCAACACTCTATAAATGACAAAAAAGAAAGTATAGAACTGATATTAATATCTGGACTTAGCAACAAACGGCCATATCCACAGATCCGTTTTTGCACGGAATTCCTTGCGTATTTTTAGGATCGGAGTAACTGCGCATGTGTAGTAACTTTATTTACACAATTTACGTTGAATTTACGCACTGAGGTCCATTAGGCACATGCTTGTATAGGGACATACGTGTGGAGGGGCGTGGTTGAAATTCAAACGGACAAAGTTACATGAAAGTGGGTGGGGGGAGGCATTTAAATGACCATTTGAGGGTGCGGTTAGCTACATACGCACATACGTAAGTATTATACGCACGTAAATGCACACGTAAGGGTGCTCTATGGAGGTGGAAGTCAACGAAACCCCACCTGTTTGAGGGGAATGTCATGGGTGTTGGCTTGCAATGTACGTGCGTCTCATTGCATAACTTTAACTAACGGATCTGTGAATACGACCCAAAATCTTGAATTTGTATTTTTTTAACATGAAAATGTTTTCATTTGTAGTGTAATACATAAAATGAGAAGCATCCCCTATGCCATCCCCCTGAACATTTACATAGGGAGATACAGAGGCAGGATTCTTTGAGTTTTACGTACGATATACATTTTTATAAATGTTCATATTTTAAGCATTCTCTGCAATCATCATTGTAAATGTTTTCTGGAAGAACATTTTGGCTAACTTGTGCACTTGAAAATTAGGAACACCTATAAAACACTATGACTTATTTTATCTTGTTTGGTGCAGTATTCTGACCTTGCAGAAAAGAACACACATTTAGTATTCATTCCTTTCATTTCTCCTTACAGACGTTACTGAATTGTCAGCAATTATGAAATATGGTCAATTACGTACAACACAGTGTTCAAGGGCAAAAGCTGTAATAGGCTGTGTATTGCAGTGAGCATTTGGGGCAGTACGACTTGATTACCCTTGACCTTACTGACAATAATAAGAGCTGGAAAGAATACTATGACTTAACACCATTTAGTATTAATCTTCATGTTCAGTAAAGGGGTGCCAAATACTTTTTTTTATTATCAATTATGTTACTATTAGAGGTACGTTTAACGCTTCAAAAAAATATTAAGTATTTAAAACATAACATACATACACTTATAATCCCATATATAAACATAATATAAAGCAAAATTGTAATTAAAACTGGCAAAAGATTGTTTCTATTTAATGAGTGAACATCTTCAATTTAAAGTATAAGGCTTAGCTTCAAATTAGCTTTTTTAAAAAAAAATCTATTACAGTGGAAATAGATTTAAAGGGTCGTTAGCTGTATTTAACCAGTCATTAGATACATTTGCCAATTTGGCAATAGATACAGCCAATGTTGCTGCATTTGTAATGAATATTAAAAATGGATGCATCTATTGGCTGAAAATTCGAGGGGCTGGGTTTCTTAAACTTTCACTAAGACCATCAGATATCACAACATAAGTATAGCTGAGGGAGGAAATATCTGTATTATAAATCAACATAAGTAATATTGAACAGTAATGACTTTTGTCCCAAGCTTCATCAAGTGGTACTAGGTTTATTAAATAAAGATAGAATAAAATAAGTCCATCTTTATTGTACTGCAAGAAGACACTCATTTCAGTCTTATTCTGTCCTTATCACAGGTGATCCACCTGTCTTTACAGGACATGGACATGGTCATAAACACTACTCTTGTCTAAATGCTCAAGGTTTTTTTTCTTTGCTATTCATTGCAAGCAATGGGCTGTATCTAGACTTTAAGTAAATGCTTGAAATTTGCTGATTGCAGGGGAGTCATATTTCATCTTTTGCAAACAGTATTAGAGTTGAGAGGTGATGTTTCCTATCCCAAGTCTAAATAACAGTGTGCTAGAAAAGTTGGTCAGTATCTGTATGCAGTAAGCAATTCAAAGATATATCCCTGCATGCAAAGAATACAATTAACATGACTCCCCTGCAATCAACATGGTTTAGCCCAGGAGTAACTAATTTCAAGCACTTACTTAAGTCTGGATCCAGCCCAATATTATTAATGAGACATTGACTGCCCATCTCAGTTTTCTGTACAGATAATGATGTTTTATGATTTAAAATAGAACATTATAATATCAATCCTTATAGGTTAAGTAACCAATTTGCTATAAAAGACAAGTACTGTACAGACAAGAACTGCATAATCCATTTACCATTTCAGTTATAATGGATCTGGAACCTTTAGATGCTTTTGTACATTATTTTAAAGGTGTATTTATTACTTCTGGGAGCACTGACTCCCTGATACACTTTCCAGCCATAGTAGACAAAGCTTGAAAATCTTTATCAGTCCCGTAATTTTACGACAATTTACTGGCAATCACATTTGTCTTTCCTGATGTGTTCATTTTATTTTCTCCTATGTAAGTCACATTTTGCGTCTTACATGTTTTCAAGGCCCTTAAAAAAGTGTTCCCCAATAAAACACATGCAGTGTCCTTTTAGCATGGAAGCTCTAAATATGTATCTTTGTCATAATGAATGTTGATACAATAACACATCCATTAAAGACCCTACCAGACATACTATGGAGACAATGGCTATCTTTATTCATGTAGACAGAACCAAGGGCAGATTGTGAATTAGAAATGACCCTGGAAAAAACAAAACAGCAGCTGTGGGCAGGATGAACTATAGATGGGGAAAATAAAGTGTAAAATTAGCACAGAATGATAAATCTTAATTAGAGTTTTTCTAAAATAATGTGGGTGGGGTTATGTATAGTCAATTATATACAAAAAAAAGTGTATTGTAAAACATCTAATATCACAGGCAACACCTGCTGACTAATATTTCACAATACAATAAGGAGATTTATAGTGACCTCTATACAATACAGCTGTCATCCTAGTTAATACTAGTCAATACAAAGAACATTTTTATGATCGCCAATACAGAGAGTATTATAGTGACCACCACCAAACTGCTCCGCCCCAATCTCTAGTAACACTAGGCATAGTAGTGTTGATAGGCAGGGGGACGGGACTTGAAGCTGTGATTTGCATAAACTCACAGCCATAAGTCTGTTGCAGGACAACGGGATATTCTCGGGGAATTGTAAACCCAGGATTAGTTACCATGAATAAATTATGAATAAATACATAACACAATGGTAAAAAAATTCTTTAATAAATATACAGAAGATCATCAAAAACATACACTAGAAACAGTGCAACTGACATCTATTATGGTAGCATGTGCATTAAACCTAATTTGTCCCTGTTATGGATATGAAACACCAAGGTGCAAAGTCTAACCACTGGCCAGGTTTCACCAGAGCCCCTGATGGTGGGGATGGATTTGGTCCCAGGCCAGCAGCAGGTGACAGCCCCCAGTGTGCACTCCCAATGTAGTCTGATGCACAATGTCCTATGCCAAGGAAATATGTAGAATGAATGTAGCGGGATATAACCCAGGGGTAAATAAACAGAAAAAGCACAGAAAAGTGAGGGCCACACAGGAGAAACATCACAGAGTACTTTCAGAGTATGACAGCATGGAGGTGTTTCCTATCAAACAGATGCACAAGTGACTACAGTACTCATAGACAGCGCTACCAATGCATACACAATCCAGGGAGGCCTTATGTACAGAATGCACAGGTGCATCAGGGGATTGGACAGATACAGGTATCTGAGACAGATACAGGTACTGAAATATAGCAGCACAGAAAGAAAATCTAAGGAGGGGCAGGAGTAGTGTCTGGCTACAGAATGAGTAGGTTACTGAAGTGCTAATAGATATGAGTAGGTGGAATACTCAGTAGTATTGTGAGTGTATGGTAAAACTCAAACACACAATACAGATATGAGCAGATTAAATACTCAGTAATAGTTTGAGTAGAGGGTAAAAGAGAGATGTAGGTAATAAGGCAAGAGTAATAAAACAGAATTAGTCAGGCTAGATAGATCAGATAATGGGAGCAGGCAGAATGCAGGAATCCAGAAATTATAACCAGCAACAAGAGCCTTTTAAGTATTTAATAGGAACATTATCCAATAAGTTTCTGAGCCTGAACACACCTCCCAAATCATTAACCCTTACATGCCTTTCTGGACAGACTGATGGCATTCCAAATGACTTCAGGCTAACTTTCACTATGCAACAGTATTTGTGTGGTGTGAATACCCCCTATTATCGATACAATCAATAGTAGCTTCTCTTATATAAAGTTCTTTGATGAATGGCACTCCAAAACAAGGTATAGATGTGGTAACTAAGCGCAGGTGCTTCCTCAATAAATCCTACAAGATTTAGGAAATATAACACTGTGTGAGTGACACTCTGCTGTAAATAATGACACAATACTGCCAGTTGCTTCTAACGTTTCAGTTTAGTAAAAAACTGTCATCAGGGATACATAACAACACACAAGAGCAATTGTGGCCTCCCCCAGAGTGATGCAACCTCCTGTGATCTGCTCGAGTGGCCAGTTGCAAGACATTTCTTGGAAAATGGACATAGTCTTGCAACTTTACGACATCACATTATTGACCATATTTCCCCTTTACCAAGAGGTGGAGATTGGGACTTGCTCTTACTCAAAGGGGAAGCTGAATGGATAAAGACTTAACACTGTTATACCCACCGTTCTGATTGACCAACTGAATCTGGCCTGTTTCCTTTAGACTGTGATTTATGTTCATTCTATTTCCTATATTGTTATCATGTAGCTAATTTTTATGTATTACCATGGGTCTTCACAGAATATGTTTCTCTGGTTTGATGGACTGTATTGACATTTTGTTGCTATGTTCTTTCTTTTGCTTGTGTGGTACCTAGGGAATTGAACTCCCATACTACAGGCATGTTGGATTGTATTAACCCACACTGTGCCACTCTGTTTATTAATGTCTAGCATGTGTACCTCCCTTATGATATAAAACAGGGTCCCGACTTTTGGTCTGATTGACCTGTATTTAACAGTTTCCCTTAGGCCGTCATCATGCCCGTACCGCTATACCGCGATACTTATACACATTGGGCCTGATCCAGAGCTACGATGGTACACTGAGCGGTCTAACGCTCAGCGTACCATCGCTGCACTCCCCTGACACTCCCTCTTTCCCCTC
>WWET01000033.1:203811-216469 GCA_011038615.1 Limnodynastes dumerilii
ATTTCCTTCCCCCCCCCCGCCCACCAGCACTAACATGACCGTAGGGACGCTGGAGGACGTCCCCTCCAGCGTCCCTACGGCGCTACTATTTTCCATAGTGACGCCGGGCAACAAATGCCCGGCGCATGCGCAGTACAGCTACGGCCGCCGTACTAGCGACAGGGGCTGTAGCTCTGGATCAGGCCCATTGTCACTACAGTCCCTGTTGGTGTAATGGTCCGGTGTCCAAATACTTTTGTTCGTATAGTGTAGCTGTGTTTTAAGTTGGTTTTTTTGTCGGGCCCATTTTATACTTATCACCACTGTTTTGCCATCTACAAATGTAAATATCCCACCATGTATGGGCGGGTGCTGAATAGTGTACACTGTACACTAGGGGTATTTTAGATTAATCTGTATTTAAAAAATACAAACACATGAGGGATGCAGTAACACAGTATAACAACATACTAACAACATACTAACAACAACATGGAGGGTACATTGCAAAACATAAACAGGTGTGAGGGTACTGAACAGAACGGAAGCCTACATGCAATTGTGTATCACTCCTTGGTCCCACACAGGAATGATTAGGTGTAGGGACAACCTCTGAGAAATTAACCTCTTTACTCTCAAAACAGCTAGCAAATGGGAAAATTATTTTTACAAGTAAATTCATTATCATCCATGGTCAAAAAGAAATCTATTAGATGCTGCATCCAGGGGTAGTATTAGTTATTTTATTTTTTTTTACATATTTTTGGGTGGAATTATATTGACATAAATGAAATTGAAGTCAGATGTCTATCATTTTTGTTGGATACCCAGAAGAGGATTATACTATATGCAGAGTACCAAGACACTCAGATTGTGAGTATAATATAATCCTAAAAACTATCTATGTGCTCTAATTCACCACATAACGGTATCTTCCTGCTGTGTTTTTTTTCTATGAATTTATTATATGAGGATATAAAACCAATGGAGAGAGGAGCAATCTAATAAAAAAGGAGAAACTATATATCGAGAAAAAGAACACCTTGTTTGCCGAAAAACAAGACACTGAAAGTGTGAGTGCATATGAATTGTTAATACATCGCTATTCATACTACACACAAATTCTCTGGTATCTTCTCTTTATTACTCAGCAAATTGGAGGATTCAAAGAAATACTTGATACAAGAGGATCTTTAATATTTCTGAGTCCCCAGCATATCCACGCTCACCATTCCAACAGAAGAGACCACAGTATAATAGAACAAGATGTCCCATAAGCCTTGTTCCAGGTTACAGACATATCATGAAACCTTTATCTTCAAGTATATATTTTTACTTTCATATTTTTTCTCTCTCTTTGAAGAAAATTCAACTTATATGTGAATAACATTGGTTACTAAAGATTGTGAAACCATTAGTGCCCCTTAGCCCCCAGCATCTTTAAGTTTGTTTTTTCTTTTGCTGAACTTTATACCTTAGCCTGACTATCATTTTTGCTTGGGTGAACATACTGTAAATATAAATAGCATTGGGTGACAAACTGTTAGGGTCACTAAGCCCCAGCGACATTTGATTTTGATCTTCTATTAGTGCACTTTGCATCTTGCCTCAATCATTTTGTCTTAAGGGTCACATTGTTACCTGAATATTGTTTGGTTGAATATATTATACAACATAGTAAGTGAATAATATTTGGTGTTACAATTGATTGAGATATACACATACATTGTGGGTTTTATTTAAAGACTTTTTCACCTTCACTTATCTCTACCCACTTATTTAAATATAACATACGACATCATATGTAATTATGTTTTTGTTATTATGTTGTGTGGTGATATTGATAGAGCTGTGGAGCCCTAGAGGCATTTTGCTGTTTTTCTGGTAAATCTTACCAGTGTTCAACTTTCTTAAAGGGATCATAGCATCTATTGGAAATCACTTAGGTGAATAGTTTTAAATAAGGAATAACAGTGCTAATTGCTTAATCGGATTTCATAACTAAACGTCAATGAGTACTATTGAATTTAGATATTGCTACAAGGAAAGGACTATGAGAACACAGAATACGATATTTGAAGAACTTCAACTGTTTCTGTCTATAGCGCTGAAAAGTTACCTAACTATTTATCTCCCCTTGTGTAAATAATTTTAATAAGGAATAACTTTATTAATTACTTAATTAGATTTTATAACAAAATATTAGTTATTACTATCTAATTGAGATCTTGTCGCAGATCTTGCCGTATGAGAGCACAGACTCCAAATATGAGAAAAACTTGGTCTGTTTTTGTGTAGAGCACTGATTCTTTTTTTCTATTAGGTGTCTTTTTAATATAGCTGCAACTTAAGTCCTATTTGTTAACCTGTCTTTAAATAATATAAGGTCTTTATTATTTGACCAAGGAGAAATGGTTGAGGCATTTGCAATATTATCTCAAATAAGATTATGTAAAACATCATATTGATGTGCAGCTTATTGTGTATGGTATATCTATTCTCCAAGTGGTTTCAGTGTTTTTTAGTATCAATTAATGAATGATGTGATTTTTTATAGTAATTGAAAAATAATCTAATACATTTTAATTTAAATATATCAAATGTATTACCTGCACTATTCTCAACTTAACTGATTTATCTACTGTATTGTTAAAATTGGAGGGGGTATTTAGCCAGTTAATCTCAAATAATATATAAATTGGTCATTGGTATTGCCACACCTGGAACACTGTGTTTAGTTATGGAGGCCATATCTCCAGAAAGACATAAACACATTAAAGACTGTGCAAAGAAGTTCAGCTAAAATGGTGCATGGCATACAACACAAAACAGAGACGTACTAGAAGTACTAAACATGTATAGCCTGGAGCAGAGAAGGGCCAAGGGGATATGATAGCAGCTTTCACAAATATTAAGAGGTATATTAGAAAATGAATGCATGTATAAACTGGAGGGTGATAGGTTTTTGATGTACTGGTATGAGTCGGTGGTAAGAACGGCCCTTTTGCGAAAGGGCCATTTTCTACCAGTCTTTTTTGAAGTGGTTCTACAATCAATTGTTTCTGCCTTGCCGAGAAGAGGTAATCGAGGATCCCCAGCATGAATCTGCAGTGGTGAGTATTTATCCAACCACAAACCTTATTGTTATCCTCACCCTAACCCTCCCCTTCCTATTCCCTAACCCTCCCCTACCATTACACCTAACCCTAACCCTCTCTTACCTGCAACCTGACCCTAAGACTCCCTTCCCCGCAGCCTAACCCTAAGACTCCCCTCCCCAACTAACCTCCTCCCAGTGTATCTGCGGTGGGTGTTCCATCAGGTGCACCTGGGTGCTGGATCAGGTTTCGAAAAGCTAATGAATGGGTAAGTCGCCGAAAAATGTATTAGTCAGGCTTACCTATTCATTAGGAGGACCTTCTCATTAGGCATATTTTCAAAATACAGACATGCAGAAAATGAGCCTTAGACTGTCTGTATTTGGGAAATATGATTTTCATTCCTTAGAACGGAACCCAGCTGTAATGCAGCAGCCTATACAAGTTAACATGTTTGATATATGTTTTTAAAGTTTTTTGTTACACAAGACTTTGTAAATGCCAAACAAAAATGCCTGAGTAACATGTGCAGCAATATGCTGCTATGCAGGCTTAAAAAAATCATGACAATGTAGTGTTTGACCAATAATGTATTTTAAAACAAAATTCATTCTTAAGTTTAACCTTTTAATATTTGTATATTAGTAACATGTATAAGGGTGGTGTCTTAAAAATAGGGCCATTCAATGCTTGTAAATGTCCTGTTTTACACTTACAGAATTTTAGGTGGAAGCTCACGGAATCCAGTCTACTGCTGCACTCGCAACAGCACTATGATGCCGAAATTCTAATTTAAATGTAAACTAACACCTTGATCCACTAGCGCACAACTGATTTCAGTAAAATGAAAAGTGATTTACACAACAACATTGTTCAGTTTGTTTTACTGAACAATAATTCCTGTTGGAAACTTTATTTTATTTTAACTTTGAATAAACATCTAACAGTGATACTGATATACATTTTAAAACTGCTGAAACATCTCTAGTTCTAAAAGCTGTTCTAGGTCTAAATACTTAAATTTTTTTTCACTTAGTTACCCACAGATCTCAGACAGAGTTTAAAAAAATAAATGGTATAATAAATGACATTATTGTGTCTTGATGTTATATTGTAATTGACAAAATAACCAAAATATATAAATAATTGAATCTTCCGTATCCAGGTCAGCAGTGAAAACTATTTTAGCTTATAAATGTCAAATTCATGTTGCCTTGTCTACTTCACGATTCATCCAATTTAATATGGTTATGTACTTTTCTCAACATATCCATCTGCAACAAAAACACAATGGGGTTTTGTGGCACAAGATCTGTAGTGATAAATCTAGCCTTTGCCATTTTTATTTTGCAAATTTGTTTAGAATTTTTAATTATCTATTGGCTCCACAATATTTTAAGTAAACTCAAGTTGTTTTATGATAGTAAATATATTTCAGATAGGTCATATGGTTATATCTTAGTGTTGTGAAGAAAGAAATATTTCAAATATCATAAAAATATGTAAATGACTTTTGCCAAATTGCGATATTGAGTTAAGTGTTCCTGATGTTGTTAATATTGCATTTATGTTCTCACTATATGGGCTCCTGGAATTGTTCCACACATGGGACCGTATCCAGAACTACGTCCGTCTTCCATAGACGGACGTAGTTCAATAAACAGTAGCTACTGCGCATGCGTAGTAGCTATTGTACGTAATCTGCGTATCATTTCGATACATAGATTGCGTATATGCGGTCTTTTAGACCGCATATACGCAATCTACGTATCAAAACGATACGCAGATTACGTACAATAGCTACTACGCATAAGCAGTAGCTACTGTTTATTGATCTAAGTCCGTCTATGGAAGACGAACGTAGTTCTGGATACGGCCCATGGACTCATCATGGGGCCAGAGTTACTAAGCTGCATGTTTGGAAAAGTAGAGATGTTGCCCATATCAACCAATCAGATTCTAGCTGACATTTTCTAGTATGTAATAGTTAAATGAGATCTAGAATCTGATTGGTTGCTATGGGCAACATTTCCACTTTTCCAAACCCACAGCTTAGTAAATCTGGCCCACTGAGTGTCAGTAATAGTTAATTACTCTTGAGCTTGGAAGAGTTTCGAGAGGCTGGCAAATGGGTGAAACACATTCTTTAAGATACAAGGAATAGCATGGTTTGGGCCGTGTCTCCCTTAGCAGTGGAGGGCCACAGGGTAAAGCCTCCTTTCAGCAACCTTATTTATTTACAGAGCCATGCTGTAGCATATGAGTAGCATGTCACTGCTCTGTATAAGATGCTGCCAGGGAGTAGCAGCAGCAGGGTTCGACTGGTGAATACAGATAGTGGTACTGGCAGTGTGATTTCACACTGTGCATGTGCAGAAAGGATGCTCACACACTTACAGCAGATTCAGACCAGAATGCCACCCAAGCTGTGTCTGCTTGCATTCTGAAAGATGTCGTAGGAGGGAAGAGGTGGAGCACATACTTAATGTAGACTAGTAATGGTGTACTCATGCAACCGAACACAGACAGATTTAGGTACGGTTTACATTAAAACCTATGAATCAGCCACAGGGCATGTAAGTCCAAGAGGCTGACACTCCATGACCTATTAAAGCCTATTCTTGTATTAGAATTTTATCCTGCAATCCTTCATCCTTACAAAAGTTATAAAGTCGCTGCTGGAGCATAGGGTATAGATATTTTATATAAACATGAAGTTTACATTGAACTTGGCTGCTTTATGCCAGTACACTATGTGCCATACGCAGCCTGTTCAGGATTTGCACATGTATGTATGGCATACTCAATATGCACCACTGGATCAGCCCCTCAGTCTGCATATGTCTCAGTTTTCCTGATTTTGTTTGGAGATCCACTAGATCGCCCCCTCAAGAATAAACAGTTTATAAATGTTGCTTATGTCCCCTCAATGTGCTGGCCTTTTTCCTTCTCCATCCAAAGATAATTCTACATACCTAGCCTTAAAAACAATGGGTTAAAAGGCTATTGGTATAGAAGTGTTTATATTGTATTTCACAAAATCCCACTTTGCATGTTTTCTAATGTATCCCTCTGATGAAAGATGACATTTTAGAATGGTGACGTTCCTTGTATCACATTAGAATCAGCAAAGAGAGATGCAGTCCCACACAGAGAGGGCTAAGGTTTAATATACCAGAGAATAGTTTGCCATTTCCTGTGAAACAGAAAAAACATGTACTGATCAGTAGATTAACAGAGAGGAAAATTGAAAGTGATGCAAATGCAGGTTTTGTGGGGCATAGCATGATAAAAAAAAATATAGCTGTCTAAACTACCATACAGTAGACGTTATGACGTTATTTGAATAGCTATAACATAACAGCTGTTTCAATAGAATGTTACTATAAGATACATTTCATATTTAGTCATGAAATTATCTTTAAAAGCTTCTTAATAAAAATTCAACATTCAGTAAATTGATTTCTGGCATGATTCCATAAACTGAATCATTGTAATAATAAACAACTTTCACCATTGTTTATTTTCTCAGAGTGGGGCTGATCATGAGCTGTGCTTACAGCTATTTGTGGGTGTAAACCATTGTCGTATTGTTACATCTCCTGGATTGCTGTATGCTGTTTTGCCTCTAAGGGCTGACCTGGACTAGTTATTCCTATTGTGGACATTTCTATTGCCTGCCCTTAGAGGCTGCTGTTGAACACTCTCTCTGGGACTAATAATGTTATGCGTTTGTTATCCTACACCTGTGCCCTGGGTTTATCTATCCCATCATTCCAGTGCTAAGTGTAGGTCATTTCTTCCTATTTCCTGTGTTGCATGCCTGTTCTCAGCCATGGTTCTGTTATCTGGTTCTCCCTATTTGCTGGATCCCTGCTTTATACCACCCAAGCTGCTCACTCTCTGGATTTTATTTGGACTTTCTTGCTTACATCCTGTGGATGTACTACACCTGCATATTTCACCTGTGGACTCATTTGGACTCTTTGCATTACTGGTATCCTTATGTTTTCTACCTGTTATCTGTGCTTATTTCTGCTTTATCTGCATAACCTTTGATACGTCACCGGTATCATCCATGTCCTTCTACAAAAAATCTCACCAGTCCCGGTTACATGCCGCTGTGGCATATAAATTATGCTCCAGTGGGGGACTTCTGGGTCTAGTGCCGTTTTCCTCTGCAACTGGTGTCCTGGAGGTTGCTTAGTTGCCAGGACGCCAGCCCTGTTCCTCCAGCGGGAGCGCAGACTGCCTGCTAATTGTAAGTCAGTTCCCGGCAGAATGTCAGTCTTGCACTGGTTATAGCGTGTTTGTGCATTGTCCCTGCTTTGTTACAGTGCTATCTCTCTGTGGTTTAGCCAGCCTGCTTCTTTTCCCTTTGTGCTGTCCTTGGTGTTGCTCTGTCATTTCTTCTCCTCTTATCTGTGGCCTGTGTATTGGTTCAGTTATCCAGAGTGTGTGCCTTGTTTTGTTGCTGTCAGTCTGTTAACTCCTTCTGCTCTGCAGCTAGTTATCTGAGTGCTTACCAAAATGGTGCACATTGTTATTATAGTGCTATACTATCTGTGCCATTGTTATAGTTGTGTTATACCATACGCACTGTTCTTATTGTTGTACTATACCATATGCACCATTGTCACTGTTGTGCTATAACATCTGCACCATTGTTATTGTTGTGCTATATTATCCTCACCATTGCAATTGTTGTGCTTTACCATCCACACTATTGTTATTGTAGTGCTGTATCATCTGCACCGTAGTTACGAGTGTGCTGACTCTCTGCACCTTTAACTATTACTGGGCTATCATCTACGCCCCTTTGCTATTGTTGGGCTACCATCTGCACCATAACCATTACCGTTATTCCTATAGTATGCAGGTCTGTCTAATATTATCCTCCTCTATTGTCGTCAGTCTCGCAGCTTTGGTACCTTGCCAAATATTCTCAGCCAGGTTGTACTGGTTACCATTTACCGGGGGCTGTGACCTGCTGGGTGTCCTGCAGCATAGACTATCCCCACCATGAGGGGCTCTAGCGAAGACCAGGCCCCAGTTAGGCTCCGCACCCTGGGAAGTGGGATACCGGTACCACAACACTCCCGAACTACTGTGTTCTGTTTTCAGACCAATCGTAACAGAATGGCCCACGAAAACTGTCTGGGTGCTGTTCAAGAATATGCATCTCTGATGTCTCTTCACCTCAACCAGCAAAACACTGGGGTTCTTTCTGCCCTAGGTTCTAGTGATGTCCATTTGTTTAGTGTTTTACATTTGGATGTGATACTACTTCGTTCCCAAATGGCACAAGTTCTATCTTTATTGCCTGGGGTATTAGAGAAGCTGTCCTGCTCCTTACAATCACCACAAGCTACTTCTTGGTAGCTGTCTCCTGTATTGCAACAGCAGCCAAGCCCATCCCCACCATCAGGGGCTCCGGTGAACACCAGTCCTATGGTTTGACTACGCATTCAGGCAGGCAGTTGTAACATTCCTGATGGCGTCCTGGTTAAACCTTCTAAGCCTTCTGTGACCAGATACTACCATGATTTATGAGTCGGTAACCTCAGTCACTAGTACTAAACCATCTGCACTGTGTGGTGTCCATTCCCCTTTCACCCTGGAGGAGCAGAGTTTCCGAAAGCACCACAACCTTTGTCTTTATTGTGCTAGTCCGGGAAATTACCTTTAGTCCTGCCCTTTGCATAGACCTTCAGAGGAATCTCCAGTGCCTCAACCCCAAGAGGGGTCTCCAGTGATGGGACCTTCAGTTTTCCATGTTGGTTCTCTACTTCCCAGTTTGTGAGCGCAAGCACTCACAGCACTGCCCAGCCTAAGGTGCTTCACATTGCTGCCCAGTCCAATGTGCCTCACAGCAATGCCCAGACTGAGGTGCCTCACAGCACTGCCCAGCCCATGGTGCCTGCTGCCCACCAAGATGTGCCTGTGCCTGCTGACCAGCGAGATGTGCCTATACCTGATGACCGGCAAGAAAAGCCTGTGCATGCTGACCAGCAAGATGTGCCTGTGCCTGCTGCCCAGTGAGATGTGAGATGTGCTTGTGCTTGTTGCCCAGCAAGATGTGCCTGTGCCTGCTGACCAGCTAGAAGTGCCTGCTGACCAACAAAATGTGACTGTGCCACTGTCCAGCCAGAAGCGCCTGTGCCTGCTGTCCAGCAAACTGCCCCAGAGGTGGACTCCAGCCTTGCCACCTCAGAGGGAAACTCCAGCCTTACCCACCCAAAGGGGACTCCAGCCTTGCTGCCCAAGAGAGGGACTCCAGCCTTGTCACCACAGAGGGGGACTCCTGTCTTGCTTGATGTGTGGTTTTACGCCGATCGTAAGCGTAAAAACGGATTTCTTGCATGCGCAGGGCAAATTAAACTCTGAGAAATTCTGAGCGTATGAGCCGTGTGCGTATTAGCTTCATATTAACGCTGGAGGGGGTATATCTGCCTTTTGAAATCCGTAACTCCGCGCTTAGGGCGGGGTGAGGCATTTAAATCATACAATATGGGCGTGCTAAGTGTCGTAACTATGCAATGACCATATGGACGCATGCGATTACGAACAGAAAAGTTAGGGTAGGTTTTGCCGAGCGTATGAAAGCCAAACTTAGGACAACCAAGGGGAGTTCCTATTGCCGTGCATCGAAGGCACGCCGGCGTTAATACGCTATGCATACCAGTGTATGTCTGGATCAGGCCCAAAGGGCCTGATCCAGAACTACGCCGATGCGCTGTGCTTACTAAAGCACAGCGTATCGGCGTCCACTCTCCCCGACACTCCCCCTGTGCGGACGTATTTTCCCTTGCTTACGCCGGCTGAAGGCTACCCTAACTTCAGCCGGCTTAAGCAATGGAAAATACGCTCACACAGGAGCGTACTACCACTAAGCCAGCCCTCATTAAACTAACTTCCCTCACCCACCTTCACTAACCTTAACGTAGCAACGCTGGGGGATGCGTCCTCCAGCGTCACTACGCTGTTCCTACGGAAGCCCGATTGATGATCGGGCGTTGCCGTAGCTACGCTGGGCAACATCTGCCCGGCGCATGCGCAGATCAGCTTTTCAGCCAATCTTACGCTTACGACCGCCGTAGCTAGCACGGCGGGCGTAGTTCTGGATCAGGCCCAAAGAGTGTAATTATACAGGTCAGCGGAACGTGAGAAAAATAGTTGTAAATCAGGGTCAAAGGGTAAACAAAAAAATCAGACAAGGAGACAAGTAATAAATTGGTCTTAAGTAGTACACAAATCCAAGTGAGTGCAGAGTTTGCTGGAATATATGAAATAGTATGTGGGAGAAGTGAATAGATGTGCAACCAGTATTAAGCTTCATACAGGGAACGGGGGCAATAAATAGATAGGGAGGGATGGTGGAGGTTATGTTACATATATTAAAGTAAGACTACAGGCATCATTTACCTCTTCATTCCTTATGCTCTTCTCTCTTATGCTGCTGCTTGGTCCTCTAGGCCCTGGCACGTAGGCTAACTGGGAGATCACATGATGTGATTTGAATAGCCTGGTGTAACCATAGTGATGCAAGAAGTTTCCTGCATTGCAAATCCATCAGCACTGTCCACACACAATCCGGAGCCAGACCTGGCCTCAGCGGTACCATCACTGACCTGATCCTGGTATATAAATAGGCCAGACCCTCTGCTCCCTCACCCTGGGACTTCATTTATGACTGAAAGGTTGCCACTGTACAATATTGACAGCGGAACCCTCTGATGAGAGGGGAAGTACAGCCCCAAATCCATTTATTAATTTCCAGGCATCCTCATTATCTTGCATTCACAATTCTCTCTTTGTTAGTTTGCCTGTAGTATATCTTCTCCACGTTGTTCTCTGGCTCCCTCTGATGTTCAATATTGGTACTCCCATTGATATATAAATAAATAAATAAATAAATAAACAAACAGCAGGAAAGAAACAATAGTGCAAAAATGTTTCACCTATGTATCAACCAAGAGAATATGATTGCACTCACAGTATCCCTCTCTTGGGCTGTATGCTCATCAGTTAAGTTTCAAAGCTTTTTCCTTTTGAGTTAACCTCCTCCTGTGCAGCCTCCGTGGTTACCCTCTGGCAGGATACTTGGAAGATTTTAAATACACCACAAAGAAGACCTTCATGTAGCCAATAACCTTAAGCTTCCATCAATAATTTGGTCATATGCTCACCTTATTCACCTCTTGTGTCCATGCTTTGAATAAATTCATTTTACTCTTACTGACCTCAAGATTCATGTGTTTTTCTTTATCCAAACACTTTCTTCACATAAAAACAATATATTTCACAGGGGATAGAGGGTCTATACTATAGATGGAATGAACACTGGTAATCAAATGGGGCCCCGATTACCAGGTTAATAGTAATAGAAATATCCCCACACCCTGGACACTGCCAATGATGATGATGCCGCTTTTCACCCCCTACGCGTTTTGATGATTAAGTTTTTCTCAAGCTCACTGTGTTTACACGGCTGCTCACCAAGTGGAGGGTTATATTGCTAACTTTACTTTACACTCATTAGAGCACCGGCCTACTGAAAACTTCCCGGTGATGCCTATTACCAATCCGCCCCTGAATGTTTGTATTTTACACAGTAATTCGTTTTGGTCCTTGGCTGCACCACTTCCATTATTATATACACTTGCACACATTTTATATATTTGAATAGAAGCGTGTTTCCTTGTTACTATTACTAGTAAGGCAAGGAGAGCTGATGACAGTTCTTAAAATCCTCACACAGGGTCACTAGTTTTCCCCTCATTTCTGTGAGTTTAGCATTTTGGATAAATTTGCTTTCTGCACATGTATACACAGGTGTGATGTTTCCAACCAGTGGGTATGCAAGTAACTGTGACTTAGTATTATAATGCACAGTATAGGCGTGCCAACGGTCTATGTATGAATCCAGATTAATTGGCACACTGACACACAAAGGGGCCCCCAAACATCTATCAGGACTCTTGTAACTCTCAATGAGGATGGATTCATAAATTGATATCTTTCTCTCAAGCATACAGTATTACGGCTGCCAGAATATTCTGGTGGCTACAGTAGTGTGCTTAGGAGGAAGATATGGATGTCTGTTATTGACATCTATCCTCAATGCATCTGTGGACGTACCAAAGATTGGATGGCACTGCAGCTTCTGACAGGCTAACTGTGAGATGAAGGATGTGACATCTTCCAGTCAGCCTGCTCATCATGAGAAGCAGCATAAAAATCATTGAAAACAAACAGGTAAATGTACTGCTGTGTGTGTTTATAGCTGTATATAGCTCTGTGTTTGTAAAAATATAGCTCTCCATATAGCCATATATAAAGAGCTATATATCTACACATCTATATATATGCAGCAGGGGTCCCTCACAGTATAGTTGTTCAAGGGCCTCCACATAGCTGAATCCAGCCCTGATTTGCAGGAATCAGAAAACCTAAGGCAGGGTATAGAATTCAGAAGTCTGTTGGTGCAAGGGGAGTGATAAATAAAGCGATCAGTAAACCTCATATCCAATTGCAAATGTAATTATTTTAAGACCAAGGGCCTGATCCAGAACTACGCA
>WWET01000033.1:216648-228598 GCA_011038615.1 Limnodynastes dumerilii
AGTGAACAACCGTTTTACGTGAAGTAGGCGGGGGGTTGTATTTAAAGTGTACAGTATGGGCGTGCTAAGCTGCGTACGTTCGCGTAGTCAGTACGTCCATTAGCGAACGTATGCTGTTACGTTAGGAAAAGTTAAGGTAGGGTTTGGGTCGCGTAATTTGACAAAATACGTCCGTGCAAGGGGTGTGCCGTGGGGAGTGTAGCGAACTTACGTGAAAATACGCACCGCGAAAATACGTACGCACACACGTAGTTCTGGATCTACCCCCAAGTTACTATTCTTGGGCTGCATGTTTTTTTGAAGAGTTGATAACATGCAAATAATGAAAAAAGGAAACCGCCAATGAATGACAGCCTCACAGTATACTTTCGTCAACACAGAAAATGCTTTTCCACTCAAGCTATTATTTCCTTATCATAATTACACCTGGAGCCAAACAGAATACACTCACTGTTCTTGCCATCATTATTAATGCTGTAAGAGTCAACTTCAGCTAACTATTAACTTCTAAACATTTGAGAGAACACTCTCTGCACTTGCAAGCACTGTTCACTTGAAATACAGACTAAAGTGGTTTGTACCTTCAGAATTTATTTGCTTGTACATGGTGTGTTGAGACTCTACTGAACTATTTATTTCTAACTTCAGGATGTACTGTTCACCTGTGTTTTACAGTATATCCTTGGGCAGAGTTCTTTATTGTCATTGCCCTGGTATAAGATAAAAAAGTTGGTCTCTGGATAGAACTTCATCTAATACACATAGAGTAGTGGAACTATGTTATTTCCCATGGCAAAAGTAAAGAGATTATGACATAAACTCAGGACTGACAAAGAAAAGGGCTCTAGAAATAAAATGCAATGTACGTTAAAGTTGAAGGAAGTTACCTTAGAGTTGCCTAAATGTAGTTAGCACTTCTTTGGAATTTATTATTGACTTTACAGTAAAAAAAAAAAAAGGAAGTAAGAAAAACAACTACAATATAAACCTAAAACTGTTTAACTAGCAAAGAAAGAAAAAAAAAGCACAAACAAAATTTTTTTTTTTTAAATAATGGGCTTATGAAACAAAGCTAGTCCAGTTTGTATGAGGTAGTAAATTGTTAAATGGATACTGGCAAAGTAATTGATGTCATTTGTGTACATTTTTGAGAATACATTTTTCATAGTTAAGTTCACATGGAGCTCTGTAGGAGGTTTTGGGAAGCATCATTACTCTTAAGTCTGGATATGAGCGGATATGTTACGATCACGTAGCACGAATACAAGTGAATGTTCAGCACCCAAAAGCGGGCAAAATGTGATCCAAAAATTGGAAATTAGAGGAAAATCAGAACAGATGATCCAGTCCAAAGCCACAGTACAGGTATACCTGTAAAATGGATTTATGTATTCCAATAACTTTGTGTCAGTGGACCGGATTCACAGTTATGTAGTTTTCGTTTTACGTACGCTGTTTTAAGTATTGAGCTACTACGCATGAGTAGTATGTAGCTTATTTATGCTATCTACGTACCATTTCTGTATGTAGATTGTGTAAGCGGGGTCTTTAGATGCATGCATAGTAGCTCAATTCTTAAAACATTGTATGTAAGACGAACACTATGTAACTGTGAATCCAGACCAGAGTCACACATCTCATATTGTCCTGGGGATGCATGAAAGTAGGACTGATGTATGTAAAAATAAATAATTTTCTATTTGAAAAACTATCTTCTTTTTAGATTCCATACTAGGTATGAGCTACCATAGTGATAACATGTCTATAAGAAAGGTATTCTATTTGAGAAACTATCTTCTTTTTAGATTCTATACTAGGTATGAGCTACCATACTGATAACATGTCTATAAGAAAGGTATTCTATTTGAGAAACTATCTTCTTTTTAGATTCCAAACTAGGTATGAGCTACCATACTGATAACATGTCTATAAGAAAGGTATTCTATTTGAGAATGTAAGGACAGGAAATGAGAATAGCTTTTGTGATAACAAGCTATGTGGTCTTCATGTTCTGCTGTTGCATTGTGAATTAGAAGAATGGCCATTATACATTTGCCTTTGGAAATTATAATGTAAAGTGCCATGCAAATTACATTTACTTCTTGATGTGGTTTACCTTCTTGCTAAAAGCATATTATCAGGAGATCCCATGGAGAATATTTAGGCAAGAACCACAAGTAAAAATGTATTATATTCAGAAGGAGATAAATAGATCTAAAAGAAATTTTCTTATGTAGTTGCTTCATTCACAAAAACATTGAGTAGTAATTTCATAATAAAGGGTTAAGAAAACCAGGGTTGCTGGAGGTGAGCTACTAATCTATTAAAGGATAACCTTAATAATATTTCTTTAAAAATATAATAATGCATTTTATACTGGTGTAGTAATAATACAAAGCATGAAAAGTAAGTGTTATAAAATTGTAAAAACATAATACCCAGTCAAAGAGGTTGATAAGCTCATTTAAATATGTAAGCTACAAATAGCGAAATGTACAATTTATAAAACAGACAATGAAAACTACTGGATTGAATACAAGTGATAGAATTTTCTATAAGAAATAAAAAGCTTTATAGTCTCTTTATATATATTCATCTTTTGCAGGGATGAAATGTTAGAAGCTTTGTCATTTATAGATTGAAAGCAAAAATTTTAAAAATACATATGCAAATGTCTTAACATATGTTTAATTTGTAAAAATATGTGATCTGGATATATGGATCTGTTTGAAATAGATTATTGCCTCTACCTCAGTAAAATATTGTGCTTTTCTGTGTGATTGCTACTTTGAATACTTCAACTATATATATCATTCAAATAATTTTCCTAATTCTCTGGAAAGAACAAGGAAATCATTTTAGATAATGTTCATTGTCAATGTCTTTCTTGTCAGACTTTGTTAACTGTTTCTGTCACATTGTCTTACCCCAAACATTGTTAAGTCATTCAGTAATTTTTTTTATACATATTCTAAACACTTAGTGGTACTGAACTTGCTCTATAAATCAACATCAATGTAACTTGCAACCTAGTCAGCCAGTGGGCTTAATTTTTCTGCCAAGTAGATAGACCATTTTCTGCATTTCAAAATTGGTAACGCTGCAGTGAGTGTTGGTTATTTTTATTTATTATCTTCTTATTATCTGCATACCAGAAATGGTCACCTATGCATACTGGGTGGTACCGGATTACCAAATAGGCAGAGTGGGCGATGGCCTATGAACCCTGATCCCATTAGGGGCCCCATGACAAAGTATCGAATTAATATTGAATTGATCTTGAAAGAAAATTATAAGTTATATAAAATTATAATTATAAGTTTTCTTAAATTGTTTCCACAAGATAGAAAAAATAATCAACTCAAAGAAACAAACACTTGACATTAAAAACTCTGTGGAGAAACTACTATTTACTAAATTTATTGGTTGTTAAAATGAAAAACGTAATAGGAGATCATTTGCAAGTAAGGTACCAAGATTTCAACTGCCTAGGCGCCTCCACAGTGTTTAATCCGGCACTGATACTAGTAATAGAAATGTATTGACCCCCTATCATACCAGTGTTGCCTGTTGATCCTTTCTAGCAATTATTAAAAAATATGGGAAGGTGACTGTAGTCCCTATACTTTCCATAGCTATATAAAAACTTTATCATTTTGTATTTATAGAAAATAGTTTTATAGTTAATAACAGACATGGTATATCCTAATTCTTAATTGATATGATGAAGGAAAGAACATATTACTTGCTATGATATGGAAAAAAATGATATAATAGCTGTATAAATGAGCATTCTCATATAATATATGTTTTTTTTTTAAATAAATAAAACAAAAGAAACACAATAAAATGTAGAAAAAAAATATATTGATAGAAATGCAATATAGGCAATTTCCTGAACTTACAACTGAAATAATTAGTTTCACAGATGCTATTTTATTGACGTAGTATAGACTATTTATTTTTAGGAGTGAGAATGTACAGATACATTTTTCCCTTTATGAGTGATATTCCTCTGAGCCACAGCTGTGTGGTGTTTTAAGCAATTTATTCAGGAATAAACAATGTTTATTTTTACATTTTACAGGCTGTGATATCATGTGAGGCTGAATCTCTGGGAATCCTTTTACCGGTAAAAAGTGTGACATAGCACAATTAATATTTGAAACTGGCATCACATTCTAATGAGGAACTTAATTAAACTCTTTAAGTGTATAATAAATCACAGTGTAATGATGTATTTTATACAATCTAGTAATTGTAAATCAAAAGCTCCCAAAGCACAAAAATAAATATACCAATGATATCCAACAAGGAAATGTGATATTAGTGCAGTTTCACAAAATAAACCTTCAATAAACAGTCACTCATTCACAAAACATAGTATATTATGTATATAGCATATAGAATGCTCAAAGCAACAACAATGCACCAAAGCTGTCTTTTCACAGCTTATTAAAAGTATTAAAACCTCAAATACAGAGGAGAATAGAGTGAGAAATTTGCAAAAAGCAGTTAATTACTGTTATAATACATCTAGGGCCAGATTTACTAAGCTGCGGGTTTGGAAAAGTGGAGATGTTGCCCATAGCAACCAATCAGATTCTAGCTGACATTCTCTAGTATGTAATAGGAAATTGAGAGCTAATCTAGCCCTTAGTCCCTAAAAAAGTATATATAGTGCCCTTTATTATACAGCTATGCCAGGTTAGCAGAAATACCTGGATTGGGGTGAAAATAGTATCACTAATGAATCACCACATCCTATGGAAGCTCAGTAAGTACAGTATCCAGTCCATACTAATTTGTCTATGGAGAGTATTAAGCAAAACCCTGACCAAAACCTATCCATCAAATTAATGTTCATGTATAAGAGTAATACATTCTTTGATAGTTGTATTAACATGATGACAAATAATGGCAGAGATGCTAAGTATGCAGGGCATTTGGAAACCTATAATGGCCCTGGAATTTTTTTTACAGGATCAACTACAACACAAAATAAATCATGATTAGCACAAATGATCTCTGATTTTCTACCAGTGCATCTACAACAGAACAAAGAAGATTAATGAGAGCAGTGTAAGCAGTACAAAAATGTAAGTCATTGTAACTACCTTAAGAAGAAACTGTAAATGATAGTTTAACATTTTTTTATTATTCATTATTGCATTTTATTTAGCAGTTTCCGTATTTCTAACAATTGACTGTAAACGATGAGGTAAGTCTATACTTCAGGAACTTGACTCAAGCTTGACTCAAGTTTTTACAGAAGGAATGCACTTGAGTTGTAATTCTGAATAGGTAAAAAGAGGGAGTGAGCATTTGAGAGATGTAGTGCAGCGGATATACATGTTGCATAATGAAAAAAACAAAACACATAGGAAAAAAAACCCTAATAGTTATAATATATATTAGAAATGCCTGAGAAAAATGTTGCAATGTGCATCAATATGCTGGTATTTGCAAAATCATTAGTTTGCTCGCATACTGCACCTTCAAAATGCAAAAATTAGCTGTCTATACATCTGTGAAAAGATATACAAGGCAACTTTGGATCAGGTCTCAGACTCTGATGCATGAATACTGTAGGATTGAGCTTTCATCAGCTGAGTTTGGTCAGGTAGGGAATTATTAGATTAAAAACCTAGCTAATTATTTGCTTTAGACAGTGTCAGACAGAAGGTTTTTGATATTTAAGGGTATGAAGTATTTTTACATATTTATTTATTTTATTTATTAGCAGATTTTTATATAGCACCGTTATATTAGACAACACTTCACAGTTTTAAAAATCATTATAAAAAACAGGACTGGGTATAACACTGCTTGCAATCTTTAGGACATTGGGTTTCATTCATAACTGAAAGTGCTATACTGTGTATCACACTGGTTGTAGGGTAAAAGTGCTCAGTACTCAGTACTGTATGATCCCGTCACGCAACAGAGTTAGAAGCAGAACTAAGGGTAATTTATGGAAAGAGAAAGGACCTGATTCCCACTTAAGAAGCTTCTGTTTTTTAAGTGAGAAATCTCCCGAAATGACCTACCACGCGTGCATAGTAGGTCATTTATGCAATCTACGTACCAATTAGGTACGTAGATTGACTCCTTGCAGTCTTTAAAGACCGCACGGTGTAGTTTAGGAAGAAGGAGGCATGCTAATGCCGCCTCCAGGAGTATTTAGTTAGAAGTGGGAGGGGAAAGCATTTAGATTAGCCATGGAGGGTGGAGGGGGGGGGAATGGGGAGAGCCATTCTCCGTGCTTAGTTTTTTTTCTGAAGAAGAAAACTACGCACGGTAAGATAAGGTAGCCCTATAGCACTCTTAAGTGCCATAAGATAAATAGAAATGGGGGGGTGGGTTAGGAGCAGGACGAGTGAGTTAGGTGCGGTTCTGTTGTGAAACCGGTCCAAAGTGTATAAGTTTGTGTAAATCATTTAATAAAAAGGAAAAGATAGAAGATGAGGAACTCTTACAATGAGAAAATAAAGATGTCTCAGAGTTACCATTAGTTTCTTGTATTACCCAGGAATCTAATGTCAAAATTGGCTATATCTTTATAAGAATAAAGTTACAAGAGAATCATTAATGCTATCAATGAGTCCAACAAAGGGAAAACGAACTACACCTATTACTAGCAGCTTTAGAACAGAAAAAAATATTTGACCAGAGAATATATTGTAAGATGTAAACATTCCAGCTATATAGTGATAACTGTAAACAGATTATTATTTAGCAGATACATTATAGGGTCAAATTATAAATAAAAAATGAAAATAATTTAAGTCAATTGAATGAAGTCCTCTTAAACCAACTGTTAAGCTCTCTATTTCTAAGATCAGAATTTGGTAGTCTAGAAAGTAAGCATCTTTTGAGACAGGGTATGTTGAACTACCAGCCTTATTAACATTCTAATCTATCCTATTGAAAAAATATGATGGACAAGGCTAGAGAATAGCATAAGATCTTTGAATGATTGACTTGGTATCACTTGTCAAGAATAACAATTTACATGGACATGGTCCAACAACCTTGGCTGCCTTAGCTTCTACTCCCATACAGTATTGTGATAACTTACAGTAAAAAGCTACTAGCACAAAAAGACCATGAAGTTTCTAAAGATAGAAAATGACCTACATAGGACTATAGAATGTTTTACATTTTACTTGGTTTTACAATTAGGCCGTGCAACACAATTCTCAGACAAAAATACTAATACGCAAAGACCTACCATAAGAACCGCTAATATACTTAAGTCAGCAGACAAAATTCTAGGACAACCCTAAGCTGTTTACATTCCACATGCAGTAGCAGCCCTACTTACAAGTATAATGTGAAACACACCCACTTTCATGTAAATTTTCACGTCCGTATTTCAACCCTGCCAATCCGTACGTGTGTCACCAAGTGGGATTCACATGTCCGTGCCTAAAGCACATATGTGCGTATATTCTATGTAACTTACGTATATAAAGTTGCTACGCATGCGCAGTTAAAACGTACCTAAAAATAAGCACACAACTCTACGTGAAAACGGTTTTGTGAATATGGCCCAATAAAACTTCAGCTGATTTGAACTATTTCTATGTAGTTGAGATAAACACATGCCAAAGATTTAAAAACTCTTACAATATCTGGCCAGCAGCTAAATACAGAAATTCCGCTTCCAGCTCTAGTCTGCCCCACCGTCAGAATACTTACCTGGATGCTTCTGGATCCTGATTCCTGTCCTGGTACTTTATAGCACAGTGGTGCATGCTCCACAGTACCAAAAGGGGTCATTTTCTGATCTTAGCTATTGGAAAATACCCTCTTAGCGTACTTCAGGATCGAGCCCTAGGTTAATTAACATACCCTGGTAAGAGCTATGACTGTTATAAATTACCAAGCACACAAGACTAAACATGATAAAGGGAAACCATAAAGCAGACATTGCTGTTAAAGCTGCTGTTCAGCTGCATGTAATAATATAGTTATATAGCTATAATACCAAATAATCCTTTCTGATGAACATATGCTAAACGCTATACAACCTTCTTACGTTAATCTAGATGGGCATGGAGCATGGATCAGATTTTATGTTAAGTCTGATTCCCAAAGTCTTTCTTGTCAGCATTGGGGGAAACATCTCATTTACTAACCTATGCAGGCAATACAGCAATAGTTAGTGTAATAGAAACTGGTATCGTCTGAGTTTTATTATCATCGCGACTCAGTACTGCACTTTTCTTTGTTTGTTTTAGGATATATGAGGGGAGGAATATATGAAGGCAAATACTTACTTCACATTTTCTACATATAGAAGGCCTTTTTAAGAAAATACTAGATAAAACAACGCAATAAGTCTCAATGGACCGGATTAACAGATCCGGTGTGAGTTAGGTGCAGACAGATCCACGCCTAACTCACTCGTCTTGCCCCATCCCACCCTCTATTTAGGTACCTTATGGCACCTCCTGGCTTCCCCCCGCCCTCCCCTGCTAATTTAAATACCTTCCCCACTCCCACTTTTTCCCAAACCCTTCCCGAGGCGGCATTATGCTGCTTCTTTTTACCTAATATACCGAACTGGTACATAGATTACGTAAAGGACCTACTACGCATGTACAGTAGGTCCTTTACTACAGATAAGCACCCAAGAAGCGACCGCTTCTTTGGTGTGATTCCGGCCCAGTATGTGTAGAACTATTGTCTTTCACAAATGTTTTCTTTTAATAAAAAAAGCACTTTTGTATATAGATATTAGACTTGTGTTAAAAGAAATGTTACTTATTGAGTATTAGTCCCAATTACATATATCACAATATTTCATACCCATAGTCCAGTGAAAAAGTAGATAGATATAACTGTACAACTAAAAATAAGCTTTAAAGATTAGTATTAGACTTAATTCAATTATTTTTATTTTAAAGTCATGTCCCATAGTATTAACAGAATTGGCTTAAATAATAACAGATAATAAAGAAATGTAAAAGCTGTAGGTGAAGAAATCCTGCCCTTGATCTTCTATGTTGAGGTCATTATTGGTAACACAACATTTATGAATAAAATTATGATTGACTGGTGACAGAATAAACAGAGAGAGAAATAATACAAGAAATAATACAGGAAAATGTCACATTCACACCTGTAGTATTGGCCTTTTATATTCTCTTGTCTGGTATCCTTTAAGAAATGTATTTACTAGCCAGGAGGGAAAGTTTGTGTGTGTATCATGAAAATGTAAATAAAGAATTTATGGGGGGGTGTCTGGTTCCAAACACCAGACCCAAGTTCCTCTGTGTAAAACAGAGTAGTGTACAGAGAAGACACAGAATACACAAATCTGAAATTACCTTTTAGAGAAAGGGTAAAGAAGGTGGGAGATGGTGGGGTAAAAGTGCCTTTAAAATTATTTATATAAGACTATAGTTTTGATTATTTCTTGTTATTTCAATTTGACTATTGAGGGAATGCATCAAGTCCCAGGACAGAGAGTTGAATCTGGATAAGTGACCTATTTCTCTTTCACTCATTTATTTTTTTTATTATAAGCATTGGTTTTTCATATTAAGTGTCAATTAATAATATAATTTCTCTGTGTTCTTATATATTCACATGTCATATCAGTTTGGTTCTTAAACACTACACAGTGGTAACAAAAAGGATCATTTTGAGTTTATGATCATTCTAATAAAAGTGCTAAATAATAATAATAACAACAACAACAACAACAACAACAACAATAATAATAATATATAGTACAGACATACAGGGTAGGGATGGACAGCATAGTACATAATAAAATACAATATATGGGAGACCAACAAAAAGGAGGTTACAGTAGTTGAAACATGGGAAGTACACACGTAAAGATAAGGGTGGTCTATGGAGGTGTAAGTCTATGATTGCAAGGGCGGGAGAGGGGAGTGTCATGGGTGTTGGCTTGCTACGTGCGTGCCTTTAATTGTGTACTTTTATAAAAATGGATCTCTGAATATGGTCCATGATATGACTAGAGAGTGGATGAGGGTTTTGGTAGCTTCACTGTTGAGGAAGGGACAGATGTGTGCAATGTTGCGTAGGTCGAAACAGCAAAAATGAGAAAGGGCACGGATGTGAGATATAAAGGAAAGTGAGGAGTCAAGAATGACATCTAGGCAGTGAATTTGAGGGGAGGAGGAGACAGAGATATCACCAATGGTTATGGTGATTAAGGGGTGGAGGATAATGATTTCTGTTTTGTCCATATTCAGCTTGATGAAGTGTTTGGCCATCAATGTGGATAGGAACACAAGACACTCATAAATCTTAGACAGAAGAGAGGGGTTGAGGTCAGGGAACGGGAGGTTAATTTGGGTGTCATCAGCATAGAGGTGGTAGTTGATATACTGAAAAGGTTACCCAACGAGGAGGTGTAGAGGGAGAAGAGGAGTGGGCCAAAGACAAAGCCCTGGGGGACACCAACAGGGAGCGGAGAGGCAGGGGAGGATGAGCTAGGGGTGGAAACAGAAAAGATGCAGTCAGAGTGATAAAAGGAAAACCAGAGAGAGCAGTGTCAGTGGGACCAAAAGAGCGGAGTCTTTGAAGCAGAAGAAGATGGTCAACGGTGTCAAAAGCAGCCGATAGATCAAGAAGGATGAGGATGGAGATTTGGAAGATAACAGATCATTGGTCACTTTGGTATGGGCTGTATCAGTGGAATGGAGGGGCCGGAAACCAGATTGGAGGGTGTAGGAGAGAGTTGTCAGTGAGAGATAGGTGAGGAGATGTTGGTAGAATAAGCGCTCAAGGAGTTTGGAGGCAAAGGGGAGAAGGGATATAGGTCAATAGCTGGAGGGAGATGTAGGATCCAGATTAGGTTTTTTTTAAAAATGGGAGAGACAAGGGAATGCTTGAAACAGGAGGGGAAGGTAGAAAAAGTGAGCTAGATGGGAGCAGACAGCAGGGAGTGCTTGAGAAGGTGTGAGGGAATGGGGTCCACAGGACAGGTTGAGGGTGGTGAGGATATTATTAGGGAGTGAATTCCGTCGTTTGTCATACGATGGAAAGAAGAGAACTCATCACGGGGGAAAGGAGAGTTGGGGAGGGATGAGGGAAACAGGGTGGAGATGTCATTTCTGACAGAGATAATGGAGTTGGGTTGGGATAGGGGAAGGAGATGTCATTTCTGAAAGAGATGATTTTGGATGAGAAGAAGGAGGCAAAGTTGGAAGTGGAGATAGAGGTTGGGATGGAAGGCGGGGGGCCGGTAGAGTGTTAAAGGTGGCAAAGAGGCGATGGGTGTTGGATGCTTGGGAGATGATGAGAGATTTTATGAAAATTTGCTTGGGTTGGGAAAGGGCAGAGCAGTAAAAGGAAAGGATGAATTTAAAGTGGGGGAAGTCAGCAAGGGAGCGAGATTTGTACCAGAGAAGCTCGGCGGTGTGGGAGCATTGTTTGAGGAAGCGCATGACCTGACAGTGCCATGGCTGGGGGTTAGAGCAAAGAAGGGAGATGGAGGAAGGGGGGCAAGCAGAATCAAGGTCAGATGAGAGGGTGATATTGTGGAGGGATTGGTTTGGGCAGGGGAAAGAGAAGTAAGGGTTGAGAGGACATGGTCAAGGGAGGAGGAAAAGACCGGGATGTTGAGGGTGCTGATGTTGTGTCTGTGTTTGGGTTTCAGGGGAAGGATCGCAGGAGAGGAGAGGGAGAAGGAGAGGAGGTAGTGGTCAGAGAGAGGAAAAGGAGTGATGGAGAAGTCAGTCAGAGTGCAGCAGTGGGTGCAAGGTCAAGGGAATGGTCCTGTGTGTTTTTTTTATTAACACTTGGTCACAAAGCCTCAAGTTAAGTCAGGGTCTTGGCAAGTTGTATGAACTACTTGATAATTATTAATTGTAGATATGCTAGTACATTCATAACTGCAAAGAAGATGTAGTCTGAAGCTGTGCCCAGGGCCGCCAACGTGGGGGGGGGGGGCTGGGGCAAT
>WWET01000033.1:273485-294625 GCA_011038615.1 Limnodynastes dumerilii
TACCCTAACCCTCCCTTCCCTGCAGCCTGACCCTAACCCTCCCTTCCCCACAGCCTGACCCTAATCCACCATCTCCTGCAGCCTGACCCTAACCCTCCTTCCCCTGTAGCCTGACCCTAACCATCGTTCCCCTGCAGCCTGACCCTAACCCTCCCTCCCCCGCAGCGTGACCCTAACCCTGGAGAGGTTACTCACCTTTCCCATGGTCTTGGTCCTGCGGTAGTGGCGGCGTTTCCGAAAATGGAATGAGTGAGTATGCCGATCAGCATAATCACCCATTCTAAAAAAAAAATCCAAAATGGAGGGATATTTAGCAATACTATATTATGCTATATTAGTTCTTGAATATTGGGTAATTGCTATTAAACGTTTTCTTCACCATAACAGTGTTAACAAAATGTTAATGTTGTTGGTTTCTTTCCACAAAGTGTGAACAGGGACACTACCTAAGGGCGTTTATGTACTTGCGATTTTTAGGTCTTGCTTCTGCTAAGGGAGGAAGTAGTTGATCATCAATCATTTACTGTATTTCCCTCAAAAAATAAGACCAACTCGTATTCCTCATTTGAACAATATATTCCTTATTAACTACATCAAGTTTAGGTGATGAAACAAATACCTGTGATATATAGTAGAACATTTTGAAACTGTGATCATTGTGAAATTAATAGGTATTACTTACAGGTATTACTTACTAACCAGTGGGCAAAACAAATATTCACTACAAGCAATATGAGCTCTGGTATACTAGATCAAAATCAAAACCAAATTTCAGTCAATGCCATTTTTCTTGTAAGTTTTACAGTGTTAATCTTTATTTATATCCCAATTATACCTAAGAGCAGAATACACTGTCATTGTATCCAATCTAGGTATTAATATATTAACATGCTTTTTAGTTAATCTTATATGTCATATGGCTACCAATACTACTTTAGACCACTAGCTTCCATCAGAATTTAGAGTACTAGTATATTATTCAGTAATCATTTTTTGACAGTCTGCACTATAAACATTGGGTTAATGCTCATGTTGTAGAAACTCTGAATGGATTCAGAATACAAGTTAAATCACTGGATACTCAGAGATTAAAAGTTTTAAATCTGTCTGCAGTCTGTTGATAATGTATCTGTACCTTTTAAAATCCAGATGTGATGTATGTTATCTGAAAATGTTCCACGGGTTTAAAATATGAAGAGATCTACATTTCCAAGAGCTTCATAGCAAAGATGTAAAAAAAAAGTCTGTAAATAACATTTAAATGCAAGACAAGGTTTCATTATTAGATGCATGAGTTTTCTAAAGTAAAATATGAAAAAAATATTATTGTAAATATTTTTATGTACTATACAGTGGTTAAGCAATAAATTAGTAATTTTTTTAGTGTCTTGTAAAATTTTAATTATATGCCAATTCTTTATATAAACTTATTTTTTCTTAATTTATATGAATTAGATTAGCATATACATCTGCTTAATTGCAACATTCTTAAGAATAAATAATGTACCACGGCAAAAATTTGTGCAAATAGAACAATGCATACACACTGGTCCAAAAAAAGGACTGAGATAGCTGTAAGACAACTGTATGGTCATCCAGAGTATTATGGTGCACTTATGCTCGGTGACGGTGTTCAATGGTGCAAGGAACAAGCACATGTATTAATAATGTCACATGCTCCAACCTCACTCACTGGAGCCATGACTTTCAACAGACAGTAGTTAAGGCAGTTCATGCTCCATACCCCTGTTATTTTCTGTTGGTAATCCTGTTAGCCTTGATTTACAAGCCGGTCACCTGCCTAGTGGTATGTAGAATGTCTATAAATTCACCAGCAATAGATGTGCTATCAATCTCTTATTTTCCACTGGCTCCAGTTGCTCCTCCCATGCTAAACCCTGTCTTCTACAATCAGTATAGGTGTGTGTAAAGTATATCTTTTAAACAAAAACTGGATAGCAAATGTCTTAGCTGTCCTCCAATACAACTGTAGACTGCAGCTCTTATTCATGGACTAACGAAAATGGTTGTCAGGCACAGATACAGTCTGCATTGTGCTACTAAAACGTATGGCCAAATCCCTCCATCTGCCTCAAGAATGGTAGTATGTTACCAGCGCCGTCTTAACAGAATTGTAGGCCCTGGGCAAAGCAATGCACAGGGTCCCCTACCCATCCATTCCCAGGAATAAAAATGTAGGCAAAACTTTAGAACATTATACAACTTAAAAACAGACACACATTTCAACAATAAACAATTATCTATTGGTAAACCGTGCAGTAGGAATTATTAACTTAAATAAATTAATTAACTTGATTATTATAACGACGGTAGGAGCCATGCCATCAAACTATAGGGGCACTGGCACAGCCTAGAGGCAGCATGCTGGCAGCAGATGCTCAGAGGGGGGGTAGGGCCATCAAACTATAGGAGCACTGGCACAGCCTGGAGGAGGTGGCAGGCTGGCAGCAGATGCTCAGAGGGGGGTAGGGGCCCTAATTAAGAGAGGACCACCTCACTGTATATTAATTATTATTAGTGACCCACAATGTTTTAAGATTGATATTAAGTCATATATTGGAATTGATCAAGTATTGCGTTTTCACCACCACATAACACTGGAGCACTTTACAATCACTTCTTAATAAGATAATATTTATTAGCCCTAACTAAGTTTTATTGGAATAGGTATTTTTCTTTGACCTCCCATTATATATATATATATTTACTTTTACGCCTAAAAGTGCAATTTATACACACAGTGCCCCTATAGTTTGATGGTCCGGCCCCTACCCCCCTCTAAGCATCTGCTGCCACTGCCAGCCCTGCTGCCTGCCACCTCCTCCAGACTTTGTGCCCCTATGATGCCCCTGCCCCCTCTGGCCATGATGTGCTGCCCTTTCTTCCTTTCCTTACTTAGCCTACTCAGCCAGAGCCAGCCTGTAAAAAAAAGATCCTTACCTTGTTCTCCTTCGTGGCTTCTTTGCCCCCCGCGGCGTGCCCTCTGTACAGTGAGCGCTCACGTGAGCGTCGGGCTGCGGGCGCGCCGCTGAGACCGCAGGGTAACAGGGGGAGGACCAGCCCAGCGGTACAGAGTATGCTGGGCTGTGCTGCGGACGGTAATGCCGGCGGCCGGTCCCGGTCCATCTGTAAAAGGTATTTTCAGCCTCTGCTACAGCCCATTCAGAACTACACTCAGAAAATGTCATTTTGCATGGGCTGCAGCGGAGGCTGAAAAAGCTTTAGGGTTGGACAGGGCTAAAGGGCCCCTTGGTGTGTTGGGCACTAGCCCAAACTGCCCATTCATTAAGACGGGCCTATATGTTACAAAGAAGAGATCTGTCTGCTCCTGATCAGAATAGACACTAATACTGAGAAATAAAAATGTATTATTGTCATGAATAATGTCACCAAAAATGATCTGCAATTCCAGCGTATATTTTATGGTCCAGTATCTTAGGACTATGTTTCCTCATCCTATGTGATCCAATCTAAGGGCACAATAACCATGAGCATTTTCTTTATACCATAGGTAAGATGACAAGATGAAAACAATGCCTGTAGCTGCTGCTCTCTACAAAAGCTTGTCTGAAAATTCCGCAGTTAGGTCAAGGTCCAGACCTCCACTTTTGCAAAGAAAATGGTCCCCTTTTAGTAAATCTGTATTCGGTCCCGAACTATTAATCTCTATGACTGCATGCCTGAAAATACTACAGGAATTTACTGATTCCAGTGACTGCATGTCACTGCAGGTAGCTATTGATGCCTATGAATACGTGGCTAAATATACTGGTTGCTAGTGATTTTTACGACTAAGGGCCAGATTTACTAAGCTGCGGGTTTGGAAAAGTGGAGATGTTGCCCATGGCAACCAAACTGATTCTAGCTCTCACTTTTCTATTACATATTTGAGAATGTCAGCTAGAATCTTATTGGTTGCCATGGTCAACATCACTTTTCCTTTCCCACAGCTTAGTATATCTGGCCCTAAGTGGTTGAAAATACTTAAGTAACACAGATATTAATTGTCTACAACTGCATGTATGAAAATACTGCAGGAAATGATTGATCCCTGCGACTGACGGTGTGAAAATACCGCAAGTAGTTATTGATCCCTATAAGAGCTATTGATCCCTATGGCTACATGTCTAAATAACACAGCAGGTCATTCTTGATACCAACAAGAGCTTGTCTGCAGGTTGCTATTGATCCCTACAATTGCATGCCAAAAAATGGACTGGGAAATTTGACATCTACAATTTTTTTCCCCCATTTAATTGTGGCCAAAAACTGCGGCTTTTGTAAATACAAAAGTTGTGTAGTCAATGAGATAAATGATAACAGGTGCTGGTGTTTGCATCTGAGCAGATTGAGCAGGTCACCATCCGTATGGAGCAAGCCATGAGCAAATTCTGCCAAGACATTCATCTGAACAAACCCTTAAGGCAGTCACAGCCCTTTTTTTCTAGCAAGCTCAGTTTTTAACAATATCACTTGCTAATTGCTCAGCTTGGTCACGGCAGGATGACATTTTGGCATGTGTGTCTTTACTCACCACTGTGTATTTGCTAAAATAATATCAAGGCAGGATATTAAAGAGAAAATCCAAAGCCTACATTGTAAGGTCATACAGCTGATTAGCGAGAGGAAGCCAAAGGCGGGATTTTTATCTACCACATGTAGAGTTTATGAACATCAATAAATGTCAGGGCAAAGTAGACACAAAATGTGTACTTATTACTGTTTTGTGCACATATAATATAAAAAGGAAGATTGTAAATAACTATGCCATCTAGAGATAAATAGTCTCAAAATAACCTGCTAGTAAACAGAAGGTTTTGATTGCATCTACAGAAGAATGTGACCTCCTCCCCCATAAAGATGAATGAACAGAGTATATCTGGAATTCATGGTGGAATCAAAAGTATGCCCCACTGTGTATATTGATTTTGCCTTTGGATTCCCAGGTAGCTCATATCATTTTTCCACAGATGAATAATGACAAAAAATACTTGCAAAGCTAAATCAAAATTCTATTTCTGCCAGTATAAACATCAGCTTTAACAGCAGGGAATTTTAAGACCTCTGGTTTAAACTGTTAACACCATAAAGAATGGGTAGCTATAATTAGTTTGCTATTGTTCTTCCTATATCTCACTCTTTTGAAAACAACACATTTTTAATTTAAACACTTTACCTCTGGGATCTTTAGAAGTGTTAGTGTTTATACTTACTATGATATAGCCTTTGAATTATTTTTGGCTAAAATGTGTGGGTACAAATTTGTTCCAGAAAAAGGAACACCTTTGCATCTAGTTGATATTTTTGCACAGCGGCTTAACTTCAAGACTTTTTCACTGTCCTTCGGTCTCCTCTCCTCTGCTCTGGCTCTATGGTATCAGCAGCACACTGATGGGCAGCTTCAGCAGTGGGGAGTAAAGGAAAGGAGGGAGAATGTTTTCTAATGGGAGGGGAGGGGAGGCTAGGAGAGAAAAATGTTTTGCTATATGAGGTGAGAAGTGGGGAGGGGGGAATGAGCAAGGGTGTGGGTCCCCGCTAAGAACAGCCCTATTTCGATAGGGCCATTCTCTACCAGCCTGTTTCGAACTTGATGTTTTGGTGAGGCAAAGCAATCGATCCCCAGAGCACTGAACACGGTGCTCCGATAGGTAAGTTTAATTGTAATTAATTCTAATTCTGACCCTAACCCTCCCCTTCCATTACCTTAACCCTAACCCTCCCTTCCCCGCAGCCTGACCCTAACCCTCCCTTCCCTGCAGCCTGACACTAACCCTCCCTTCTGCCTAGCCTGACCTTAATACTCCGTTCTCTCTAACCTAACCTTAAGACCCCTCTCCCCGAAGCCTGACCTTAACCCTCCCATTCTATGGCCTTAACCCTTACCCTCCATTCCTAAGAGCCTAACCCTATCCCCCCAACACTAAAAGTCCCCGGAGAGGTTGCTCGAAAATGATCAGCATACTCCATTTATAAAAAAAAATCTAAAATGGCTGCTATTCGAAATAGAGACAGCCAAAAATGAACATTTGGCTGTCTCTATTTCTAAAGGCAGCCCATCAGAGCGGGGACTCCCACCGCATGGGCACGACTGCATTACAAGCTTCTATGACTGAAGTGCCTGACATTTTAGTCATACAGACTCAACAGTGATCTGCTGGCAGGTGAAACTTACAGCAATTTAGTCATAAAGAATTGCGTGAGTAATGCTCCCACCATTTCATTGTGGGATGTTCTACGTGCTAATCCAGAGCTATAATAAACACTAAACAGAAAACCCATGACACAACCATGTTGCAATGAGAGAAGAATCATAGAATACAAACACTAAACAGCTTTCATTTTAAACTAGGAAACATCAGCTCTCAACTCTTTAGTGCGTTATGTACAGTGCAATGTCACCTCATGTCCAACATAATTGTCCAGTTTCCAGGGACCTCCCAATGCCCATTTTGAATAAGTCTGGATCAGGTCCAATAATCCTCACAATTAAAATATAATACAGCAGAATGTTAAAAGAAAACAGCTTAATTGTTCATTTTTATTAGTTAAAACTATATTCGGTTCAACAGAGAATCCCTTTGAAATGTATTTGTAAACATTTTATTATTTAAAACCACATTCCAAGATTGCAGCATTTCAGGTCACATTTGGTAATTATGATAATCCATCTGCTTTCAGCTGACAACATAATTACAAATTTAGCAGTTTGTTGTTCAACTATTCCATTTACCTAAATGAAAATATTTTCTGCAATGTATAAACTGTATTTGAAAGATTAGCAGCTGTACAGATATTTATATGTTGCACGTAATGGTGAATTGCAGAAAGATCTTAAAATATTAAATTCCACTTTGAAAACACAATGTGCTTGGCTGATTGTTTTAAAACCCTATTTCTGTGCCAATCCCTAATTGGCTGCATGTCATGTGTTTCTGAAATGAAAAATGTGAATCTCAGATACTAAGCATTTTATCTAAATACACAGAAAGCACAAGTCAGTCTAAATAAACAAAGTACAAAGCCGGAGTGAATAAACAACGTATCATAAAACAATAATAGAAAATAAAATAGAAATGATGTAGCAGACAGAATCCTTGGGGGATGGGGCAGTATTAAATGGAATTGGGAAACAGGGCTTCTAATAGTTTATAGCAGTGGTTCCCAAACTTTTTCAGTTCGAGGCACCCTTAGGGTCTCCATATTTTTTTCAAGGCACCCCAAAGACAAAAATAGAAAAGAATTCAATAGGAAATAGAAACATTCCGAGGCACCCAGGTGAGAACATCGCGGCACCCCAGGGAGCCGCGGCGCACAGTTTGAGAACCACTGGTTTATAACATCAAATTCCAATATTGGACTATATTCCATTGGGCTAGTCAAGGCATAAGCCTTGCTCCAAAGATGATAGCTACACACACTGGAATCAGTGTTTAGGCTGTAACCCTGATAATGACTTGGGGCCGTAAGCAGACTCCCGGACGTTTAACATATATACATCTGGTGTTTAATGTTTTTGACTACTGCGCATGCGCAGTAAATTTATAACGTAATCTATGTATCTTTTCCATACGTAGATTGCATATATGCGGTCTTAAAGACTGCATATATGCAATCTATGTATGTAAAAGATACGTAGATTACGTTATAAATTTACTGTGCATGCGCAGTAGTCAAAAACATTAAACTCCAGACGTATATATGTTAAACGTCCGGGAGTCTGCATACGGCCCTTGGACATTGGATAATCAGTCATAATAATGAGTCATAAATAAGGATTACAGGCAGGGGGGATTGTGCATCCTGTAAATTCCTTAAACTGGCAAAAGCATTTAGAAAAACTGAAGGGGAGAAAATGAAATGGTCTCAACTGTAACACTGAGATTGCCTTTTAAATATACTTTCTTGAAACATGGAAACCTAGACTATGGAGGCAGATGATTTGTGTCCAATATGACCTCTGGACAACCTGCTGGTCTGATATTGGACAATTGTGTTGGCTCACATGGCCACTCGTTACATCCCATCCTGGTCATCTTGTTGGGTCAACTGATTTTTAAATCTGCTTAAAAATCAGGTGTCCACCACCTCTCAGTTGCTCTGTACAATTCTGACATCATGCAGCACTGCCTTTTTGTTTAAATGAAGGATAATTTGGGTCAGAGGTCTGCTTTTATATTGGAAGTGTGCATCGTGGATTGAGTGTTGTAATTGCACACTTGAATCCAGATTTACTAAGCTGTGGGTTTAGAAAGAGTGGAGAGTTTGCCCATAGAAACCAATCAGATTCTAGATCTTATTTAACTATTGCATTCTAGAGAATGTCAGCTAGAATCTGATTGATTGCTATGGGGAAACTCTCCACTGTTTCAAAACCCACAGCTTAGTAAATCTGGACCCTGGTCTGTTATAGGATTATGTAAACAGTCAGGAGATGGATATGAAGAGCAATGGACAAGTGTATACCCAGATTAAGAACAACTTGGCTGATCTAGTCTGTTAAATTTCAATTTGACCTTAAGATATCCTTATGTTTATCTGAAACATGTTTAAAAGTCTAAATCTCAGCCTCATCACTGAAATAAACTATTTGAAAAATAACATTTTTTTTTCTATATGTGTACAAAGAGAAGAGAATTTTTACACCTAATTTTCTATTTCCTACTGAGATGCACCTTAATATCCCTGTAGAAACTGCAAACATGCACCACTGCAGATAACAACAACAGAATATGAGATGGTCCACAGAGTAAGCCAATAATGCTCTGGGCATTCAACAGAAAGGCAACATTTCCTAATATGGGCATTAATGACCCTTGAAGTGTTCCATTTTCTTTCAATGTATTTGACAGCTATATTAGATATCTCAAAGCATGTACAAAACATTTAGAATGTGCATCCCATATAGAGCCATGAACAATTAACAAATGTTTTATTACCTAGCATGATGAATGGAATTCCCAGGAAGGTGGAATTGTATTTTCCTCCAGTCAGATTGATGATTCCAGCAGCAGTGAGAGTGGAAAGAGTGACAGTCACCAGTCCAAGTAGACCAAGCCATGGTTTACTTCGGACACAGTCCTGCATGGAGCAGCACAAAATGGCCAATGAAACAACTAAGACAAGACTTGTAATTAGGTAACGTTCTGCAACCCTGCTGGTTTTCTGAAAATCCTCTCCTAGAGATGAAGATGTGAAAGGGTACAATTTGACCTCTTTATTTAATCTCTGAAAGCTTTCTACAGTCTCGCAGAAAATAGATTCCCACTTTTCAGCCACCAGTTCATTGAGTGTATTTATTGCCTGCAGATAATACGTGAGCTGAATGGCTTCTGCAGACTTAACTCGATCTTTGCTGTGTACAGTGACACCTCCGAGTTGATGCCCATTGTACACCTCTCTGCCGTCTTTTAATTGTGTGATGGGATAGGTGATGACAAAATTTGTTCGATTTAGGGAACGAGCTGCCTTCAGTTCTTCCAAAATGTGTACTATATCATCCACTATGCAAGTTTTTTCATTGCTCAACATGCAAATGTGAGCAAATGTGTAATTAAACCCCGGTTGATGAACTTGAATCCTTTTCACTGCAGAGTGCAACTACAAAAGAGAGAAAGAAGAAGAGATAACCCAAATAAAATATTAATTTGTAACATTTTGCTGAATGCTTTGAAGTTTTACAAATCTTATGGCAAGTCGAAGAAGTATAAAATAATGAAAATTTAAACAACTCTTACATGACTGAAAATCATCTGGAAACAATGCTTGCCTTCACCTTAATTAAAGAACACTGATACTCATGTAGGCCTTGTATAAGCATCCAATATACAACTGCAGGGTAAGCTGGTAACTGCAATCAGCTCAGTTAGTTATACAACAATCAAAAATGAGTCATCTTAATCACATTATAGAAGATATGTCTGAAATAACCTCATAAACCATCACCAATTTTGATCATTTCATCAGCAATAATATTAATCTATTAACAAATGGCTATTATTTTTAGGAAGTAGATAGAGTGTTTATATCTAATTTATAGTCATCATACAGGATAAAAGCGAGACTAAGGTAAACAAAGATAAAATTCCCATTTATGCTATTATGGAGCTTCTGACATGTTCAAGGATAACACATGTATGTGCTTATTGTATGCTAGCCTTATTTATATCTGTTAACAATGCAATACTTAGAGATAGGTCTAGGGGAAACTCACTATATTTGCTCATATTGCTCAAAACTGTGTATAATGTGTCAGCCATCAAAACCATAAATCAACAATAAAATATGCATTCATTGTATTATTTTATATGTATTAGTCTTTATGATTATTGCTGTAGCTGTAAGTTTTTGGGACCAAGAATAGTACACTAAGTCACCCTTCAGATACTGCTGGCAAAGACCCACGTCTTGTGTTTGCTGCCATTTTACCAGTTGTGTGTTCTGTGGAGTGGGAGCTGGAACACTTTGAGGGGGAGGGGGTAATAGCCTGCCTTGGCAGCACATAAATAGTAATTCCCATCTATTCCTGAGGACACTGCATAGTCAGCTCCTCCAAAACATCAATGAGACATTCTGAATTAATAAATGTGTTTTTCTGTTTCAAATGACATATTTTGTTGTATGGGGTGTGCTTTGCCCACACAAAACTAATGTCATAGGCAATCTGTGGCACTTCAGGAGTTCTAAGACTACAAATCCAGGCATGCTCCAGCAGCAGAGGCATTACTAATAGCTGGCAAAGCATGATCCAACTTAACGTTCATATTATCTGGAGTGCTTAAGGTTTCCTACCCCTGTTCTAAACTCGTAAAATGAATAATTTCACGTTTAGATATTAAACTTTTCAGTGTCATCTCTCCAGGTAGGCCAAAGATGCTCACTGTCTAAACGGAACCCTGGGCATCCAGTGATATATGCTGAGTGACTATATTAGACCATATTATCGAAAATACATGCCATTATTTGTGTTCCATGCCATTCCTGTTTATTAATCCCAATATGACCTGTCTACAACATTTACATAACAATGGACTCTTTGGGCCTTGTCCAGACCAACGCTCGCCCGTGTTTTTACGTTTTGCGTAAGCGCCCCTTAGTACTTATTGCGCATGCGCACGGCCGATGTTACGCAAAGAAACACTGAACATAACAGCTTCTTAACAACGCACGAAGGGGCGTGCTAAACATACGACAACCGTAATTACGCTTCGAGGGCGGGGTGAGACATGTAAAGCGTACAGTATGGGCGTGCTAAGCGTCGTAACTACGCATGGATGCTACGGACGCCCGTGGTTACTCTCAGAAAAGTTGAGGTAGGGTTTGGTCAGCGTAAGACGTCTTAAATACGGACGCCCGAGGGGAGTGCTTTATAGGTACGTTGGCGTAAATACACCAAGCACAAGGTATCGTGAGCGTAGGTCTGGATCAGGCCCTTTATACCTAAATGCATTCAGTGCTTCATGTCATACCAGCATTTATTTGTAATATTATAAATTAAGCTAAGATTAGGCAAGTCACAAGGCTACCCTTTTATTTCTCTTCAGTGGTTGCTGTATTATATTATACTGATGTTACATTATTCCTAATATCTAGATGTTCAACATAATGAAACCTGTCAGGAGGAACAGAAGGAAACATATAGACAATTACATTATATTAAAAATAGACCTTTATTCTACTATAGAACCATGCCTGGAAGTTTCAAGCCTCTAAATGACTACTGTAACATGCTATTATCTATAGCTTATACATCACAAGCGCCAATTAACCCTCCTCCAACAGCATTTTGCTACTAATAATTGCATGCTACAAAAGCTACTTTTTCTGATTAAATACCATATCTTCATCTTAGATCTTTGGAGTAGCAATTGCACGAGCCAATTAATTTTTGAGGTTATGTGCCTTTATTTCCAAGAAACCGTTTCCAGAAATAATTGCCGCCTAATACAGATTTACAAAACAATGGCAACAGTTACAAAATAAAGAGCAATTTTGTACGGGGTTTGCGACATAATAGAAATGTGCATATATTTCCTGGGTAATAGGCAGTTCCTATTAAATCCTGAAAGATCCTTCATCATGTTAATCTGCTGTTATCATGACTTGTCCTGTACATCATCAATTCATCTAATGATGAAATATTTTTACACTAATGCTGGAAGCAAATTAATTCCCAGCTCATGCATCTCACCCTCATGGATTCTGTAAAATAATGCTGCAAATAATATATCATAAAAGTAAAACAAAAATAAAAGGCTAATCATTTTAAATGAAACAACCCTTTATTTCTAAGCATAATAAATAAAAATAAATACAAATAGGACGTGTTTGCTTTTTATCTTTTCACTTGGTGGTTTTTTTTATTCAGAAAACAAGTAATCTACAGCATATATTCTAACAAATTCCATCTCAGGCAGAAAGGAAAAGGGACCTTCCATGACTTCACCTTTAACCTTTTTTTTTGGTCATAGCATCATCCCCCAACAACCAATGCTTGATCTGAGTCAACTTAGTAGAGCAACATTAAATAAGTACAGCTGGGCTCAGATAAAGCTTTATCAGCCATAACGCTCATTTTGCTACATGGTGGGGAAGCTAGATTGCAGCCCATTAGTAAATCATTAAAACTTTGTTTATTTACCATTTAGCGACTGCTGGCTTCCTGCACAGATCAGACAATGGAGCTGACATCACCCATTCAATTCACAGGATGAGTCATACACTCTTGCTGTTGGACATTGAATGAGTTACGTATCAGAATACACTATGAACAATTTTTAATTCTTTGCTGGAAACCTGTCTGAAAGCGGGGCAGGGCGACTCATCATGTGTACAGCACGTACGCATTGTGGGCAGGGGAAGATATTGAATTTGAATTGTAAGGGCTCAGTTAAGCACTTTTGCATGATCCTTTATTACGCAATTTAATGTGGGATTGGTGTTTAAAAATGAAGCTAGGTTCAATGGCACAGAAGTCCGTATGTGCGAGGGGAGTGTACGCCCCTTGTAGGTACCGAATTTAGGTTTGTACTATTATGAGTAATATCTAAAATTAGAGTTGAGGTAGAAAACTTCACTGTTTTGCCCTTCCTCTCGCACCCTTGCTATCCCAAAGTATCAATTAATAAGAAGCTCTGAGATGTGGGCTGTTCACTGATTAATGAAGATGTGCAGCTAAAAGTTAAATACATTTTCCATTATCAGAGCTGTAACTAGGTCAGTGAGGTATGAGTCTACTCCCAGGATGCAAAGCAGACTGAGTAGCATGCATAGCCCTAGGCTACTCATATGTTAGTTGGAGCAGCTCTGAGACAATCCTTGGCCAGTACAGATTAGAATGGCCATTGTCACAATATAAAGAATGTACATGTTCTAGGTTGTGGTTTGTAGGGTGACATATAGACTTCAAAATAAGTTGCTAGTTTAAAAATGCAGGTAATCAATGGAGTACCATTCTACAATATTTAATAACCATTATTAGACCAAAAATATTTCGAGCAGTTGGTTTTGGGGAGTTTTATATGCAACTGCATATTACAAAGTGTTTACAAAAAAATTATAAATACAACAGGGTAATAACAGAGAGGTTGAAAGGTACCATGGCCTTGCGTGTAAGCTTACAATTTGTAGGACAGTAGGGTTTGATACATGAGGGAAAGTGCTATATATGGCAAAATAGACCAGTCAGTTTACAAAGTATAAGTGGTCACTGGTATGTATGTAAGGATAGAGGGAACATAGGTTTATACAAACTTTGTAAAAGGGTACAAAAAGCTTTATAGTACGGTCTGGAAAGATGAGGTATTTCACATGAAGGTTAAGAGGCTAGAGCATGGTCCTATTGGGTGAGGAAGGATGCTCTACCATGTGTGCATATTGCAAGGATACACTGCGTATGCGCCGGGACTTCGGGCTGGATCCAGACTTAAGTAAGTGAAATTAGTTACTCCTGGGCTAAACCATGTTGATTTCAGGGGGAGTCAAGTAAATTGTATTCTTTGCCTGCAGGGATATATCTTTGAATTGCTTACAGCACACAGATACTGACCAGCTTTACTATAACACTGTTATTTAAACTTGGGATAGGAAACATCACCTCTCAACTCTAACAGCAACAGATGAAATATGATTCCCTCTAAAATCAACATGGTTTAGCCCAGGAGTAACTAATTTTAAGCACTTACTTAAGTCTGGATCCAGCCCTTCATCCCCAGGACTTCATAGAAAGACACCAGACAGGTAAGTTTAACTCTCTTTACTTGTTTTTCTTTTAATTTTAATATTTAATTCTTGGCCGGTACAGATTAGTATGGTCATTGTCACAATATAAAGAATGTACATGTTCTTGGTTGTGATGTGTAAGGTGAATTATATAGACTCCTGTATTTACTAATACCCTCCTGCGATGGTCTGGGGGACTTCCGTTGTGGCTCTCGGCTGTGATTGTAGATGATGCATGTGCAGTGGCTAACTTTTGGGACTTGAAAATTTTTAAGTCCCAAAAGTTATATACATTGCATATGCGCCGGGACTTCATCTCCAGGACTTCATAGAAAGACACCCGCCAGGTAGGTTTAACTCTCTTTACTTTTTTCTTTTAATTTTAATGTTTAGATTTATTTATTTTTAATTATTACTATACATACACCCCCCTTCCTCCCTCTAATTACAGCTATTAGGGGGAGGAGAATGGGTATATGGGCAGACCACTGGCACACTTACACTAACTATACTTAAAATCCGCACTGATACTTAGTAAATATAGTGATCAGCCGTCCCGAATTTAATAGAATTTATTAGGGCCGGCCTACGATCGGAGATAATAAAGCTACTGATCGCCATGGAAACCATCGCATTGTAAGTGGCAATGCCTTTGTTTTCCGGAGATAAAAACAGTTTTCACCTGAAAAAAAATCTTTATCTCATGGAAACGAAGGCATCGCCGTTTTGCAAATGGAAACCTGTGCAATGAACTCTCAAAATGCTCCCATAGTGTAATGATATACAGTGATTGCTCGCTGACCTTCACAGTCAAATCAGACTGTGGCTCAGAGCTGTTTTGACATCTAGAACCCATTGTCATAACAGGGTTAAAGTAAAGTCTAGCTCTGGGGTAACTACAACAAAGGATACAATCATACAGTTTTGAATCCAGACCTGCACAACTTCTGCTCAGGCCATTCCCCTCACATGCAAGAAGAACCTTACCTTAAGATTTACACGCTATCACCCCATAAATGAGACAGGGTGTAAGGGCTGAAACACGCTATTTCTTCTAAAGTTAAATACCTCCCACCTTGTGCACACAATGCACATTTCCTACCCCGCCATCAGAAACGTGATGGAATTCTGATTCCCAAATATTCAGTTCTGTGATGGCAGTCTGAGGAGAACACATATGTGATCCCAAAATGCTGACGTTTTAATAGAATTCTCAGCATATGCATAGGATTCACAGGATTGTATGGTTTCCTATAAATGTTTATATCCTTTGGGCCAGATCCTAACCTACGTACGATAGCGTATTTTACGCTAGCCGCTGACATAAAATCGCTGATTTGTGTTTACTGTGCATGCGCACGGCAGATGTTACGACACATAACGCTGAACTATGTACCATCAGCATAATTACGAATGAAGGGGCAGGGCATCCATACGACATCTGTAGATACGCTTTGTAGGCAGAGGGAGGCATTTAAATTAGACAGTATGGCCCGGGTTAGGCCGTAATACTTAAATCCATTATGTACGTCAGTAGTTACGCTGAGTAAAGTTAAGGTAGGATTTGGGAAACGTAAAACGGCCAAAGTACGCACGAGCGAGGGGAGTGACTAGGGGAGTGCATAGAAAATACGCTACACAGTCTAACATAACAAGTACTTAGGTCTGGATCCCCATTGATCTTATTATGTCACTGAAGCTTGTGTGCAAAGCGCCCCTTTATAAAACAAAGCTTATTTATACAACTTATTTTAAGTAATGTTTCCTATTAATAACACTGGGGAATATTTGAGGTAGCCACCAATTTTAAGTTAGCCAGATTTAGTTTTTAGCTAGGTTAGCCATGGGTGTGGGCCAAGGTGTGGGGTAATTGTCCAAAAAAGTGACTTTGTCCTTGGTGAACTACAGCATCCAGCATCCATAAACACTGTTCACCAAGGGGAAATATAAATAAAATCTGCAGACACTACAAATGTCCTATTGAAATAGGTTAATACCAGCGTTTCATTTTTTTTGCAATTATACATTAATGACAATATACAGTAGTATTGGGGTTTTGAGGGGGGGGCAGGGGGGTAGGGGTGATTAATGATCTTTGTTTCTGTCTACTGCTAGCCCTCTCCCTCTATGTTTCTCAGTGGCATTCCATATATGTATGTGCTATGCTTTATTTACCTTTCCAGTTGTTCAGGAAAATATTGGGGCAGAACCTCTTTTGGTTCTGGCAATACAGTTGGTCATATATAAGACTAGGGTCACTGCAGAGTTGGCATATAATATAATGGGGTTATGACTAAGGAATGTTTGACTGTAATGGAGCAATTGTATCAATTTATAAAATTGGAGGAGTATCTATACTCTGCATTTCTCAGCCAACTTTTTGAAATGATTGGGGAATGCTCTACTCACTCCTATAGGCCCTGCACAGACATCAGGGTTGCCGCCTCTCCCGAATTGTCCGGGAGACTCTCGAAATTCAGGCAGTTCTCCCGGTATCCTGGGAGAGCCTGCAAATCTCTTGCAAAGGGACTTGAGGCTCGTGGTTTCCATTAAACCATAGCCTCAAGTCCTGCCCCCCTGTCTGGCAACACTAGTTTACTAGTGTTGCTAGGGACAGGGAGGGACTTGATGATGAAAATTATGTCATCAAGCCCCACCCCCATCCCTTCTGAAACCCCGAAAGTGTTAAATGTCAGTCAAAGGGTGGGGCTTAATTACATAATTTGCATAAATCATATCATTAAGCCCTGCCCCCCTGCATGCACGTATGGCTCCCGGAGGGATCTCCAGGAGGGAAGCTTTTAAAAGTCAGCAACCCTGACAGACATGTTTAGTAGTAACACAAATATTTTGGGTGCTCATACATTCACAACCACCACACATCAAGGACCTATGTTTTTCAGTTGTAAGAAAATCTAATTTTTCTAATGCTGCTTCCACAATGCACAATTGCTGAGAGTTATAAAAGAAAACAAAAAGCACAATTTTTGTTCAAAATGCTAACTATTGTGTTTAAAATGATACTGATATGGTGAAGTATGCATAGAAATACAACCTAGCTATTGCTGAGTAAACATACCAAGTAATCAGAAAGTTAAAGCTTATCTGTAGGAAGCAAAAATAAATAGTTTAGGATTTAGGAAATAAAGTTCTTAGTCAGGTCAGGTCTTCTTAGAAGACCACTATAAATTAAATGATTGCAATGTGCAAAGACAAGATATAAGCAAGGATAATGTATTATTGTAAAATAAAAGTAACTTCAGTTATGGATCTACCGTCTGACAGACACATATACCACAGCTGCCAACAATATTTACTGATCACAATCAGAAAATAACATACCCCACAGAAAAATCAACATATACCTCACAAGAATATCAAAGCTGTCATTGCTCCTTACACTACAAGCGATGTGGCTGCTAAAAAAGAAAATGGCAGCCATAAAGCTGTAGTGCATGCTTGAACACATTAGCTCCTCCCACAGGACACGGTGGAGCACATATACATATTACTAAAATGGGAATATCCTACAAATGAATGTAGACTGGGAAAAAATTATAATTTCTCAATTTTGTCTGAGTGACAAACTACATTTATTCCCAATGTGTAATGCATTGGCTTCTAGAAAGTTCTAGAAAATGTATGGGTCCAATCAATGTGTGCTGGACCCAAGCTCAGGAGAACCAACACTTTCAGCATTGGGGTCTGCAAAGTTGTGAATGTGCTATGCAAGTGAAGACAAGAAATTTTAAATATTTTTATCTGCCCTTAATAATAAATTTAAAATTATAAACATATAAATTAAAAATATATATGTTAAGATACTATATTATACTCTATGTAAAATTATAGGCACTGAATATTAATTCAGGGTTGTCGACTTTTAACAGCCTCCCTCCGGGAGATCCCGGAGGGAAGCTATAGATGCAGGCAGGGGGTGTGGCTTAATGACACGATTTATGCAAATTCAGTCATTAAGCCACACCCCCTGACTAATACTTACCCGTTTTTAGCTGTGATAGGGATCAGGACGGGGCATCATGGCGCAAATTGCATCATCAAATCCATCCCTGTCCCTAGCAACACTATTATACTAGTGTTGCTAGGCAGGGGGTAGGACTTGAGGCCATGGTTTCCATGAAACCACGGGCCTCAAGTCACTTGCAGGAGATTTGCCGGCTCTCTCGGGATACCGGGAGAACTGCCCAAAAATTACGGGAGTCTCCCGGATATTCCGGTAGTCGGCAACCCTGTATTATTTTAGGAGTTATATTTTAAATGTAGTGAACAAAATTGCAATATTCAGAACTTTTGTTGACAATATTAAAAACAGTAATGTTCTTAAGGACAAACTAAGACATTTTACCTTTTATGAATAGTAAATACTGCCTTTAGGATGGCTACATTGTGCACTATATTATTCAAATAATTTAATTTATTTATAAAACGGTTTTCGTTGTTAGAAGATTACTGCAATATGTCTCCTGCAAACAATATAATGCGTTCTATCATACATGTCTGACCTGTGCTTTAGCAGTCATGCTGCTGTCTTGTGACAGGAATGAAATATTAGCATCCCTGTGGGATTAACTTACATGCAATTTTACAGACCTGAAAGTTATCAGAGTTAATGTGCAGAGCATGGTTAAAATCAACTTCATTAATCAGTTCACAGGTTTGACCTGGCACAGGAAATGGTACATTAAACCAATTAAAACTCTGAATGTTAAAGCCATGGATAAATCATGTAATTTGTACACACAGGCATAAAATGATTGAAGATTTTTGTGTAATAAAAAAAAAATGAAATAAAAAAATGGATTTTTCAAGGTCTTGGTTAAGGTCTAAAGTGAGCTTTAAAAATGATGACAAATTATATTTATATCACTATTGGTACTAATACTATCAATTATCCTTAAGCATACTGTCTGTTATAGCTGCCTTCCACCAACAGCTTAATAAACTTTTAGAATAGGACAGATCTTCACCTTTAACAAGCTGCATTTCCCTTAGAGATTTATGTTCTCAACAGTACATGGATGCCTCAGGACTTAGCTAGTAAAAGTTTATCTCAGGCAGTGGGAAGCGAGGAAGTATGGAGTCCAAATATACCCCGTGGATTACTAGAAATAAGCAGGGATGCATCAAATGGTCGGGGACTATTAACGTTATCCCCGGATAACCAAAATACAGGGAATGGTAAAGGATACACAAAGAGCAAGGATACCCGGAAACAGGCAGGATGGTATACCATGCCGTATACAAAGGTCACAAACATTGGGAATGACCAAGAACAAGCATTGCACAGGCATAAAGAATTGTCACTAAATTAATGAGTAAAAAACTAAGTGCTGACATGACACTAGATAATTGCTAGGCATTTATGCATACGCTATATACAGTGAAACCTCGATTATCCGGGCTCATGACTGGCACCCTTCGGCTGGATAATCAAAAAGCACGGATAATTGAAACAGTATTGAATACAGTACAGTGAATGCTAGTACAAGTGCAGGGCAGTGCTAGGAGTGGGTCCAGGGTTGTTGTAATGGCCAAATTGCAGGTAGATGGCTGTGCAAACGGAGGAGCTCCTTCACTGTGCTTCCATTCTCCTCGGCATCCAGGACACGCCCCCCCCCGTTTTACAGGCATGTCTGCTGAGCTCAGCAGCACGGATAATCCGATTGCTGGTTAATCGAGTCACGGATAATCGAGGTTCTACTGTATATATTTTTTTTTTTATCAATATTTTATTGGACCGTAATCACACATGTGAACAGATAATAATCACACAGCACCATGCAAGGTACTCAAAACAATAATGATCAAGCTATTACATTATATCTAAAACTTTGTATATCTAACTGAGGTACAAACTTATCAGTAATTTCACGGGATAGAACTATCACACAATCACAGATACGGAATTTCCTCCGGGATGTATTTAGGTCTACAAATGACAAGTACTAGCCAAAGGTCCCCACCATTTCATTCCTTATGGTGTCAATGAGTTAATAGTAATCGGAGGATCATTTGATTACACCCGTAGTTCATACCATGATGTATTTTGGAAGCATTGCTGTATACGTATTTTAATTGTATCTGGTAACGTGTCAATAAATCTTTCCCAGACCTCAAATAGTTTTTGTGCACTTTAGTCTTTATGTATGGAAGCCTCTAGCCAGTCCATGCGAAATGCAGTGAACAGTTTCTGATGAAACAACTTTAAAGATGGTGGGTGAATCCACCTCTGCAAAATACATTTTTTCCCCGCTGCTGAAAGTCTTAAGAGTAATTTCCTTCCATCTTTGGTACATTTAAGTGACGGGTCTAAAATACCCAATATTGCCCATTGTGGGGTCAGAGGGGCGTAATTTATTAAGTGAGTAGAGGAATATAATTGAATTTGTCTCCAAAAGTTTTATATCGGTGGGCAATTCCACAAGCAGTGATATAAAGTAGCCTCACGTGAACCACATCTCTCACATTCACTGGAGTTTATCGACCCCATGAGGAATCTTCGCCGTGGAGTCAGGTATCCCTTGTGAAATACAATCAAGAACATTTCTCTGTAAGAGCTTGCTGGTAAAACCTTGTTGAAATATTCCAGTGCCTTACAGACTGAATCAAGTGTCAGCTCCGGGAAGGTTTCCGTCCAAGACTGCAAACCACAAGGCATTGTCTTTGACATAAAGGAATTTAACAATCTGTAGTGTCTAGAAGTACAAAAAAAAATATTTACTGCCGCAACAAACTTAGATTTCTTAAGAGATATAGGGCCTGATCCTGAACTACGCTCGCCGTCGCTAGGACGGCGGGCGTAAGATCGTCTTTTCAGCCGATCTGCGCATGCGCCGGGCAGATGTTGCCTGGCGTTGCTATGGCATCGCCCGATCGTGGAT
>WWET01000033.1:321021-339192 GCA_011038615.1 Limnodynastes dumerilii
ATATATATATATATTGTAACACAAATTATATACATTTTAATTTTATCATTAGTACAATTCCTCTCTCAGCTCTAATTATGTAAGCACATATTAAATTGGCACAATATGATTTAGCCAAGGCACAAGTTTACTCTTTTCTTGGATTACATTACCACTGAGTCAGCCCAAGCAACTTTAGAAATGTTTCTACCGTAGGTCCTGTTTAGTATGATTGTTTACTCTCCTTTATCAGGTATTAAACGTCTTCAAAAATGACAGCAAGGAACAATTATTTTACATTGTGTGTTATGTAAGTGGACAAGCAATTATGTGTACTTTTTTAAACAATTACCTAAAAAAAAAGTTTAGTCCTTATTTTACATTTATTCTGTATTCAACACATCAAAGAAAAGTTTATGTGAGAAAAGGAAAATGTTTTGTTAATTGAGCTATTATCTAGTAATTTGTTCTTTATCATTTTTATGGCAAACTTTAAATGCCACTTGCAACATAAAGACCATAACACTGATAGTATTATTAAGTCAATCGTAAAGCCCAATATGAGAGCTATGTAAAAACAATAAAAGAAAATGACTATTAAATCAGTTAAAGCATTTAAATCTCTGGATTAAATCCCCAAGATTACAAATAAAGTTTAATTACCACAGCAAAATTGCACAATATAATCCAAGATTATAAAAAAAAACTTGTCTTGTGCCATAATAAACATACACCAACACAGCAGCAAGCATGATCTAAAATAATACAAAGTAAGCAAAATGTGTTTTAACAAGCCGTTTAAATGACCAAATTCCCCATAACAGCATTGGTTTAGCATTAGAATATAGCACTACAGATATCACCCATTACAGTGATTAAAAGAAAGAATACTGTATAGATTACACTATGCATAACTGATCAATTAGCCATAAATGAATCAACACTTGTCTATGTTTATGGAGTATGTTGCAAGTCAGATTCCTATGACATGTATTTGGAAATGAGACTCTCTAATCATGTAGTGATTCCTCTCTGGAGAATTATATTGATATGCTAAGTAGTACAGTGCTAACAGGTGGTTTGAGAATGGAAGCTATGCAGAATAATTACCTTCAGAATGAGATCTGTGTGATGTTGGTCCAACATGTTTGCCCTCCTAGATGATGTTATGATCACTCTTCCATACCTCCCAGGTGTCTGGAGATCAGAGTAGAGACGGTGCTTGGAGCGGTTTACCGGGAATAGACTATCCACCAGGTTTCTTTCTATCTTGGCTAGGCTGTGTTTAGGGGCCAGCAAATATTCGATGTTCTCTTCAACCTTATACCTGCTAAAACTGGCCCCCAGCAAGATGGAGATCAGCACTGGGGCTGATACAAAAAACACTGGATGGCTGGCGATAAAAAATCCGAGTCTTGAAAAGCACGTTCTCAGCCCCCTGTGCAGAACCTTCCGCAACATCCTAGTGCAGAGGGAGCTAAGGAGGGGGAGAGTCACAGGCTGAGATGTGAGGCTCTCCCAGAGCCTGGCCAGGACCATCAGGGACCACAAACATGCGGAGATGCTCCCAGGTCAAAAGATAAACGTTAAACTACACTGGATCTCTTCTTATTCCTAGATGTCTTCACTGTTTCCAGGTTACTTACTAATTATTATTATCACCTGTCCAGGGCAGCAGAGCTAGAGAAAAACAATTCTCATTTCTCACTAAGGCCAAATCTCTGTGCAAAGTATAGACTATTGGTGCAAATGGAATATATATATACATATATAGCAAGCTTACATTCCGATGCTCTTATCTTTACACGGAAATTGCGCTTTTTAAAGTCCTCACTAGCTGTGTTAGCTTCCAGAGAAGAATTAGTTATTTCTAAAAACAATCTGGGAAGTTGTGTTTGAACAGTCTCTGAATACTCTCAGGATGAATGGACTTTTAATTGCTGAGGACAGGGCGGCTAGTAAGTGTCAGGATGCATGGGAAGCCAGTAGTTAGTAGTGCCTGAGCATGTAGCATGGTTACTATCAATGAGTAAAGCCAGTCGTTATCCATTTTGCACAGATAAATAATAATAAAAGAAGAAGATATGTTTGGGAGGAGCAGGTATGTCAGACAATAAAAAGTAACAAAAAAAATCCACTTTAGGTGAGTTCCATTGCAGCTTTATAGCAGGAGGTAGAATTCCAATGAAATAGGAAAGTCGACTCCAATGGGGCTGACTCGATTTGTCGAGTTGGTGATTTTTAAAAGTTGAAGTGCTCTTCTACCTCAGCCCCATGCCTTAATGTTATAGCACTACTACTACTTTGATGGGGTCTTAGCCACAGACGCGAATTGGTCAATTCCATGGTTAGAGAAGGATGATCATCGCATAGATACAGTTTCGTGTATTTCATTGGTCTCAGGCGATTATTTAGACTGTCAACACATCACTGTAGAAGACTGCACCGATCCCAGCAGCCAGAAACGTCTAGGCTATTCTCAAAGCCCTGGATGCAGCTGCAATATCCACTTAGGGTGCTGGATGTTCATCTGCTGTAATTCAGCAGCGGCACGCATGTTAATAATATCTGCAATTAAGATCAAGAATGCAGAGGTAACGTACCAATAGCTCAGTAATGCGAAAAACCACAGCCAAAGCAGGAAAAAAATCATTGCAGACCACCCCCACCCCCAGACCACCAATTGATCTACTACTCAGACATGGAAAGACCACTCTATTTAAACTTAAAAACTTGCAGCTTAACTGAAGGAAATGGAAATCTTCATTGTATAAACGCCCTAATGAGACAGTAAGCAGATCCCCAATAATAAAAGATAGAATCCTCATACATCAGGAAGCTGTCTTGTATTGCAGCATGATCTATAGCGCGCATCCCTATCCTCCCCCCTTTTCCAGCCACTCCTCCCTTAGACAACTGCCACAGGGGCTGTCCCTCCTTCAAGAGAGAAATAAATACAAGGAGAGAGAAATAAATCACCATGAAATACTTTGAGAGCTGGCACCCAATCCCCCCACCCCTTCCCCTCACCTTGCGCCCCCTCACTCACATCTTCCCCATGGCCGGTGCTCCATGGCTCTTGCTGAATCACGACGAAGAAGAAAATGCCAGGATGAATTTTGTTTTACAGCTCCTAATACCTAGGAAATAGCAAACAAACGCACACGGACGTGCCATGGGTGGTTAAAATCATGTTAGCTGTCTGCCTGGTGGATTCGCTTCATTAGATGCCTCTTGATAGCAGTGATGCCATAAGCCTGCAGTGAAAGAAAGACCCCCATTCCTGAGCAATGCACATTAAAGAATCTGCCCTGTGTTCATGATCTGATCACAACTATAAGAAAGATCAGTATATTCCAGGATATCCTTTACTACTGTACACTGGGCATCAGATCAGTATTAGCTCAATGCAAATGTTGCCCATGGATAGTGAATAGTCTGTAGTCTGCAAGCAGCTTGTGAATTGTGGTACACTTTCTTTGTCCTCAATCCTACTGTGAGATTAGCAACAGGCTTCAATGCCGAATCAGAGGCTGCAGTCTGCTCACAGAATGTAGGTGAAGAGCATCTTCACTCAGTGAATAGTTTTCAGCTCCAGCTGGATTGGAAATGAACATAGGAGAATGGTAAAAACAAGTGGCCACTGAGATCTCCTAGCCACTGCAGAGCCAACTCCTTGTTAACGTCAAGCATATTTAATCTGACGATTGTTTTTTCCTCTAAATGATCTGGAAATATGTAAATAACATTACCCTGTCTCTCTGTGTGATACTGCCAAGATGTTGAAAGCTTCCGCCAAGCAAGGTGTTGCTAATTATAACAATGGTCTGTTTAACTCTGAAGCATCAACAGGCATGGTATAGAATCGCTGATGCATGTGCAAAAACAGGTCATGTGTTAAATTCAAGAAGCTGATTTAATGTCTCCTATTGGTGGTTCCAGTTTAAGTAATGGCAGGGAATCATCGGTATTTCTAAAAGGCAAGCTGTCTGCCCCCCATCCCCCTCTCTTTTTATATTGTAATATTTCATACCACTAGTTTGCTTTAAACAATAAAATAAGATTGCAAACATTATTTGGCTACTATGATATATAGAGGATGATGAATATCCTCCAGGTGGATTAAAAATTGCGTTAGTATAACTACTATAGAGAGACATGTCATAGCAGACTGAGCTGCATTAATATTTTACTTTTTTCAGTTCTTTTCTTTTTCATTTTAGCTCATCAGACTGCATTTTAAGAGTCTGCACAGGATTGGGCTATTGAAAACCCATCTAATGCAACACCGTTAGGCGTGGGCTGGATGGTTTGGGGGCAGGGTGACATTTGGCCCCATGCTTGGCCTCTAACTTGTTGGTAGGTTCTTGCCACCCTGGTTAAAATGTGCAAGCCCTGGTATGAGTCTAAATCAGTGCAACATACAGTTCTATGCTTTGCACATGAACAGGTTCTCTATACTGTTATGTGATAAATGTAGCACATGTAGCATATATCATTGCGTTATCATGTACAAAGTAACAAAGTGCATTTTTTTTTTATTATTTCTTTATTTATTTATTGAACCTTTTTAATGTGATGTTCAGTACATGCAGAGATGGAAAGATACACTCTGCATTGACAAGAAGTAAGAGCGCCATCTACCTGCGGCTCCTGATTTCATAATTGGTATTCAGCTTTCCATAAAAATTAAGCGTTAAAAAGTAATTAGCGTAAATATACAATAGTATATAAGCAGCTGTTGTTTTAATGAACTCCTGTGACGTGCCATTATGATAATATGTTCCTTTAAGAAAGTATGATACATGATATATTTAACTTGTGATTTGAACAGAATTTTTTTTGCAGTGTTTTAGAAATGCAATAAAAACAAAAGCCAGAATATTTTCTTTCAGTTATAGACCATATGCCATCCAATAACATTGATTTATTTATTTAGGCAGTGTAAAAGCATTTTTACTATGAGTAATGATATTGGTTATTGGGAGAGCTACCACATTATTCATAAAAGAGATTCTCTAGTAGTAGTCACTCTAGGTCAAAGACTATTAACAGTACTCTGCTAAGATGTACTATAAACATTTGTTTTCATGGCACTGTCAGTTGTTCTTGTCACACAGTAGTTACATTTAGGGTTATAAAGTTAAAGCAGAAATATTGATAATTTGCAAGGTATTTTTACTTAAAAAAAAAAAAAAAAGTGAGATAGTGTTATTTCCAAAAAAATCCAGCTCATCATCTTTATTTAATACCACAATCTAGTGATATTTTGCATACACATTCTGATACTCCAATAGCAATTTAAACAATAAGAAAAAGGTCCATATTTTCAACAGGGAATAATGTCCCAACTTCCTTAATGAATAGGGGCGATAGGCTTAGATAACACTGAAATTCAGTATATCCTCTGGATAAAAATATTGCCCATAGAGTATTATCTTCCACAATATGCAGAGGGAGGACATATCTCTCCTCTTCCTTAGAAATAAATATACACACAGCACTGCAGGATGACACCCATGGGCATTGAAAGAAAAAAGTTCTCCAGCACTTCCGACTAACCAGTAGAAAAGTTGCCATTCTATTTGTGAAATAAAATGCTGAAGTACAAATATCAAAAATGATGCTGAAACCACAAAGAACAATATAACATGAAACCCTTAGAAACCATAAAAAAAAATTGAACAACAAAACTGTATATAAATACATTAAATATATAGTACAAACACTATAATGTAGATATGTAATGTGAGGGTCTCCTTAATATACAGTATAACTAGACAAATACAAAAGCAGGAAATAGAAGGAAAGCATTGTGACAGCAATTGTGATCATCGAAAAAAATCAGATGGTGACAGGTACATTAAATCACCCCCTAACCTTTACCCTAAGCTTCGCCTTTTAGCCTAACAATAACCTTCCTCTACTAGCAGCCTAACCTTCAGCCTCCCTGTCCCACAGCCTAACCCTAACCTTTCCCTTCTAGCTGCCTAACCTTAAACCTCCATGTCCCACTGCCTAAACCTAACCTATCCGCTATTGGGAACGGGTGATTGTTGCAATAGTAACAAGAAAACACAGGCCGCGCTTCTAATCAAATACATGAAAAGTGTGCAAGTGTATATATAAATGTGTGCAAGTGTATATATAAATCTGTGCAAGTGTATATATGTGCAAGTGTGTATATAAATGTGTGCAAGTGTATATATAAATCAGAGGTGCAGCCAAGGAGCAAAGTGACCACTGTGTAACTACAAGGAACAAAATACAGGTCTAGCGCTCCAAACAAACATTATATAACACTATGGGACAGATTTACTAAGCTGCGGGTTTGAAAAAGTGGAGATGTTGCCCATAGCAACCAATCAGATTCTAGCTGACATTCTCTAGTATGTAAAAGGAAAGTGAGAGCTAGAATCTGATTGGTTGGCAACATCTCCACTTTTCCAAAACCCGCAGCTTAGTAAATCTGGCCCTCTGTGTCAGCACATACATAAAAAGGAGGCTTAGTTCACAATATAGCTATATAGGGTTAAGCTCAGCTGTCCAGCATCAAGACACCTCCTGTAGGTGAGTCTCTATCCATTTGCTATATGTGTACTCAGGAGGTCTGCCATTTGAACAGTGTGCAGCAGCCATATTGAGGAGGGCCAGGCTCCCAAAGTAAAACTAGTAATAGTAACAAGAAAACACAGGCTGCACTTCTAATTCAATGTATGAAATGTGTGCAAGTGTATATATAAACGTATTGAACGAATTGTTGAAATAGGGCCTTTTGACACAATACCCATTCCTAATAGGAAATTTTATGTACTACTACTGTTTCTGACACTAATAAAGCCGCGATACAGCTGTGGCAACTGAATCCCGAATAGCAAAATAGTAGAACGTATAGAAATGTTGCAAATAATATATTTATCTCACTTAATAGAAATGTATTTATGTATCTTTATGCTGACAGATACATCTGAGAGATTGAAAATATTGAAATCAAGGTAATGTAAACACCGAAAGAAGTCCATGTGGATAAAGACGAACAAAAAACCCAGATAGCTGTTACTGTTGTGGAAATCTATGCAATGATATTAATCAGAGAGTACATCATCTATTTTATAACATCAAAGGAAGAGGTGAGAGCTAATAATATACTGTAGCTTACCTTTGGAAACATCAGGTAATATTAAGTTACTAGGAAATGATAGGATAAACAATGGGTATGATGGTGCTCCTTCTGAATATAAAAGCTGCCACTTGCACAACAATTACCACTCTACCCAAAATAAACAGATAAAATAAACTGTTATGCACTAAAGGAAAACACTAAATCAATAAATATAAATAAATGACCTATAAACAAAATAAAAAATGATATGCTAGGCGCTACAGGTCAGTAAATATAAATAAATCACCTGTGGGGGAAATTTGATAAAACTGGATTCCGAGGTAAAAGACACAAGTGATGGGTTCTAATTTCTGTATAAATAAGTCTAATATATAATTCTCATATAAACATAATTGTCCTAGGTCCTAGCAATAGATTCGCAGACCTGCAAATGAGCCTTAAAGGCTGGTATTACAGAAGAAAATGATGGAATAATCCAAATTTTAAGATGAAGCACTTTTAGTGATCCACTCTCTTCTATCTATCTATACAGGGTAGAGGGGAGGTGGGGTTTGGGTGCATCAGATGTGAACCCAAGGCAGCTCTTGGCTAGGCTGCCAGGCTTAAGTTGTTTTTCACTGTCCGTGTGTTCACACTCACTGTTAGATTAAGTATCACTGTGATGCACTAAAACCAGTTGTGTTCAGCTAACACACTCTGAGTGTAACTTACTTTCATGTGCTGACTAACATGCTCCTCTTCTCTCTCTCTCTCTATCTCTCCCCCCCCCACCCCTGGATCAGGCCCAATGTGACATCAAAGACATTAGAGGCCTCTAGTTTCTGTGACGTATTCAGTATAAAAGGGGGATCTCTAGTAGCCGAATGGTCATTAGCAGCGGGACCCCAGAACTGGATGTAGGAGGATGGCGTGTCAAGAGACAGAAGAGACAGAGGACCATCTTCAATCAATGGAGCAGCCACTACAAGCAAGCAGAGCATCATCTTCTAGCAACATGAGAAGAACCTCTATCACCTTTGCAAGAACAGCATGAAAGACATCCAGAAATACTAGCAAGTCATCCCAAGACAGGTGAGTTGATACTTCAATATCTTTTATTTTACACATTTACACTAAACATTAACCTTAAGTTTAGTTAATACACGGTGGCCACCATTATAGTTTAAATAAACACACACGGTTACATTAGTCACATTGTTTTAATGTTTAGAAATGTATTGTTTATGCATGTAGATTTTTTATGTTTATTGTGGATTTTTATTTTTTACACATTACTCTGCATCATTTTATCCCTTGTCATGCTGACGCTTATAGTACTATAAGGCTACATGGCCATGCTGTGCCTTATAGTACTATATGCGTCTGCATGATAAGGGATAGATTGATGCAGCACAACATTTCTACATAAAGAAAAACACATGTCAAAGCTATTGACGTGTTCTTCAGCTAAATTGCGTGTCGCTTTCTATGAAAGCGACACACACAGAAGGCGTTTTTTTTCAGTCCTTACAGACTGCAATAGAGGCGATTTAGTAAAATCGACTTTAGTGAATCCAGTCTGGGCTATGTTTGACATGGCAAACATCTGCACTTTGTTTGTCAGCGATGTTTGCCGTGTCGATTTTGCTATAGGCTAAAAGTCCCGGGACCTTGCCTTTAGTGAATACGCAATGTCATATTCTCAGTGAAAGTCCCGGGACTTTGGGCGCTTTTATCAAAATCGAGTTTAGTAAATGTACCCCCATGTGCGAGATTCTCTGTTTATATATATGATTTGGTTCCACAGGTTGTAGTTAATTGTCGCTCCAAAATCGTGGTACCCTCTGTAACACACATTGAATAATGATAGGCTATTACTTCATCGGACCTTTAAATTTTGTTTTTAAAAGTATGTCTAACCATCTGTGTCTATCATTGTGTTCAAATATAGAGGGTGGTGATGTCATATGAAAACCACTTAGTATGCAAGTTGTACAAAAGCCCTCTATCTAGAAATATGCATTAAATGATTATCAGCCCAATAAATTCCTGTTACTCAAATTAAAAACCACAAGTAAATTAATTTATTGAATATCTTGCTAATTTATAGTAAACACTAAATAGGATAAGAAATGGACTCTTCCCATTCTATTCTGGGTTCTATGTTTCACAGGAACACTATGAGAGTGGTATAAGATCCTGTATTTCTGATCTACTTGTTTTGAACATCAGTGAAAATGATTGGTGTGTTGGAAAAATACATTTTCCAGTAGTCTTAGCTATGGTAACATTATGAAAAGTTTCCCTTGAGTAATACTTGGAAGGAGAACGTGGCTTTCCATTGAGTCTACTTTGGAAAATATTTAGCAAGAGACAGACGGAAGGAGTTCATGAATTATCTGGTTATTTTTTTTATGGTATCAGGACTTTGATATTCATCTTTGTTTGTAATCTCAATATTAACATCTTGGATTTAAGCATCAATCATTGCTGAATCATATTTTCAGCAAAGCATTATACACAGTTACAATTTGGAATGGATTATATTGCAAGTACTACATATTGCAGCGGCTCTTTTATATTTAAGGCATTCAGGAAATATTTTTACATTTAAGATGCAAGTTTAACACATATTTTATGTGATTTGCTTGACTTGGCCTGGAAAATTTATATTTTAGCGAGGATAAATTTTAGTTTCTTTCTTTCATTAAATGTTCAGAAAAACATGCTTTTAGATTTGAAACTAATGTATTATCCCAGGTGAGTTATTTGCTTAAGGTGACAAGCAAAGCAGACTGAATGCATATTTGGTTTATTAAACCTGAAATGTATTTTCAGCCTCAGTAAATGTCCATTCATTTGGTAATCCAATGTTTTCTGTACATAAGGTCGGACTATGGATCAGCTTGACTAAACACAGTAGTTTAAAGGTTTAGTATAAATATATAATATTTTTGCTGTGTGTATTTTTGTTTATTATGTTATCAATACTTTTGTATTACAAACATCCTTTTCATATATTTATGGTCATCCTCAAGTAGATCTTTAAGAGGTTACTATCTGGTCACTGGTTTTGTTGTGGGACATATGCAAATAAAATGAAATTATAGGTTTATGAAATAACAAAAAAATGAACTTCAACATAAAATCTAACAAAAAAATTGATACCAGGAATGGCCAATAAAAAAAGAGTCTGCACAGCATCTGGATGCAGACATCTACAAATAGGGCTTTTTCAGATCACTTTGCATCGCTTCAGATGCGCATGCACCACATTCCCAGTATTTATTTTGATCCAGTATTCCAATGTAAGTATTTAAATTGTACATTGTGGGCTTATTAAATATCCGCTGCTTTATCCAGGCTTCCAAGCCATCCCCATTTTACACGAGGACATTGAAGAAGTCATATGGTCAGGAATCATAAGTCCGTGTGAGCGAGTCCAGTCACCTCCCCTCACATGCACGGAAGGTGGGATCCAGCAGGGATCCGGTCCCATGCGATGACTTTTACCCACAGTCCTTATGCTGGCCATTTATTCTTGAATTCACTACAATTACAAGACAACATGGGGACCGCTTCTTGCATGCTACTGTGCAAAAGCCCTCAACCTTATCCAGAGGCGAGTTGTGGTCCCAGGTGCTAAAAATATGCTTTGACCCTGATAATATTCCAGGTAACCTGATGGGGAGCTTTGGCAGTGCAATGATGACGGTTGTGGGCCTTTGTATCAGCAATGGCCCAATGGTAGTTCCGCCCCTGACCTTACCCTTTTTTGCTTATACATACAAGTAAGTCCTAGATATGAGTGGCAGCAAGACAAATAACAATAACAAAGTTGTTACATATTGGAAGTACACACCGATACCAACTTCACCAATGATAATATAAAAATAGCTAAACAGCTTCTCAAATGTGATCCCAAATGATGTTCCCGGTGGAACATGCATGTTGTTTGGATATATGGAGTTAAATAATATACCCCACCATTCTTAATGTTTACATCTGTGAAAAAAAGGAATTTGAAGACCAGGAGGTGCCTATAGTGTAGTAACTCTCAATAGTAAATGAGGTGAGGTGCCAGAGAAATAATGGTATATTCAAGGTTTATTTTTTCCACCAGATCCTCTCTGTCTCAGCAACACCAATACAGGGGCTCAAAGGGAAAACATATAAATAGAAACCAATATAGTTTATTAGCAGAAAAATATTATATGCATACATTCAAATTGATAAACTGAAGCTTAACTAAATATCTTTATCTGAATATGCCCCTTCCTGATGAAGTCCCATGGTTACTCCTTGGACGAAACGCATTGGAGATACCTCTGAATGGGAAGTGTGGTTTCCATAAAGATATTCAAATAAGCTTAATTTTTTATTATTATTATTATTATTATTATTATTAGAGTTTATTTATAGGGCGCCACACCGTATCCGCAGCGCCGTACAAAGGCAATAAATACATATACAACACAATTAACAGACAGAGTACATGTTCAAATAAATAAGGAATACAATACAATACAAGTACAATGCTAAATTAAAGTACAGCACAAAAATAGCAGAACAATATATATGGAAAATAAAGATGCAGGATGTGTGTGTAAGAGCAGATGAATAAGCATAGAGATAGACAGCAGAGAGGAAAAAGTGGAATTAATGAGGGCAAGGTAGAGGGGTTGATGACAGGAGGGTGGAGGGTCCTGCTCATAGGAGCTAACATGCATAGACAATTCTGATGGTCACATTTGAAGTCCTATAAAGGCAATGTGGATATTCTTATTTACTTCGTCTATTCCCTCCATTATGGATGAATAATTATTGATATGTTAGTGGTATATTGGTATTAGTATTAATGGACTGGATTTACTTACGTGCCTAGTTTTCCAATCAGAGGTACTGTGATCAGAACTATGTTACGCTATCTATGTCGCGTTTCCTTATGTAGATTGCGTACATGCGGTCTTTTTTGGTGTCATTTAAAAAGTGTAAATCTATTTTTGGATACTTTAAGCATTTGAAGTTTTTCATGAGGATAATAGATTAACAACAGTCAAAAGAAGGCTCGCAGTATTTTCTCTGCTAGAGTAATGGATTGTCTCATTTAAGTTTGACACTGAAAGGTGCAGGCCAGAAAATAAGAGAAATGCAGTAAGGGTACTAGTATAAGCCAGGTTATTTAATTGTTACTGTCAAATGTTGAATTTCTATGGGACTAATATTAAAATTAATGGATTATGAATCCAAATGTAATGGCTATAGTTTTATCTATCCCCTTTCTTATGAAAGAGCATTTGCAAATTAAAACTTATGGAGAATTACTGCGCTCAGAGGATTAATTAGTTCATCTTAAATGAACTAATTAAGGTTTGTAAGACAAGTCAGTCCACATACAAAATGTTTCTATCAAAACAGCTAAATTGAGATATTAATAACTGAAGACTTTAATAGAAATGCATTTTGATAACCACGTGATATATTCTTCAAATGAGACCGTTAAGTGAAGCTTGTAAACTTAAGTGAGTTAGAATATAGAAACAAGTGCACAAATAATATATCTACTTATCTTATTTATACATATCTTAGTCAGTGCTGAAACCGCATATTTACATCCAGACTTTTAAACTTTTCATTATTATTTTATATCATTGTTATTACAGTATTATTCCTATTTTTGGATATTAATTTACCTACCACACCTATTGTATTTATACTCTGACTGACTTCCCATCACCATATCTTACTGCCCAGGTGCCCTGCACATCTATCACCTTGACGTCTCTGTTAGACATCATCTCTCATCCTCCCACATTATGACTTGTAGCTCCCATATCCTGATCTCTGCACCTTTTTTCCCCATATTCTAAACCCTGCACCCTTTATCACTCCCTCACCAGCTCCCTGTCCCATTCCCATCTTAACCCCCTGCCCTCGCCTCCACCCCAATCCTTTTCCCCCTCCACACTCATCCAACCCTGCCAACCTCATCCACATTTCCACTCTCCCCACCCTCCCCTTCACCTGCGCTATTGGAACGCAAGATTCATCTGTAATAAGCTCCTGGCCATACATGATCTGTTCATCTCCTTCAACCTCCTAGCTCTCAACGAAACATGGCTCTCCATGACACCACATCACCTGCTGCTCTCACCTATGGAGGTCTCTACATCTTCCACTCTCCCAGAGCCGATGAACATCATGGTGGTCCGGCCTACTCCTCCATCCCTTCGGCACCTTCCGCACTATCCCTCCTGAGCCCTCCCTCATCTTCTCTTCCTTCGAGGTCTACTCCATTCACCTTTTCCGTTCCCTATACCTCCACATTGCTGTCATTTACCAGCCCCCACGAGGGCCTTGTGCAACTAGGGTGCCAAGCCGCTAACAATGAGGGAGTTCTGGGGCTGTAACATTACCCCCCCTTTTATGAGGGGTAAAGAGGCCCCTATTACCGGGCTTAGAGGGGTATTTCTTGAAGAATTCTCTGATGAGACGGTCAGTATGAAGGTCCTTTTCTGAAACCCATGATCGCTCCTCAGGGCCATAACCTTTCCAATAAACTAGGAAAAGTATTGACCCCCTCACACACTTGGAATCTAGGATACTTTACACCTCAAACTCTTGATGGCTGTCCACATCCACAAGAGTAGGCCTTGCCGAGGGCACTGAACCAAACTTCCAGGAAACAATGGCAGGTTTCAACAGCGAGCAATGGAAGGAATTCAGTATCCTGGGGAGATCCAACTTGAAGGAAACAGGATTGATTCTTCTAATAATGTTAAAGGGACCAATGAAACAAGGTCCAAACTTCTTAGATGGCTGTCTGAGTCTGATATTCGAGTAGACAACCAGACATGTTGACCAACCCTGAATCTATGAACCCCCGGAAACGATCCGCATTACCCTTGACCCAAACCGAAGCTTCTCTTAAAGCAAGATGTACTTTATTCCAGACCTTTTTTTCAGACGGGATAAAACTTGGCAGACTTCTGGAGAGGCAGTGGCAGCCTCTAACATGCAAAAGAAAGGGAAGACCTTAGTAAAAGAATGATCAGCTTTATTGTAAGCAAATTCTGCCCAGGGAACCAATTATACTGGCACTTGGAGATATAAGCCCGAAGATACTGTTCCAGACTCTGATTGACCCTCTCAGTCTGACTATTGGTCTGCACCTCGTAACCTGAGGAGAGACTAACCTGGATACCCAGGGATGCACAGAAGGATCTCCAAATAGATTCCACAACTGGACTCCTCTATTGGAGACAATATTAATGGGAAAGCCATGGAGTCTGAAAATATAAAGCACGAAGAGTTTTGCCGATTCTCTGGCACTGGGTAATCCCGCTTAAGGGACAAAGTGGGCCATCTTACTGAACCTGTCCCAAATAGTGTCAAAGCCAGCGGAACAGTGTAAATCTGTAATAAAGTCCATAGAAATGTGCATCCAAGGACGTGAGGGAATAGGAAATAGCTGTAGCGGAGCGGTAGGAAGCTGCCTGGGTACCTTAGTTTGAGCACAGATACCACACACACCAGAATGGGACAAGAGACTCAAAGTACAATGAATCCCAGGATGGCCCTAAACCTTGCTACAATGGATCTCCTTTAATACTGCCTTTCTCAGGTTGGATTGAACAAACAATAAATGAAGTCTGGTCGACAGGTCATGGGTAGAGGCAATAATGCTGGAGGGTGGTACAATGGTGAGAGGACTGGAAGGAGGTTCATGCGAAGGACAGAAGCAATGGGAGAGAGCTTCTGCTTTCTCATTCTTGGAACCAGGGCGATAAGTAATAATAAAATCGAACCTGGTAAAAAACAGAGGCCAGCTAGCCTAGCAAGAGTTCAATCTTTTGGTAGATTCAATGTAGACAAAATTCTTATGATCAGTCAAGATGGTCACTTTATGTAGTGCCCCCTCCAACCAATGTCTCCACTCCTCTAGTGACAACTTGATGGCTAACAACTCCCGATTGCCTACGTCATAGTGTCTCTCAGCCTGAGAGAATTTTCAAGAGAAGAAGGTACATGGGTGCAACTTATTGTCCTGACTTGTGACAACACAGCCCCGGTGCCAATCTCAGAAGCATCTACCTCCACAATGAACGGTATGTTGGCATCAGGATGATGTAATACCGGTGCAGACGAAACAACAACCTTAAGAGTTTTAAATGTTGTGCTGGACAAAACAATTTTCTTGGAGTCTGCTCTCATCTTAGTAAGATCTGTAATTGGGGCAACAATTGATGAAAATCCACGAATAAATCTTCTGTAGAAATTAGTAAATCCCAAAAACTTCTGAATAGACTGAAGACTTGAAGGTTGAGGTCACTCCAGAATAGCCTTCACCTTGACTGGTTATAATGTTACAGAGATGAACGCTGCAACCAGGGCGTGGAGTCTAACTTTGGCCTGGTCTTCACTAGAGCTCCTGATGGTTGCTATAGTCTGGGCTGCAGGACACTTAGCAAATGTGGCCCCTGGAGACAAAGCCCATGAGAGGAAAACAAAGGACTAGGTAGAAACAAGAAGAGTAGACAAGAAAGAGTAGTAAATGGATGAAGAGACTGACCCGTGACGAACAACACTGAACGCAGAACGCTAACTGAGATGGTAGCAAAACTACTCCGAGGACAGGGACAGACTAGACTGACAAGGGCTTATACATGCACACTCATCCAGACAAGTGTGACACAAACAGACACTCAGGAGAAGGAAGGGACAAAGAGCAAGGAACAAACACCAGGGAGAGAGGCAAGAGGACGCAGGAACACAGAGGATAACGGCGAGGACTAAAGCAGGAACAGACAGGGCACTCAGGGATCAGCAAAACACTAGGCAATAGCACTAAGAGCAACGAGATAGCAGGTCACAGGACTGCAGAAAAGACATTAAAACCAGCAAGAGCAGAATGCCCCTGCCGGTGTATTTACAGGGAGGCTGTCCAATCACAGGCAGCCCCTTTGGACCAGCCTCCCTGACCCTATAGGCTGTGGTCCCAGCAGCAGCTGGGACCAGTAACTAACTTCATCCAAGACACCAAGCCACTCACAGTGTGGGAGTCCCAGTGGCCGGAAGAGCCGGGACTCGCTGCGAGGTAACGGACGGAATGCCTGTAACAGTGTTGTTCATGTTTAGCACAACAAAAGTTGTAATATGAAATATGTTGGGATTTGTTTCTATAACTGATAGCACCAATGTCTACATCACTGAATATAAAATCCGTTATTGCGGGTAAATAAGCAATATAACAAATTACTACAATTTAGTGATTAGGACCCTTGAAGTCACCTACTTTTATAACATATTGAATGAATGCAGTCCATAGGATAAAAAATGCGTTATAAATTCAACCAACTTCAACCAATTGTTTTTAGGATAAGTTAAATATACAGTATTTGGTGGTAATCAATGAAATGGGAACACATTTTTTTTACAATTCATTGTTCTTATAGTTCTTGAAATAATATTTAATTGGAAAGTATAAAACAAGTGAATAGATGAATTCTTTAAGGAAAAGATAACTGGATAACATGACTGTGCCTGAGGGATTATGAAAAACTAAAGTCTGCATCAATAAATATGTATGAATAATCTACATGTTCCTCATCTACTCAGGTATAAAATGGTTCTTTCTCAATAAAATTATTTAATGGCTTTCAGCACTACAATTGCTGTTGTCAATATTAAAAGATAAATATGTATTTTTAGGACTAAAACAATTATTAGAAAATAAAGCAATTCTTTCAGTGCAGTCTATAAAATGTAGGTTCCAAGGCTCTTGATTGCAGGAGAGAGAGAGAATAGTTTTGTTACAGAAATCAGTGTAGAAACCTTACATTTGGGAGCAGCTACAAAATTGATTTTGAAAATATTATTTTGTCAGATGAGATAGAAAATTAATCTGCAAGAGATATAAGTTGCATCATCTGATGTGAGGGGAAATGTATTCCCTCATGCGTTCCCAGTGCTTGCACAAGGTAATCTAGGGACAGGTTTTTTCCTAATTCCAGTTAAAATTTCTATTTTCTCAGTACATCATTTTGCTTGTCTCCATCCTTACTGAGGCACTGTTGTTTTGCAAATGCCTTTAGCTCTGTTTTCCTGCTAAAGACACGCTGTCTCATCTGCTCTCTTTCAGGAAGGCAGCAGATTATTGCTGATAGCTTAAGGGATGATTAACTATCAAAAAGCACACAGCATTTTAGGATCTTTGAGGACTGTTTTATTTGAAAATAACCCTTGTTCTTAATTTTAATGGTCACACTAATAGCTTTTTTTGCTTAGATTACCTATATATATTTTTATATAGTTTATATTTTATTGCATATCAACTATATTATCATAATTCAATGAACAAAAAACAGATCCAGCGCTCCAAACCAAACAATACATAACACTGTGTCAGCACATACATAAAAAGGAGGTTTAGTTCACAATATACCTATATTGGGTTAAGCTCACCTGCCCAGCATCAAGGCCCCTCCTGTAGGTGAGTCCCTATCTGTGCTGCAATATGTGTACTCAGGAGGGCTGTATTAAGACATTCCTCCATTTTAAAGTGGGCAGCAACCATATTACATACCCATATAGTACTGATTTTCAATGGTCTGCACAGGGCCGGATCCACCATAGGGCAAATGGGGCGGTCGCCCCGGGGCCCCCACACACACGGGGGCCCCCACACACACAAGGGGGCTTCCACAAATACAGCAGACCTCCTTCTCCCTTTAATTACTATAGTAATTCATCGCGCCGCGCGGTGACGTCACCGCGACTCTACTCCGTCTCCCAGTGTAAAGGAAGTCCCTGCATCACATGGACAACTAAGGTAAGTGAATGGGGAGGTTGTTAAAAGAGGTAGAGAAGAAAGGAGGGATAGGTGCAAAGAGGCAGACTGTAGAGGTGAGAAAAACAGGTGTGAAGAGAACAGGTATAAGAGAGGTGTGAAGTGGAGACATGTATGTGTGAGAGGTGTGTATGTAAGAGGTGTGAAGAGGAGAACAGGTATAAGAGAGGTGTGAAGAGGAAAACAGGGATAAGAGAGCAGAACAAACATGAATAAATAGCACAAGCATTAGTAGACATAT